>BSBM01000777.1:5592500-6192500 GCA_027924585.1 Larix kaempferi
TTGGAATAATTTTCAAATAACTCCAATTTTCAATATACCAGTTTTGAAATGTTTAACCAGCAAACCAAACAATTTTTCCCCTTAGGAGTGACAATTAGCAATTTCTCAAAACACCGTTTCCAAAATTGTTGACTATACAAACACTCTTCACCTCTCCTTTCTTCTAAGAAAACGTTCTTCAACCAATCATTGGTGTTGCTTTGAAATAATGCAGCAAGTGAGAATAATATTGTCTAAGCTTCAACAATTTAACAAGTCCTTGGTAATAATACATCATGGTTATACGCATCATCTGAGCACATATAAAGTTTCCATAAATCTACTACAATTATCTATAAGTCAATAGTTTCCTCTTGTTGCTTTTGTCCTTTGTAGAGGGATCTCAAGTACTTGAAGAGATAAGTAACCTGCATACATGAAGAGTCCTACAAGGTGTGTACATTGCCAGAAAGAACATAACAGTAAATATTTTATTCACAACCATGATGAAAACTTAACTACTCGAGGGGAATGTAAGAGTTTCCTTCACTATTAAGATTAGCTAGGAATAGAATCCATCTAATTGTGTAGTTTGTGATTTGGATATTGATATCTTTTTCAGATCCCAAAATAATCTTTAATCATAGTGACTAAGTTTACACAACAATATAGATTAATTCAATGGTGACACACAACATCAAAAATTTTCCTGAACCCACTTTGCATTTGAACACAGAATAATGAGACTTCAACTATTGTTAACAACATCAAGCACCAAGAACATAGCATGGAAAAATACCTATAGGGAAGCATGTTCCAAAGCATTACGGAATAAATTTTTCCCATTGGTAATAGACTGGTGGATAACAGCTAGTGTGTCATCTTTTAGGAATGCCAACAAGACTGGAACCATCTGAGACAAGTGTTCCAAATTCTTCAAACCAATCTCTTCTATCATCCTGCATCAGCATCCAAACTATAAGTATGGAAAGAAGTAAAATATTTTAGACATAAAATAACAACAGAGATCAGCTGTGAACTACATCTAATTAACAAGTTTTTCACCAATCCAAGTTTGGTGACCTTGTCAATGGCTTTCAAAATGAGCCTGGTATGAAGATTAAATATAAATGGGAAATAAATGAGAAAAAAAAGTACCCTTTAGATTACTAATGTTTATTAGTTGCATTGACTTATTATAGGCATAGCAATCCATGGTCAATTTCAATTTTCCTTCCCCTCTCTATCTCCTTCCGATGTCCACTTTTCTCTCTGTCGCTTTCTCATTATTAAAATGGTTAATAATAGTCACAAACACAATATTAATATGTTGTTAAATAACTTTATATGTAAGAAATTTCCTACACAATTTATTATTCATGAGTCAAGTCTTGATGAACTTTGTTTTAATATAGAAATATAAATATTAATGATAATATAAATATTGTAAGGAATATAATATTGCTCAATATTAATATGTTATTTACAATTTAACATGTTCAAACACTACAGGAGTAATCTTTGATATTTGATCTACAATATGAAATTTCTTGCACAATCTTTATTCATGAAGAAACATTTATCAACCTAATTTTTAACAATAATAATGCAAATAAATTATGTTGATATTCTAATTTATAATTTATTTTTATCATCAAAACGGTAAAATGTTGATGTATTTGTAACTTCGGAAGATATTCACTTGTATATTGTAATTGTACTTTATTGTATCCCCAACGGAGATGTATTATTCCTCCGATTGGAAGTGTCGTCAGTTGTACTTGGATGTGTCACAAGTTATATTGTAAGTGTCGTAACTTATACTTGATGGGTTATTAGACCACCTTGATGGGGTCGGCCCTGTATGAGTCATGTGGGTCAAAGGGTTATTAGAACACCCTAGTAGGGGTCGTCCCAATCAGCATTATGATAAGTGGATAAGTTGGGGCCGACCTAGTTGAGTAAAGGTCAAGTCAAGTTAGTGTATAAATAGAGAGTGTGACTCTCTCATTTTACACATTGTCTCATTCACTCACTTCGCATTGGTGAGAGAAGAAGAGGGTGCACACAAGTGGAGGAGGAGCATGCTACTGAAGATATCTATCTCTTGGGTTTGATCATGTTCATCCTGGTATTGATGCTTATTCTATCTCTGAGGAAGTTGCGGGGTTTTTCACCTTCTTGGTTTTCCCCAGTGAAATGTTTTGTGTCTTTTGTCTCTTGTCTCTTATGCTTGAGATGTTGTACATGTTGTTCTTTCAGTTAAGATCCTAGATATATTAAATTAATGCTGAAAAATTAACATGGTATCATAGCTAGCCTAAAGGAAGGCATACTACTGCATTTATGAGACTTGTTGGACTTGCGACAAATCGAAAGCTAGGGCTTGATATAGAAAAAAACCAGTCATCGTAGAACTTTTGCTATAAATCCATTTTGGAGAAGTTTCAAGATATGAAACATCTACAAGTCATAGATAACATCCCCATGTACCTTTTTTCTGAAGCACAGCATCTGATTCATTGTACTTTGTGATTTATGATCCGTACAAGTTAGGGTTTTTGCCTCTTCCAGATCTCAGTCATAAACAAGTGACCTCGGAAAAAAGTTCACAACTTGGGCTAGGAATCTCCAAATGAAATTTTGTCAAAACTGACAGGTAGAGAACGGAATGTATTTTCTGAGGTAATTTTTTCAGAGGCCAAAGTTGAACCAGTGACACATGGCACGCCGTACAAGTTTGCTCTCTTGTTTTATCCCATAAAAAGCTCATGTTGCAACACTTGGCATAACTCTCTCTCAGAGAATCCAATTTAGGTAATATCTATGGGGTTGGAAAGATGACAGGTCAGGCTACCTCAAGCCGATGTTTCAGACCTTCTGGATTTGTAATTTCAGAGATGCACCAGAAACAATCAGGTGCATATGTCTGTCAAAACATAATTGGATTTTCAGCACCTTCATTCTTGGCTTGTCACTGCTGCGGGAATTTAGGGCTTCGGAGAAAGTTAGAATTTTTTTTGAATCAGAGACCACGCTTGAATTCTCCTCATAAAAATAGAAATTTAGAGACCAAGGTCAAATTTTTTGGTTGGGCAGAAGGTCAGGCTTGATCAAACCCTAGTTTGGGATTTTGATCGGAAAGATGGAAAATTAGGGCTTCTGCAAAAGTTGGAATTTTTTAATTCCGTGACCACGGCGGGAAGCTCCTCAGAAAAATTGAAGCTTAGAGCTTTGGATCGAACTTTTTGGTTGGGCAGAAGGGTGGGCTTTATCAAACCGTAGCTCGGGGTCTTGTCCAGTGAATCCAAAAGTTTCAAAGGCAATTTTGAGGGGTCAAATTTTGCATATTTCAAAATTGAAGTATACCATCTTGATCAGCTCAGCAAGCCACATCTTTCCATCCATTCAGAAGTTTGAAATTCAAAGTTTGAATTTTTAGGTTTTCTCTGACAAACCCTAATCGACCTCCAGATCCAGTTTCAGCAAATCAAAGTGGATTGGGTTAATCCTAGAAAAGAATGGATTGTACACCTGCATAAGTGAAGAAGTTCTAGTTCCAGAGGGAGATGAGGCTGAGGCTGTAGCTAGGGTTTTACCCCTAGCTTGTGCAAATGAGCACCTACTAAGGAGAATGGACTCCTTAGTAGTAGTTCAGTAAATGTAAATAATTAAGCTAAAACAGAAATTAAATTACTTCTAAAACATGCATGAAACATAAACAACAAATTTAAAGAATGGCTTTTTGTATTGATATTACCTTCAATGTGAAGGTTTGCTGAAGCCCTTTGCAGTGTCCAAGAGGATGCTCCAAGCTCCAATATGCTCCTTCTCTTTCTCCAATGGTGGGAATGGGCCAAAGGTGGCTCTCAAGGTGAAAGTAGTTCAATGGTGAACTAGGGTTTCGAGAGAGATTTTGGCAGAGTAAGGGTGCTTGTGATTGTGGATATGGAATAAGGGATCTCCATCACCTATTTATAGTTTTTTGGTGGTGGAGTGCTAACCCATGGTTTTGGGAAACACATGGTTTTAGGCAGCTGTATAGGGTTTTTTCCTCCTTTTCCTCATTATTTTAGATTTTTTATTCCCTTTTTAGGGTATTTTTGCTATTTTTGGAGGAAAAGGGGGTTTTTTTAGCCTTTTTGAGGCTATTTTGAGGGTTTTGTGGCCTTTTGGAGGCATTTTAGGCCTTTTGGAGGCTTTTTTGTGGGATTTTTTGGGATTTTAAGGGAAATATGGTAGGAAAATGGACAAATGAGCCATATAATGTGGTAGATGAGGTAGTGAGCACTTTTTGGGTGTTAACAGATTGCCCCCTGATGTGCGAGGGCAGGAGCTCATCGTATGGCCGATGGACATCATAAGTCATGAATGGTTTTCCTGGGTGTGGAGAGAAGAGAAAAAACAAACTGAAGCCCAGAACAACGATCCCGAACAACTGCAAGAACTAAAAGTACATAACCTCAATAATGGATGAGGAATCATCTGATCATATGGACGAGGCGGGCATACCCATGCTCGTATCAGGATAACAATGGGGTCCAAAAAATGGGGACCTGAAATATACATGACCTCAAACACTGACTGAGGAATAATCTCAATATATGGACGAGGCGGGCATACCCATGCTCGTATCAAGATACAAAAACAGAACTATGAGGCCCGAAAAAGGGGGACCTGTAAGATACATGACCACTGTGTACATCATAAGAGTCCAGAGGGGACACAAAATCTGGGACATACTGCTGAGCTGATCATGTCTGAGCTGAAAAACTGATACACTGGAACAATCAACAGTGCTACTGAGTGTGGTACCAAAGGGGCTGATGAGCTGCTGGATCAGAGTGACAAGGGGTACACTCACAATGGTACACGGAACTGGAACTGATCTGGAACTGAAACTGGGTACTCAAAGAAGCATAGAACTGGATGGCTTCCGAATACAAACGCCAACCCAGCCCGGACATCCATAGGAACATATAACTGGGTGTTCCGAAGTGACTCACCAATGTGCTAGAGTCGGTGGAAATCCGGGGTCTTCGACTAATAACTGATGGGATATAATCCTACGCGATCCTCAACGATGAGATCAAGGTGCTGAAGTCGAGCATGTGAGGAACAACCACTCGGAGAGGCAATGATGACTCCTCTCAGAATGATCCGTAGGAACTTACCACAGATGGTGATAAGTCCAAGGCGTAGGGACCTCTGGGCCTATCCTCTGGAATAGAGGAGCTGTCGTCGATAGAGGGAGACCTGCAACTATCAAGGCAATGATGTTTCCTTGATAGAAGCGCGAGGTGAAGAACCGAAATGTGATAGTACTGATGGCAGGACTGACCAAACTGTGGGGGGACAATTGGGCAAGTAGAGTGGGTGGACTCAAACTTCCTTTGTTCAGAGTATGATAATGGGAATGATCTGGCAGCATATGAAATTGACTGAGGGGAAAGGGAGCATAGCTGTAAGGATTCTGGGAGGGTAACTGGGCTAAGGAAGACTCAAGCTGGTATAAAATGGCAGGAGACTGCAGAATACTCTGAACAAAGGCGACCTGATTGGGGGTGCTACCGAGATGATCGATCATAGTGCCAGGAGGCACAGGAGGGTACTTCTTCATGGGTTAAGGGACTAGAAGAAGTTTGTGTAAAATGATATTGTCGTGTGTATTTTACGAGCCCAGGACAGTTCATGCTCGTGGTTGCTTTCAATTTTAAGGAGTCTGAAAGCGATAAGAAGACTCTGAGATGATGGAATGGTACTGTCATGTGGATTTTACGAGCCCAGGACAGTTCATGCTCGTGGTTGCTTTCAATTTTAGAGAGTCTGAAAGCAAGTAAGAAGACTCCAGGGGGTTGCTTTTTCGTAAATTTAGTCTCCAATGCCCAAAGAAGCATAAAAGGATGCAATGAAGAACTCTTCTAGCCGGTGTGACTAGAGTATTCCTTTTTCGTAATTAGTCTACCAGGTCCGGAAAAGGGTTAAACTTATACCAGATAGATGCCCTTTCAGGTACTTTAACGAGCATGAAAGGAAGCAAGATTGCTCGGCGATCTTTTCATTCTTTTAGGAGTCAGAAAAGAGCTTAACGGAAACTCCCTAAGTGCCTTTTTCGTAAAGGACTTGTCCGGCCCGAAAAAGGGATAAAAATACCGAACAAAAGGAATGGCCAGGCAAGGAGGAAGTGTTCAATCAAGGATCAGTAATGGTGACCAAGAACGAGGGTAGGGGGGAACACTGGTGGGCCTCCTTGCGGGGTAGATGAAATGGTGGCAAAATAACGAAACATTTGCAGTATGACAGGAGTGAATGGCTCATGTGAAAATGTGGAACAATCCGATAGCAGCCGATGTGGCACGCAAACCGAGGCAGCAAGGTGTCGGGACACAATGTTGAAATTGCACCAAGTGAGAGCGAGAAATGGTCTCAAGCATCATCACGGGCTCGAAAAAATGAATCCGACAATATAAAGGGTGTAAAAAACGGGTAACGGCCGATGTGGCACGCACACCGAGGCGACAAGGGCGTTTTGGAAAAATACCTGAAAAATCGGGGGGTGAGAGCGAGAAATGATCTCAAGCATCATCACCAGCTCGGAAAAATGAATCCGATGGTATAAAACATGTGAAAAATGGAGAACGGCTGATGTGGCACGCAAACCGAGGCGACTTAGTGGCGTCTGAAAAAATGGGCAAAAAATGACGGGTAAAAAATAATGCAACGAGGTGACCATCATGACGGTCTCGTCGTGCTGATTCCAGTGGTGGAAACGGTTTGTAAAAACAAAACAAAAAGAACGTACACTGTACAACGCAGACCAGTGAGGCTGCAGGTTTCTTTTATGGGTAAAAGCGCTTGAGATACAACCCATTACGAGGGTTGCGCAAAGGACGGCCTTCGGAGTCAGCTAAGATGTATGCCCCCTTGCCGAGGCAGGTCTGCACGATGTAAGGGCCTTGCCACATAGATTCAAACTTCCCTTTACCGGTTTTGTCATGGGCTTGGTCGTAGGCGAGGACGAGGTCCCCTTCGTGGAAAGTTCGAGGGTGAACATGTTTGTCATAACCAGCTTTGGAGCGGTTTTTGGCAGCTTCGATGTTCTGGAGAGTGGTACGATGGTCTTCATCAGCTTGTTCGAATTGCAGCAAACGCTGCTCGAGGGGGGAGGTGTCAGGGAGAAGCTCAACAGCGATCTGTAAGGCAAGAATCTGACACTCGATGGGGAGGACAGACTCTACACCGTGAACGAGATGAAATGGTGTAAAACCAGTGGCGGTCTTAGTGGATGTGCGGTAATCCCACAAGGTAGGGAACAACATGTGGTGCCAATTGGACTTATGCTTGTCAACCGTGCGTTGGAGGATAGTTTTGAGGATTTTATTGATGGCCTCTACTTGGCCGTTCCCTTGGGGGTAGTAAGCAGAGGAAAATTGGTGCTCATACTTAAGGAGGGTGGATAACTCACGCCAGACGGCATCTTCGAAGTGTGAACCATGGTCAGAGACTAACTGCTTAGGAACCCCGAATCGAGCGATGACATGGTTGAAAAAGAAGCAGGCAGCAGTGTCAGTGGTACAATTGAAGGTAGGCATGGGTTCCACCCATTTGGTGAAGTAATCAACAGCGACAATAATATATTTGTGGTCGTTGGCAGACTGGGGTCTACATTCCATGAAGTCTATGGCCCACTTGCAAAAGGGACCAACGGTGACGACGGGGTGCAAAGGAGCAGGAGGTGTTCGGGCCTTGGGGGAAAAAAGTTGGCAGTTATGGCAGTGTTTGACCACAGTGATGCAGTCGGTGAAAAGTGTGGGCCAGAAGTATCTGGCGCGGACGACCTTTTGGGCAGTGGCCATCCCTGAGAAATGGCCTCCGCAGGCGCCGCTATGACAGTCATTAAGGACGTGTTCAGCTTCCTCGTGTGTAAGGCAACGACGAAGAATGGTGTCAACCCCGCGCCGGTAAAGGACATCGCCTAAGAGGAGATACCGAGAGGCCTGGTGACGGATGCGACGGCGTTCATTACGGGTAACTTTGGGTCTGAACTTCTGCGTGCGCAGGTATAACAAGATATCACCGTACCATGGGTCATCGGACGAGATAGTGAACAGGTGATTGTTGGGTAACTCATCGGAGATTGGTTTGGCCGGGAGAAGGGAAGGGAGATCAGTAATGAGCTGGGCAAGCGCTAGGGCTTTAGTGCTCTTAGTTGTTTTGAAGGTAAGGTCATATTCCTGGAGGATAATGACCCATTTAGCAACACGACCTTACAATAGCCACCGGTTTAGAAGGTATACCATGGGGTTAGAGTCGGCGACGACAGTGGTATGACTCATTAAGATATAGTGTCGCAATTTTTGTACGGAAAAGACTACTGCTAGGGCGAGTCTTTCCTCGTATGAGTAACGTAGGGGTGGACCAGACAAGGTCTGGCTGACGTAGTAAATGACGTGCTCCTGGTGAGAAGCGTCTTCTTGAACTAAGACTCCAGATACGGCATGCTCGGATGCCGAAACGTAGAGAATGAAGTCCTGTGTGAAATCCGGAGGGGAAATCAGAGGAGCTTGTGTCAGAGCCTTTTTGAGGGCTTCGAAAGCAGCTTCGGCTTGCTCATCCCAGACGAAGGGTATGTGGGTATGGAGCAGGCGCAAGAAACCGTGAACGGTAGTGGCGTAATCAGGAACGAAGCGTCGAAGGAAGTTGGATCGCCCCTACAGACTTTGGAGTTGCCTGAGCGTGCGAGGAGAGGGAAGGTCTAAGATGGCTTGGACTTTTAGAGGGTCAACAGTAATTCCTTTCTGGGAAACAATGAAACCCAACAATCGGCCTGCCGGAACGCAAAAGACACACTTGTGTGGGTTCAAGCGGATTTGGTATTTGCGACAACGCAGAAAAACTTGCCGAAGGTCGTTAAGGTGGTCTGATCGTTTCCGGGAACGAGCTGTAAGGTCATCAAGGTAGACTAACAGGATATGGACCAAGTCGTGAAAGCAATAGGTCATGGCCCACTGGAAAGTGGCACCAGCATTTTTGAGGCCGAAAGGCATGACGCGATAGGCAAAGGTGCCCCATGGGGTAGTAAAGGCAGTTTTGTACTGGTCTTCCTTACGGATCTGAATCTGGTTGTATCCGGAAAAACCATCCATGAAGGAGAGGAATTCATGCCCCGCACACGCATCGATGAGCTGATCAATGAATGGCATGGGGAAATTGTCCTTGGGACAAGCGCGGTTTAAATCGTGGAAGTCAGTGCATACTCGAATGGTGCCTTGTTTTTTGTTAACGGGAATAGGGTTTGAAACCCAAGTGGTATAGGCAATAGGATAAATGAACCCTGCCTTGCGCAGTTTCTCAATCTCGGCATTGACAGCTGGGAGCTTTGAGGGATGAATGGGGCGTTGTTTCTGACGAACGGGGGGTACATCAGGCCATGTGTCAATGTGGTGCTCTATAATTGCGGGGTCAAGACCAGGCATTTCGGTATAGGACCAGGAAAAGACATCACGGAATTCTTTGAAAAGGTTTATGTAGTCCTCAATCTCTTGTTTACTGCAGAATGCTCCTAAAGTGATGAGTTCAGGGGCACGTCCTGGGGCAGCGATATCAACTTGGATGACAGGTGAGATGTTGGCCATGTTACCTTCCTCGAAGGCATCAGGAGCAGGAATAGGGTCCTTAAACCAGTCGACCTTCGTGGGGAGGAAGTCTTTGGATTCAACTGCGTATTGGGTAGCGGAGCTAGAGGAGGATTCTTCTGGGATGAAATAGGAACGGTGGTGCATGTCATCCCAGGGATAATCCGGGGCGGTAAGGGCCTCAAGAATCTCCTCATCGGTACGGAAAGTTTGCGTCGTCAAATCGGTTCACGAGGGATTAGTGGTTGAAGAGATCATATAGATGGTATTAATCGCTCCAGAAGGGGAAGAGGCCGGGGGGTGGATCTCCTCAATGGTAGGTGGTGCCGTCTCAAGATCTAGATTGTTCATCTCATAGAGAGCCGCTCTGTAATCCGGGAGATCGGGACAATGATGTGAATAATGCCTGTAAACCCCGCATATGGCGCAGGAGTGGTTGGTACGTAGGGACTTATCTTTAGGCTTAGGAGTGGGGTTTAGTTCGACAATTGGGATGTTAGGGTCATCGTCGAGCATCTGCATGTGTTTCTGTAGGGCTGGTAACTGTGGACACTGGTGAGTGGCATTGCCCAACTCGTCACACAGCGAGCATTTGGGAGGAGCACGAAACACTGGAGGGTTTTTTACTATCTTGGGAGGTGGGACAGCAGTGTAAGGTTGTGGGCCTCTGCCCCCAGTGGGTTTGGGAGTAGGGGGGGAGGCGTGGAGGACGAAGGGGTAGAGACACCAGGAGGTGGCTGAGAGGTAGTAGCCATGGGTTGCACCGGTTCGAGGACAACATCAGGTGTCGGTGGGAGAACGGGAGGCGAAAGATACCATACAGGTAATCCCAAAGTTAACCCAGGGAGACTAAGAGTAGCCATGACCGGGGCGCTTACTACTCCCGATGGAGGGACTAGGAAGGGGATCGTATGGATAGGTGTAACACCAATGTGGCTAGGTACCAATGGTGGTTTAGGCAACAAGGGTGGTTGATTGTTAGGTGGTTGGTTGTCGTGGGACAAGGTACATAAGTCAGACACGTCCGTGGGGGCCGAGGGAGGTGGAATAGATTGGAAGGTGGAGGTCATCGGCGCGTCTGAGTAGACTCCAGGCCCCGTAGAGGAAACAAACGAGGTGGTGGCACGAGAAACAGGTTGTTCAACCATGGGGAGAACATTTTCAGGTGCCGCGGGAGCACAGGGATCATAGTAAGTAAGTTGGTCGATCTTGACCACGCGTCCATCATGGGGGAACATCATGGTACGAAAGACCGAGGAAGCGATCGCCCGCATAGCATACATGTAGCTGCGACCGAGTAAGAGGTTGTAATCAAGCTGGGCATTGATGACCTCGATATCGATGAGGACGGTTTTACCACCTAACTGGACAGGGACATTGGCTAGGAGACCTTGGGGCTGAGCCGAACGACCGTCGTAGGTGCGTAATGCAGTGGTGGACTGTTGGAGAGTGGGGGATCCCAACTTCTGCCACACGAATGTAGACATGACGCATGTGGAGGCACCTTCATCGATGATGCATCGATGGATGACAAGATTCCGAATGGAAACAGAAACTTGGAATGCTAGGGTGGAAGGCAGGCGAGGTTCAGACTGGTCTAAATCAAATGCCATCAATTTCGAATCATTTGGGTCAATCCCCCCAATGGCGGAGAGTAAAGTTTTGCGCTGGGAAGGGCAGTTCTTCAAGACTTCTAACGCAGACATGGCTGCGGGAGACTGGGCTAGGTCGTCTACAATGTTGTAGTTTGACGCAGCACGCGCATTGGGGTTATTGTTGATACGGCGAAGTGGGAAACGAGGGGCTTTGGGAGCGCCATCGACCGGCGGGGGAGGGATGCATAACGCTTGATCAGTGGGATGAGTGTTAGCGGTTTTATCAGCGGGAAGGGCTTCAGAGGTGGAGCCATATTGGTTTCGACGGGTCTGTAGGTTGACATCATTGGAAGACATCATCAACAAGTGATGGGTACCTGAGTCAAACATGGGTTGATCAGGAGCGGCGTATGTGATCTGTTGTTGTTGGGGTTGCGCGTTAGCTTGAGGGGCCAATGGCTGAGTGTTCACCATGCCTTGGGTTGGTAAGGGGTTTTGCAGCACCAAAGGGGGTTGTTGAGGTTGGGGGGGGGTTGGGCGGTGCTTGGGGAGCTGCATGCCCTTGGCGATGGGCCTCGTCAACCCAGAGTTGCCGAGCTCGCTCTAAGTGTGGACAAGCATGTGTGTAATGGCCATAGACCCCGCAAATAGAACAAGGATGGTTTGTTCGCAAATTGGGGTTTTTAGCCTGCTTGGGTGGGCGATTAGGGTTTTGATTAGCGGGGGCCGCGTTGTTGTTGTCGGGGGGATTAGCCGGTTGACCAACTTGGTCTGTAGGTTGGTTGTTCCCACGATTACGGCCTTTGCCGCGGTTCTGTTGGCCCTGGTTGCGTTGGTTGTTCTGGTTTTGCTGCGGGTTTTGTTGGGCGTAAACTTGCCCTTGGGCAGCAGGTGGATTTTGAGGTTGCGCAGGTGCTGGAGCAGGCTGCGGTGGATGATATGCAGGTTGAGGCTGAGCAGGTGCAGCAACCTGAGGGGGTTGCTGATATGGCTGCGGAGCGGGCTGTGGGTGTGCCACAGGGGCTGCCTGTGGCGGATAATAAGCGGGTTGGGCTTGTGAAGGCGCAGGAGCTGGGGCAGCCTGCTGATGGTAATAAGGCTGAGGTGCGACTGGGGGAGCATAAGCAGGAGTCGCATAACCAAAGCACTGAGGTGGACATGAGGGTCCATGGTGATGTGTCATTGGAGCATACGAGGTGGTTGCTCCAGACTGTGAGGTAGCCCGCGAAAGGTAGGGGCCATGGGAAGGACGTGTAATAGAAAATGGTTGGGGATGCAAAGAAACACGGCCAATGATACCGTCTGCAGCGTGGGATGCCCCCGACGCATCGTGGTGGGAGGACTCGCCGCGAGGGGCGTCAGGTATAATGGTATAAAGGTAACCCGACTGGGCGTAAATGAGGTCGAATTGTTGGGCCTTAAGGATGGCTTCTTCTTCAGACTGGGGTCTTTCTGATGCCACATCCTTAGCAATAACAGGGAGAAGGGATTTGAGGAACCAATCTAGGAAGATACGGTCATCTAGTTTAATCTTGCATAAGCTACGGCGTCGATGCCACTCATGGATGTGGTCGGTGATATGGGTAGCCGTGTTTTGTCTACAAGATAGGAGGATCTCAACGCCCGCATCATAGCGGACAGGCAACTGGAAGAACTGCAGGAATGTCGAGGCGAGGGAAGCAAAGGTGGCGTGGGTCCCATGAGGTTGCTCGATATACCACTTGGCTGCAGAGCCAGTGAAGGTGCGCTGTAAGAGACGGAGGCGAACAGAGTCGTCCACTATGGAATTAGAGGAACACCATAGGTGGAAAGACATAATATGGTTTTGTGGGTCCTCACCGGCCTTGCCCTCGAACTTAGGGATGTCAGAGGGAAGCTTGGTAGGCATATGAGGCCACGTAGGGTCGTGTCGAATAGGATCATTGGTCAATCTGGCCAGGTCAGGTAAGTTGAGGCTAGCCATGAATGGCAAATTGGAAGAAGGATGTGACACAGTAGTGGGTTGGACCAAGTTGGGGCCAGTGCCCCCAAGTGGAGGGACAAGATTTGGGGTGGTGCCCCCAAGTGGGGGAACTGAGGTAGTGGAGGATGGTCCAGCACCACCATGGGTAGTGTGAGCCAGTGATGTAGTGGGGATAGGTATTCCCGCTGCGGGAATAGGTACCGTGAGGGGAACGGTAGATGAGGGTCCCATGGAGGGCATACCCAAAACAGGTGTAGTAACTGGTGTAGTGGTGGATGTGCGACCAATGGTCCCTATAACAAAAGGAGTGGAAGTCGTGCCATCCATGGGGCTAGTAGGGGCAGTGTAAATAGGGTTCTCAGACTCTTCGTCAGAATCGGAGGTAAAGTAAGGAGCGTCACTGTCTGGTGACAGAGTCCTACGTCGCTGATGAGTGGAGTCAAGTGACAAGGCTCTAGATCTGTGATGAGTGGTATCAACGGATGATGATCGGAATCTATGACGGGTGGTGTCAAGAGAACCGTGCTGTGGGGGCTCGCCCCTGAGGCGCCGAGAATGTCTCGGGGACTCAATGGTGACAGATGGTGTCAAATCTATGTGGGTTGAGGTGAGTATAAAAACAGCTCAAAAAATCCTAATGCAACCGAGTGTGCAGAAGGAGAGCTCAAAAACAAGGCACTCAGGCCAACAACCAACTCAAAACACCCACTGCAACAGCTGTGCTACAATAGGTGGAGTAACAACAAAGACGGTCAGAATACCAACAAGCAGCAGGTTTCCTAGAAACATAAAATGGTGGACTCACTAGACCAAGGGGAGGTAAAGGAGCATGCAAACACCTAACTAAAAGTATTCTGACTCAACTAAACATATCCTCTGCAAGGTGATGAAATCCAAGTCAGACAATATGAGTAGGAAAGCCAAGTGGCTATGATATCCCCCTACCGGGAGGGACACCGGGTAGTCAATCCTAGAAGAATGGCAACTAAGATACCCCGTTCATGACACGTCCAGAAAGGTGAATCTGCCGTTTAGTTCGTTGACCGCAATACCCCTATACAGGGATATCCCGTGAACCACGAAAGGTAGCCCTTCGGTTACTAAATGGAGTGCGGTATTCCACTCAGGCCTCCGGAACCAGTCTCCCGACTTCAACCCTCCTAAGGGAGAGGCCGTCTGATAAACTGGTCGTGACCGTGCCAAAAAGTACTAGGGGATTTTGGTTCCCTATTTGGACAACAACTATGTCTCAAGTGAAAGTGACCGAGCGGTGTTATTGGAAGCCTGTCCCCCCGACCCTACCTAACTACAATGATTCTTTTGTGTTCCCCAAGTGGGGTTAGAATGTTGGTTTAATTAGGTACTTTTTAAGGCTCACTTGAATTATGTGACAGAGTGTGTGCTCGTGAGGTGATGAACCAAAAATAGAAGTGCCACAAGGGGGGCAACTTCCAACTATCAATAATACTGAAATTGAAACTTTCACTTGCAAAATTTTCTGATTTAAAAATACTGAAATTTTAAAAGAAATCTGTAAAGGAAACAGAAATTATATTGCAGAAAGGCTATAAGGAAGTGGGACTGCAGGTAGGACAGAGGGCTGTTCAGATGCAGAAAATATTGCAGCAACAGGGGATGGGCTCAAAACAGGAAAAATGCAGAAATCAGACCGCGGGTCTGTGGCGAATCAGAACAGGCCGACCGCGGGTTTGAGGGAAACAGAGGCGGTCCGGTCGCGGCTATCAGGCCAACAGAGGCAGTCGGGACGCAGGAAACAGGGAAAAATACGCAGTCGGGTCGCAGTAAATAGGCTAACAGACGCATTCGGGACGTCGGAAAGGGGCTGAAAGCCGCAGTCTGGACGCGGGAAAATGGCCGACAGGCGCAATCAGATCGCAGCAAACAGGCTGATTAGCCACGGTCGGATCGCAGGTAACAGACTTGAATCCGCCGGCAGGGCGTCGGAAGCAGTCTGATAGCCGCGGTCGGGTCGCAGGTAAAGGCCTGAAAGGCACGGTCGGGACGCGACTGCAGAGAGAAAAAACGCGGTATGCGGCGGCCGAAAGGGACCGCCGAAAGGGAAAAAATTTAAAAAATGGAAACCAGAAATTCAAAATCTAGGGGAGTCGCCAAAACTGTAGCTAGGGTTTTACCCCTAGCTTGTGCAAATGAGCACCTACTAAGGAGAATGGACTCCTTAGTAGCAGTTCAGTAAATGTAAATAATTAAGCTAAAACATAAATTAAATTACTTCTAAAACATGCATGAAACATAAACAACAAATTTAAAGAATGGCTTTTTGTATTGATATTACCTTCAATGTGAAGGTTTGTTGAAGCCCTTTGCAGTGTCCAAGAGGATGCTCCAAGCTCCAATATGCTCCTTCTCTTTCTCCAATGGTGGGAATGGGCCAAAGGTGGCTCTCAAGGTGAAAGTAGTTCAATGGTGAACTAGGGTTTCGAGAGAGATTTTGGCAGAGTAAGGGTGCTTGTGATTGTGGATATGGAATAAGGGATCTCCATCACCTATTTATAGTTTTTTGGTGGTGGAGTGCTGACCCATGGTTTTGGGAAACACATGGTTTTAGGCAGCTGTATAGGGTTTTTTTCCTCCTTTTCCTCATTATTTTAGATTTTTTATTCCCTTTTTAGGGGATTTTTGCTATTTTTGGAGGAAAAGGGGGTTTTTTAGCCTTTTTGAGGCTATTTTGAGGGTTTTGTGGCCTTTTGGAGGCTTTTTTGTGGGATTTTTTGGGATTTTAAGGGAAATATGGTAGGAAAATGGACAAATGAGCCATATAATGTGGTAGATGAGGTAGTGAGCACTTTTTGGGTGTTAACAGAGGCTTTACATGAGAAGGATACAAGTAATCCCGATAGGTATGACTTGAAGAGATGCATTTATGTTTTGAAATCTGTTCATGATTAAGTTTATGATATGTTTGTCTTCATATTATTGAATTTAGTACAATATTGATTAATCTTAGGCGTGTCTCATCACCCTAGTAAAAGTATGAATGCATGTGAATGATAGAAAACATTTATTGATTAGGGTTATGACACTTAGGATTGTACTAATGCATTGTGGTGTTGTATGAGGTTGATGTTGTCTGCTAACATGAAAGGTACATCAAGAAAGACAAAGTTATAGATCAAGAACATATGAATATGGTGACATGAAGACAAAGACTCATCCATAGTCATGGATCACATAGAAGCTCTAATTATGAGGTATGTATAATTTTGGTTCTAAAATGATTAACTTATGAGTTATGCAGGTTACTAAGCACAAGTCATTGAAGAGAGCAAGAAGACATTGTTTGGGTATGTTAGACATAACTAGCTAACATAATATTCCAGGTATGTTATTCCTATAACAAGTTAGAATCCTACCTTGTGTTAGGATCTTATACTTTTGTATGAATGATTATTCTTGAAGTTAGAAGTTAAGTAATCAACAGTTTATGCATATTATGTTTCTTACTTTGATTGATGATATGGCTAACCAAAAGAGTCCTATGGTCAAATAAGAATATGCATGAGTAAAAGAAGTTTTCCCTGAAACCTTGAATACTAACGCTTATTACCTATGTGTTAAATAATCATGATCATACATGATAAGATTATTTAGAATCATAATGTTTTGATAGTATTAAGATTATACTAATGTATGTATGGTTATGTATGAGATCTTGAGGATAACACAATGATGACACTGGTGCACACTTAAGATGCATAGTGGTCCATGATCGATATAAGTTCAAGGACAGGTAATCCAGGAATCAAATATCAAGTGGGAGCACACTCCAGTAGTTCCTGCAAGGAAGCAAAGATTGAGAGGGAGTCCACCCTACAACTAAACAAAGATAAGTATTTGAATTGTCATTTCTTATTACTTAAATGATGTTGTTCAGTCATGTACATGTTCCTAGATTTAGGATGTACATTTTGCATTTTTAGAAAAGTTGCATTAATGAACAGTATACTACTAATATGCATGTAATGGGTAAGTGGCCTATGGTACTATACAACATTCCATTGCTACTTATCTAGAATGAAACCTCTTTGCTGACATGTTGGGAGTAGTGCACACTCTTAACAATGTTCTGGTAGAGATGGAAGGCATCTAGAAAGTTACGGGATATGGATAAATGTTGTATTGAAGCATTGGTTAAGATAATTGCATGACTGTATGACATATATTCTTATGTGTAAGATTTTGTTTTGAAAAACTATGAGAAGTTTCTAATCATGTAATTGAATTTGACTTGTAGGAAATATCATGTACAATCACCTACAAAAGAAGGACTACAACATTCGTTCCAACAACGAAGTTCAAGAAAACTATATATTGAAGATATTGAAGAATCTGACGATCCCAGGATCAGGGATACAGTAATGGAAAGAAGCCATGATCGAGGAATACCAGTCGATCATGAATAATGATGTTTGGGATGTGGTCCCAAGACTAGAAGGGAAGTCTGTTGTGACTTCCAAGTGGATCTATAAGATCAAGCATGATGCAGATAACAGCATAGAGAAATATTGTTAAATTTTGAGTATTAATTCACAATACTATAGGATCTTTGCTGAGAGAATAACATCTACAGTATATCAATGCATGACAATCATAATATGACAAGCATCACAAGAATCAAAAGCATAAGAGACAAGAGACACAGAGTTTCCATGGGGAAAACCCTAAGGTGAAAAACCCCACAACTTCCTCAGAGATAGAGAGAGAAATGGCTCAACCAAAATACAACCAAATAACACTGAGATAGTCTCCTAGCAGATAATCCTCCTCTTCTTCACTAGTGCACCACTTTTTGAGAGAAAGAGTGAGTTACTTTTCCAAGTGAGTAAAATAGAGATCTCCTATCTCTATTTATACTCACCTTTTTGCCCAGTGACCTTATGGGGCCGACTTGTCTAGTTAGATACATCCACATTATATTATATATAATTCCGGGCCGACCCCAAATGGTGGTCTAATAACCCATAGGCAAGTACACACACTTGCGACACTTGTCAATCCACATGACGACACTTCCTTATAGAGGAATAACACATCTCTTATAAGGGTACAATAAATATATATAAAATACACAGATGAAATACATTCTAAAGTTACATATACATCAACACTCCCTCTTAACTAGGAAGGTATTTCTCGACACAGATCTGCTAGACAAGTCTTCTTCTCTGGATCATCGTCATCATCATCGTCACTGCTACTGCTATCTCAACCAATATCTGACTCTACTCGTCATAGGAAGTTCTACAGAGCCAGTCTTTTTTCATACTGGATGTAGGCCCACCACCTGCAGGTCTTCATCATCACTGGCCATACTGTGGAAATCTCAGGACTTATTACGTGCGTCACAAAACCTTAAAAGAGTCTCTTGACTAGCAAGAACCCTAAAGAGCATCTGAGGCCTTTTTCATCCTGTCCATATCTCCAGGACTTATTACATGTGACCCCACCACAAAACCTCGAAAGAGAATCCCAGGACTGATTACGAGCACAAGGCTCAACCTATCGGATCTCCCAGGGCACAAATTACATGTGGTCACCACAAAACCTCGAAAGAGCATCCCAGGACTGATTACGAGCACACAGCTCAACCTATCGGATCTCCTAGGGCACAAATTACATGTGGTCATGGAAAAACCTCGAAAGAGCATTCCAGGACTGATTACGAGCACACAGCTCAACCTATCGGATCTCCCAGGGCACAAATTACATGCCATAGGACAAAACCTTGAAAGAGCATCTGCCAGATATCCCAGGGCACAAATTACATGCCATAGGAAAAACCTCGAAATACTATCTGCAGATTTCCAAGGGCACAAATTATATGTCCTCCCAAGCAAAACCTCAAAAGAGCATTTGCCAGATGTCCCAGGGCACCAAATTACATGCCATAGGAAAAACCTCGAAAGATCATCTGCAAATCTCCCAGGGCACAAATTACATGCTTATCTGCACAACATGTTCCATGGCCACAGAGTATGAACCTGATACTCACCATACATCATCCTGATGTACATATGATCACCCTGATCATCATCACTGCAGCATCCTGCTGCATATCATCTGGAGAAGCTCGTCATCCACGATCATCCTGATCATACAATGCATCCATCTGATGCATACCAAGTATCTACCTGATACATATCATCATACATAGTGTATCCACCTGATACATAGATACATGATCCACACAATGTATCCATCAACATACATGATCTACCTGTTCATACTTGATACATATCAATATACATGATCTACCTGATCATACAATGTATCCACCTGATACATATACAGATACATGGTCCAAGCATCCAACATGATGCATATACATAATACATACAAATGATCCATCTGATCATATCCAGCATCCAACATGATGCATACATACATATAAAAATGATCCAACCGATCATATCCAGCATCCAACATGATGCATACATATATACAAAAAAATGATCCAACCGATCATATCCAGCATCCAACATGATGCATACATACATACATAAAAATGATCCAACTGATCATATCCAAGCAGAAACCAGAACATCATCCTGATGCTCATTATCCAGTTCTTACATCCACAGCCATGTGAAGGATCCTCCTTCCAACATGCTTGGAATGGATTCATCAAATATGTACATCACTTCTTCCTTGAAGTGTCCTCGATCTGAAGAACGCCAAGTCTCTCTCTGAAGTACTCGAACTTCACCCTAGCTAGTGGCTTCGTCAGCACATCTGCAATCTGCTCGTCCTTTGCAACATACAGGAGCTTCACAGCTCCTCTCTGCACCATATCCCTGATATAGTGATATTTGATCTCTATGTGTTTCAACCTGTCATGAAACACTGGGTTCTCAGATATCTTCACACAACTCTGGTTATCACAGAAGATACCAGTAGCATCCAACGGGAGATCAAATAACTCAGACAGTAGCTTCCGTAGCCATACTGCCTCACAACTAGCTGAACAGGCTGCAACATACTCTGCCTCAGTTATACTCAGTGCTAGGAAGGACTGCTTCCTGCTAAACCAAGAGATCACAACTGATCCCATACTGAAGCAACACCCAGATGTGCTCTTCCTATCTGCAGCACTGCCAGCCCAATCTGAATCAACATAACCCTGCAGGTTAAACTTTTGATTCGCTTCATAATTGAGCCCATAAACTACTGTACCCTTCAGGTACCTAAGAACATGCTTTACAGCAACCAGGTGAACACTCCTCGGATCCGTCAGAAACTGGCTCAATGTGTTCACAGCAAAGCAAATTTCTGGTCTCGTGTTCGTCAGGTACATCAAGGACCCAATCATCTGACGATACATAGATACATCAACTGGATCAGATGAAGCATCACATAGAAGCTTCAGATTCGATGCCATAGGTGTGGCCATGGCCTTGCAATCCATCATCCCAAATCTCTTCAGGATATCTACTGTGTACTTCCCTTGACCAAGGAAGATCCCACCTATACTCTGCCACACCTCCATACTTAGGAAATAGTGCATCATTCCCAAATCTTTCATATCAAATTCGGCAGCAAGATTCCTCTTAGTATCTGCAATCAGTCTGTCATCTCCTGTTACAAATAGGTCATCCACATACAGGAGTAGAATCACAGGATTCCCTTCCTCAACCTTGTAGTGAAGGTTAGAATCCGCTTTACTCTTGGTAAATCCCAAACTAGATAAGAAACTGTCCATCCTACCATACCAAGTTCTGGGAGTTTGTTTCAAGCCATACAAAGCTTTCTTCAATTTGCACACATATGACTCCTTGTCATGTATTTCAAAACCGAGTGGTTGTTCCACATATACTTCCTCTTCAACTACACCATTCAAGAAGGCATTCTTGACATCCATCTGGTGTATTTTCCATTTGATAGTTGCAGCCAGGGCAAGTACTGATCTGATGGAAGTATACCTGGCTACAGGTGCAAACATTTCTTCATAATCTATTCCCTCTTTCTGAGAGAAGCCACGAGCTACGAATCTTGCTTTGTATTTTTCTATACTGCCATCTGCAGCATGCTTGATTTTGTAGATCCACTTGGAAGTCACAACAGACTTCTCCTTAGGTCATGGGACAACATCCCAAACATCATTCTTCATTATTGATTGGTATTCCTCAACCATAGCATCCTTCCATTCTTTCTTTTCCGCTGTCTCTTCATAACTGGAAGGCTCTTTGTTCATAATGTCACAGAGTAAAGCAACATAACTAGTATGTGATCTAGTTCTCTTCTTTGCTCTGTGTTCTTCTTCTGGAATGCCAAATCTCTCTGCATCTTGAATGAGCCCTCTAGCCCATGCGGGTTTCCTCTTGTGAGAGTTATTCTCACGGAGTGGATCTACAGGTTCTTGCGGATCTTCAACCTCACGAACAACTTCTGGAACTGCTTCAGTCATGGTAGTGTCTTGAAATCTAGTTTCCTTAGGTTCCTCATAAACTTCAATATGTGCCTTACTTGATTTGATGAATGCTGAGTTTTCATCAAATGTTACATCCCTGCTGACATCAATCTTCTTGAACCCTGGAAAGTATATTCTGTAAGCCTTCGAACTTTCAATGTAACCCACAAAGATACCCTTCTTTCCTGAAGGATCTAGTTTAGTCCTCTTTTCCTTTGGGACATGAGTGTATACTGAACAACCAAATATTCTGAGACGGTTGAATTCAGGTTTCTTACCAGAAAAGACTTCTTCTGGTGTCTTGTTGTCCAATATCTTGTGGGGTGTTCTGTTCTGCACATATACAGTTGTTCTAGATGCTTCTACCCATAGATGCATAGGTAGATCCTGGTCATGCAGCATTGCCCTTGCTGCTTCCATGATAGTTCTGTTCTTCCTTTCTGCAACTCCATTCTATTGAGGATTATAAGGAGCAGTCAACTCCCTCTTAATCCCTGAATCACTGCAAAGTTTCTTGAAGTCACCTGAGGTGAATTCTCCACCATTGTCGGATCTGAATGTTTTGATCTTATCAGTTTAGTTCTGCATCAAGGTTTTGAATTCCTTGAACTTATCAAACACCTCATCTTTGTTCTTCAAGAAGTATACCCAAGTCTTCCTGGAGAAGTCATCAATAAATGAGACATAGTAAACATACCCACTTAGATAACTTGATGACATAGGACCACATACATCTGAGTGAATGATTTCCAGGATGTCTTTTTCCTTGCTTTCACTGCTTGGGAAAGCCTTCTTAATGTTCTTACCCTTTGCACATCCTTTTCAAACACCTTCTTGTTTAGTCTTGATTTTAGGAAGACCTTCTACTACCTTGCTTGCAATTGGAAGTGCTCTATAGTGCATATGAGCAAGTCTTCTATGCCAAAGTTCACTTAGCTCCATGGATTCATGTACCATGGCATGTTCAGGTTGTCCCTTCAATTTATACAAACCTCCCTCTTGCTCTCCAATCACTACTGCATCATCTATGTTCTTTTCCTTTGGCCACATTAGGACTTGGCCATCCACAAATGCAACCCTCATACCTTTTGCATCCAATGCAGAGATGGAGAGTAAGTTCTTCTTGAGCCCAGGTTCATAAAGGACTTCTTTCATCTTCAAAGATTTTCCAGAATCTAGGTTGTAGGAGGCTTCACCACTTCCTTTGATTGGGTATTGATAATCATCCCCAAGTTTCACCTTATGGGGTGATTCATGTTCAAAAAGATTCACAAACGATTCCTTGAACCCAGTCATGTGTTTGGAAGCCCCACTATCAATCAACCAATCATTACAACCATGGGAGATGGTACCTGTGAGAGCAGAAATTAGAACATATTCTTCTTCACTTGATGATTCATCATCACTACTACTTTCTGCCCTAGCTTTCTTCTTTGGAGGTTCATCATCTTCGGCAGCATGAGCATGATATCTTCTTTTGTGATTCTTCTTCTTCTTGTTGAAGTTGTTGTTGATGTCTTTCTTCTTCTTGGGACAATCTAAAGCAAAGTGCCCCTTCTCATTGCAATTGAAGCATCTGAGATCTTTCTTATCTTTATGATAATGGTGGTGAGAGGATCTTCTATTATGAGATGATTCCTTCTTGGACTTGCCTTTCCTGGTATGTACTGTGAGAGCTTGATCTTCATTTCCCATCTTTTCTTCTCGGGCCACAAGCCTAGCTTCTTCTTGAGAGCATTCTTCCCGCAATCTGTTGAAGGAGATCAACTTCTTTCTTGCACAAATCCCTTGGATAAAGGAATCCCATGACCTAGGTAGGCCATTTAGAGTGGTCATCACTACTTCACCATTCTCCACCATTTCATCCACTGCTTCTAGTTGTTCCTTGATCTGGGAGACTCTTGAAAAGTAAGATTGAATGGTTTCTCCATTCTGAAACTTTACTCCTTTCAAATGGTTCCGCAGGGTCATCTTCCTATTTATGTTCTTCCCTTCAAATAGCTTGGTCAAAGAGTCAAACATCTCCTTGGGTGTCTTCAGATAAGACACATGGGGAATGAGATGGTCTTTGATAGAATCAGCAATGATTCTCTTTGCCTTGACCAAGTTCTTCTTATGCAATACCTTGGCCTCTTCATCCTCTGGGATAGGGATGTCTTCTTTCACATATGAGTCCAACTCATTCTCTTCCAGGATTAACCCAATCCTATACTTCCAAGCTCAGAAGTTATCATCCCCTTCAAGCTTATCCTCAAGCTTGGTGTGGAGAGACATCTTAAAGAGTACTTCAAATGGAAATAGAAAATTTTTAGGTCTTACCACTTGAAATGCTGAAAACTGGATCTGGTCCCGGATTAGGGTTTGTTAGAGAAACCCTAAAGATTCAAAATGTGAATTTCAAATTTCTGAAAGGATAGAAAGATGCACTTTGATGAGCTGATCAGCCTGGTGCATTCATAATTTGAGATCAGCAAAGTCTTGCCCTTCAGAATTGCCTTTTTGTCCTCCCGGGTTCACTGGAGAGAGCCTTGAATTAGGGTTTGAGTTTCCCGGAGATCTACCCAGCCAAAAATCTCGATCCAAAGCTCTAACCTTTGAATTTTTGCAAGGAGCTTCCAGCTGTGTCTTCAAATTCCAGAAATTCCTATTTTTGTGGAAACCCTAATTTTTAGGGCCAAATCTGAAAATGCTCGGAATTCAATTCTAATTGGACAGATAGATGCGCCTTGATGAGTAGAGTTAATCTACTATACTGATTTTAAAAAATCTATGGAGAGAAACCCAATAAACAAGGAACTCAAGCTTCTGTCACTGCAAAATGTCTTCTTCTCAGGTTAGCTCTGATACCATGTTAAATTTTGAGTATTAATTCACAATACTATAGGATCTTTGCTGAGAGAATAACATCTACAGTATATCAATGCATGACAATCATAATATGACAAGCATCACAAGAATCAAAAGCATAAGAGACAAGAGACACAGAGTTTCCGTGGGGAAAACCCTAAGGTGAAAAACCCCACAACTTCTTCAGAGATAGAGAGAGCAATGGCTCAACCAAAATACAACCAAATAACACTGAGATAGTCTCCTAGTAGATAATCCTCCTCTTCTTCACTAGTGCGCCACTTTTTGAGAGAGAGAGTGAGTTACTTTTTCGAGTGAGTAAAATAGAGATCTCCTATCTCTATTTATACTCACCTTTTTTCCCAGTGACCTTATGGGGCCGACTTGTCTAGTTAGATACATCCGCATTATATTATATATAATTCCGGGCCGACCCCAAATGGTGGTCTAATAACCCATCGACAAGTACACACACTTGCGACACTTGTCAATCCACGTGACGACACTTCCTTATAGAGGAATAACACATCTCTTATAAGGGTACAATAAATATATGTAAATACACAGATGAAATACATTCCGAAGTTACATATACATCAACAAATATGAAGCAAGGATTGTAGCTTGTGGCTTCTCTCAGAAAGAAGGGATTGATTATGAAGAGACTTTTGCTCTTGTGGCCAGATACACTTCCATTAGATCAGTACGTGCTCTGGCTGTAGTGATGAAATGGAAGGTACACCAGATGGATGTCAAGACAACTTTCTTGAATGGTGTAGTTGAAGAGGAAGTGTATGTGGAGCAGCCACTCGGATTTGAGACACATGATAGAGGGACTCATGTGTGCAAACTGAAGAAAGCTCTGTATGGTTTGAAACAGGCACCCATGACCTGGTACGGCAGGATAGATGGCTTCCTATCCATTTTGGGCTTTAATAAGAGTAAAGCGGACTCCAACCTTTACTACAAGGTTGAGGAAGGCAATCTAGTGATACTACTTTTGTATGTGGATGACCTGTTTATTACAGGTGAGGATAGATTGATTGCCGATACGAAGAGAAAGTTTGATGCTGAGTTCGAAATGAAGGATTTGGGTATGATACACTTATTTCTAGGTATGGAGGTGTGGCAGAGCACAGATGGAATATTCCTTGGACAAGGGAAGTATGCAATCAATATCCTGAAGAGGTTCGGGATGGTGGATTGTAAGGCCATGGCCACACCTATGGCATCGAATTTGAAGCTTCTGTGTGATGCTTCATCTAATCCGGCTGATGCCACAATGTATTGTCAGATGATTGGGTCCTTAATGTACCTGATGAATACGAGACCAGATATTTGTTTTGCGGTGAACACCTTGAGCCAGTACTTGATAGATCCGAGACATGTTCACCTGATTGGAAGAGTACTTCGGGGTACTGCTTCAATATGGGATCCAGTATGATCTCTTAGTTTAGCAGGAAGCAGTCCTGTGTGGCACTGAGTACAGCCGAAGCAGCATATGTCGCAGCTTTTTCAGCTAGTTATGAGCAAGTATGGCTTAGGAATCTACTATTTGATTTGTTTGATCTCCAGCTGAGTGCTACTTGTATATATTGCGATAACTAGAGTTGTGTGAAGTTGTTGGAGAACCCAGTGTTCCATGACAAGTTGAAGCACATTGATATCAAGTTCCACTATATCAGGGATATGGTGCAGAGAGGAGCAGTGAAGCTCCTGTGTGTTGCGACGGACGAGTAGATAACCGATGTATTGACAAAGCCCCTGTCCAGCGTGAAGTTTGAGTACTTCAGAGAGAGGCTTTGTGTACTTTAGATCGAGATTCCTTCCAAGGGGAAGCGATGAGTCCGGAGACACAGATGCACATGAGCCATTCTCACATGGTGGTAGGTGTGTCCTCCCATGGTGCAAATATAAGGGCTGGGGCCATTCCGACATGGTTGAAGTGTGTCTTCCCATGGTCGTTGATGTAAGAGCTGCGGCGTTCAATCTTGGTTGAAGTGTGTATTCCCATGGTTGCGATATAAGTGTTGTGCCATTCGAGCATGGTTGAGGTGTGTCTTCCCATGGCTGCGATATAAGTGTTGTGCCATTCCTAGCATGGTTGAAGTGTGTCTTCCCATGGCTATGGATATAAGTGCGATGCCATTCTCGCATGGTTGAAGTGTGTCTTCCCATGGCGTATATATAAGTGTTCATCCTTTCATGGATGGTTGAGGTGTGTCTTCCCATGTCGATGAATGTAAGTGTTGTGTGATGTGCATCTGGGTTGTGCTTCGTGGACGATGACGATGATCTGAAGACGATGAGGTGAAAATATGGTACAGAGGTTTTGCAGAGGCATATAATTGGTCCTGAGATGCTCTTCCAGGTTTTGCAGAGGCAGTGTAATCAGTCCTGGGAGATCTTGTAGGTTTTGCAGAATTAGTGTAATCAGTCCTGAGGTGTACTTACTTGATGGCTTGCTCACAGAGATGATGAAGACCTACATGGAGGCTAGGCCTACATCCAGCATGTAAAAGGGTTGGATCTGTAGAACTTACTATGACGGTAAGAATTATGAGATAGCACCAGTGATCGATATGTCGAGTACAGCAGTAGTGATGATGATGATGCTCCATGATCCAGTGTTGATGATCCAGCTCTGAGAATTGAAGACTTGTGCTTATATGTATTGATGACTTGTGTCAAGAGAATACCTTCCTAGTTAAGAGGGAGTGTTGATGTATTTGTAACTTCGGAATATATGCACTTGTATATTGTAATTGTACTTTATTGTATCCCCAACGGAGATGTATTATTCCTCCGATTGGAAGTGTCATCAGTTGTACTTGCATGTGTCGCAAGTTATATTGTAAGTGTCGTAACTTATACTTGATGGGTTATTAGACCACCTTGATGGGGTCAATCCTGTATGATTCATGTGGTTCAAAGGGTTATTAGACCACCCTAGTAGGGGTCGGACCAGTCAGCATTATGTTAAGTGGTTAAGTTGGGGCCGACCTAGTTGAGTAAAGGTCAAGTCAAGTTAGTGTATAAATAGAGAGTGTGACTCTCTCATTTTACACATTGTCTCATTCACTCACTTCGCATTAGTGAGAGAAGAGAAGGGTGTGCACGAGTGGAGGAGGAGCATGCTGCTGAAGATATCTATCTCTTGGGTTTGATCATGTTGATCCTTGTATTGATGCTTATTCCATCTCTGAGGAAGTTGCGGGGTTTTTCACCTTCTTGATTTTCCCCGGTGAAATATCTTGTTTCTCTTGTCTCTTGTCTCTTATGCTTGATATGATGTACATGTTGTTCTTTCAGTTAAGATCCTAGATCTATTGAAATAATGCTAAAAAATTAACATAAACCTATACTTTAAATTCATAAAATGTTTTCTCTTGTCGACTATAAAGTGGTGCTAACTTCCTAAAATAAAACGCCATACTAAACAAAGACAAAATTAGTTACTGTGACAATAATTAAAGTTGTTGTAGTAACAAATACAATGCCTATATGATGTCATAATTTCACAACATTATAGATCACTATAATTTAATGATGTCAATCTCCTATACTAACTATGGACACAATAGTTAATATAATATCAAATTATAACAAAAATCCAAGTTAATAATAGTAACGAACCTTATATATTAAATTGTATATATAAGAATAGTAACGAACTCTATGTTATATAAGGTTTGCTACTATTAAATCATAAATGCCATTAAATAACTTTAATAATATGTAAGAATCTTTTTTCACAATCTATATTCATGACGCAATCCTCGATCGACTTAACTTTTAATAGGAAAATAAAAATAAAAATAAAAATATTGTATGGTTGTATGGTTGTGAAGTGTATGACTATCTTGTATGGTTGTGAAGTTTGGGGTTGTAGCATCTCTAAAGAATCTTGGAGAATTATTGAGCAAATCTAGCATCATTTTATAACTTATAACCTCAAAATTAAAAGCAACGTGCCCTACCCTATTTTCCTAAGTGAAGTGTGTCTTTCCCCCATCGAGAGCATGGATAAGACTATGTTTATGATGTACAAGTACAATATAAATAACATGGGACATCATAGACTCTCTAAAATGCCCTTAAAAATCTATTCAAAAACACCTTCAAAGCAAGGGAGGTTGGTATAAAGACCCTACGGATTGGTTAAACCATTGGGAGATCGATAAAAATGTCATTCTACAAAATATTCATTGCATCAAAAATATTCTTACTTCTAATCTTAAAGATAAAATGTGGTACGATAACGGTATTGTGAAGAACCTGCAATATTTAATTAATGAAAACACACAAGATAGCAAAAATAACATAACTCAGAATCACTTTTATATTGATCACAGGCCACTTCGAGGGAGCAACCTCCTTTAAGAAAGCTCAATACAAATAGCTTCATGGTACCTTCATTGGTCTCAACACAAACTTATATACTAAGTCTAGGCGCAAATACCATGGGTCAATACCATGTGTCAATACAAACCATGGGCCAATACAAAATATGGATCAACAATTACTACGGGACGACTTACAAAGCATATGTGCCCAACAACAATAATACAAACTATGGATCAACAAATACTATGGGACAACTTACAAAGCATATGCATCCAACAACAATATACTAACAAATTAAATAGAACGGTTGACATGGGTTCCTGGCATCCCCTCTCCCTTAAAAAAATCTTCGTCCTCAAAGCTTTAGATGTGGAAATTGATGCAGAATCTGAAAGAGCGGTTCCCCTATAGCATCCTTGGGTTGCATTCTGGCCCACTGATGCCTTTTGAGTTTCAGGGAGGATTGCTTGGAAGGTTGTAGATGAAGAAGGACCATATCAGTTGCATGAAATGTGTGCTAAGAACGGTGTTGATCGGCTTGTTGTTTCAGTCGAATTCTTTCCATGTGAAGATTGTCCTACAGAATGAGAAGAATCTGATCATGGTTTCAAATAACCGAGGCAATTTCCTAAACTAGGGAGCTGTTGAGCGTGTATAGAAGAATAACTAGCAGTGCCTATCCATAAACTGCTTCATATGGTATCCTTTTAGATGTGGTATTGTACCACTGGAGCGCTTCTAGGAAATCCATAGAAATAGCTGTCCACATCTGTGTAGGGATGGGAAAGGGTTCGAGCAGTCCTGAAAGGAGTATCGTTTCACCCTTGTTGACCTGGCAAGTATCACACTCAACCACTATCTGGTGAATTTTCATTTTTAGTCCCTACCAAAAGAAGTTACATTGTTCCTGGTCATAGGTTTTGAGGAGCCCAGAGTGCCCTGCAGATGAAGAAGCATGGAGTTCATAGAAGAGATAGCCCTGTTGAACAGATTGCAACCAATTTGGAACAAGCAGAGAAATATATGTAAGAGAAACTGGGTCATCAAATTGGCGAGAAGGAGCATCTTCCACCATATTATCCCTACCATTCTTGTAAGTAATCGCATAGTCATAACCCATTTTCGGTGTGCTGTTGAGGAGACCCGTTGTTCCAGAAAATATTGCAAACTCTGGAGATCAGTCTTGATGCAAAAATAATTCCCTAATAGGGATGGATTCCACTTTTGTACTGCATGCAAAATAGCCATCATTTCCTGCTCAGATGTAGATGTGGCTAAATGCTTACCGAAAAGGTCTCTTGAAGGCGGAAAGCCCACTGGTGCAACAAAGACACCTGCATATCTATCCAAGGAAGTAGTGGAGACCATTGGTGGGTGCATCTGAATGGAATGGAGTTGAGCGATGACACCATGTGAATTCTTCTTAAGGATCTTTTCCAGGCAATGTGAATTGATGATGCAGAGAGACCTTAGTTGTAAGCCCATAAATTTGTATTGTGTCCCATTGACTGAAAACTACATCCAAAGTTCAGCAAAATCCCATAAGATGGGGCCAAGTGTGCATAACCATTGAATGCCCAAAACCACATCACATCCGCCTAATGACAAGTAAAACATGTCAGAGCGCAGGTTATAATCTTCTAGAGCGATACGCACATTGTGACACTTTCCCTTGCAAGGTAAGGTGCCCCCATTGGCAACCATGACTTCAAAGTTGGAGCAAGGATGGACAAAACAATCAGCATGTTTGGCGATCTGAGGGTCAATGAAGTCATGGTGCTACCAGAATCAATGAGTATTGTAAGAGGAAGCTTCTTGAAGTAACCCCTGACTCGCATTGTTTGGGGGATGGTGACGTCGGATAAAGGATGGAGAGATATCTCTGGGTGGTATTCCTAAGATGGAAGGTCAATAGGCGGATCCTGAATGTCGACCTGATCATTCGGTGTATCTGGAGATTCTTCACCAACTTCAAAGGTAGGCGGAGAATCCACATCCAAGAGATAGAGGTTTTGTTGAACACATCTATGTCCCCGAGTGAATTTTTCATCACAATTATAACAAAGCCCTTTTTCTCTACGTGCCTGCATCTCTGTTTCGGACAAATGCTTGATAGGAGTTGGTCGAGGATTTGGTGGGATGGGAGGTCGTTGGGAACCCATATTTCGGAAGGGAACAAAAGTGGGTTTGGAGCGCTGTTGGGCGGTGTCTTTTGACAACCTAGCCAACCCCAGGGCTTCCATCATTGTGTTGGTACAGAACATTTTGACCTCTCAGCGGATTTCATCCTTAAGACCACTGATAAAACAACTCCTGTAGAAGTCATCAGACAATCCTTCTATGTGGTTTGCTAGTTTCTCAAATTTTGTCTGATACTCTCTCACAGTGCCAATTTGACGAAGTTTAGTGAGTGCTCCGCTGAAGTCATCAAAATCACTAGGACCAAATCGTTGCAAAAGGAGTGGGGAAAAATCTGTCCATTTTGGCTCGTCATAAGCCATGATGTACCAACGGTACCATTGAAGGGCTTCCCGTTCCAAATGAAAGGATGCAAGTGGAACTTTTTGGACATCAAAAGTATTATGTAGACTGAAATACTATTATGCACGATATATCCATCCAGTCGGATAAGTACCATTGAAGCGAGGAAATTCAAGCTTCAGACCACAAAAAGTGCTGGAAGAAGAGAACCCATTGGATGCAGAAGATTCTTGATGTCGGTTATTGTTCATGGTTGAATGCTGAAGATGGAGGCTGAGAAATGTTTCATCGAGATCTTGCATTTTGGTTTGGATGGCTGCAAGTGCTTCCTCCATGGTTTTTGCTCCTGCATGGGTGACAATCATAACCAGGAGTTTTTTTTTTTTTTTTTGGTGGGGGGGGAATAGATAGAAAAACACAAACAAAAGCTTATCTAGTAAAGGGAAATTTGGATTTGGGAAAAACTCGGATGGGTAATTGGGGTTTGAATAGGTTTTGGACACTTTCTAATGGACAGGGAACCAAAAAATGGGGATTTCAGAAGCGAGGTGAAAGAATGAGAAAATTTGGCAAAGAGGGACAAAGAAGCAGAAATAGGAAATGAACACGGTGGAAAAATGTGGAGGTGAGTAGGTGAAAATTGAAGAAGTTATGGAAAACCCTAAAAATAGAAAAATGTGAGATTTCTGGCTTTGGGAAGTAGAATTTGGGATAGGGTCCTCAAGAATGAAATATGTAGAATGGGATTGCAAGGTTGTTCGGGAAGTTTCAATGGAAACAGAGTTAAAACAAGGGAGATATGGAAAAAAGGGATCTGCAACAACGTGGAAGGGATCGGAAACCCATAGGTTTGCAATGGCGCAGAAGGGATCGGCAATAGATGGATCTGAAACGACGCTGAATGAATAAAAAATGGCTGGATCTGAAACGGCTCTAAATGGATCTGAAACGGCGCGGAAGTGATCGGCAACAGTTCAACTGAAAATAGATATGGACCCCAGGTATGTGCGGCTTCCTATCGGTTCAGGGGATTCACTGGGCCAACAATGCTATCTGACAGCTTGCGTATTGGGGTAGTACCCCTCACTCCACGGCTCAGGTAAAACTGATAACTGCTTTTCCACAAATGACAGCTCTTGGTTTACCTCATGGGTGGGAACTAGTCAATCAGGTGAGGGTTGTTGCCCTTTTTGCTGGCAGGTCCTCTCAATGGGCCAGCTACTTCCGGGTTCCTGTGGTACTCCTCACAATGAGTTTTAGGGCTTATGCCCAAGTACATCCCACAGTTAAGTGGATAGGGATTATTCCCAGATCCGAAGCTGCGACAGATGTGAGAAAAAAAAAATTGGCAGAAATTTCACCCAGCGAGCCCAAGAAAGTGCTCTGATACCAGTTGTGAAGAACCTGTAATATTTAATTAATGAAAACACACAAGATAGTAGAAATAACAGAACTCATAATCACTTTTATATTGATCGCATGCCACTTCGAGGGGGCAACTTCCTTTGAGCAAGCTCAATACAAATAACTTCATCGTACCTTCATTGGTCTCAACACAAACTTATATACTAAGTCTAGGCACCAATACCATGTGTCAATACAAACCATGGGCCAATACAAAATATGGATCAACAATTACTATGGGATGACTTACAAATCATATGCGTCCAACAACAATAATACAAACTATGGATCAACAAATACTACAGGACGACTTACAAAGCATATGCGTCCAACAACAATATACTAACAAAGTAAATAGAAGGGTTGACATGGGTTCCTAACAGGCATGAAGGTTAAAAAAAATGAGATATTATAAGGAGGTCATTAAACCTAATCTAGAATATTAAAAGTACCTCTATGTATTAACTAGTTTAAAGTAAAAAAATAATATAGCCAAGATAAGAACAAATTCTCATGAGCTCCATAGTGAAACAAGGCGTTGAACAATTCCTAAAATGATGTGGGAAAAAATAATTTGCCATCTCTGTGAGACTATGAGCATTGCAAATTTGAAAATCACTTTCTCTTAGAGTGTCTTATGTACAATGATATTATATTTTAGTTTCATAATCTTTGTTGCAATACAGACCTTCCTAGCCTTCTTATAAGCCAGAATTATGGTGAACTCCGAACGCTTCTCCTCATGCTTTTTGAGCATATGAATACAACTTTAAAGCAAACCAAATGATTTCTCATAAGGTCTAATAAACCAAAGTAGGTTTCAGTGGACGTTAACAACCATCATTATCATCGACATCATCAATAAAACATGGTACTCAACACAGGCAATATTTACTATCTATGTATATAATTAAAATTGTTATAGTAACAAACACATTGGTATTATGTTATTAAATAGTTTTTATGTGGGTCGTTCTAAAATTGTGTGAACCTTCTACCTGCATAGTAAATCAATTGATAGACATAGTAGTTACTATATCAAATCATAAATAAAGGGTTAATCATAGTAACATGCACAATATTGATGTCATCAAATAACTTTAACCAACTTAGTTTTTAATACAACGTATAATTAATATTAAAATAAACTAGCATAGACCCATCTTATATCTATCAAGTAGTAGAAGGGATCCAATTCGTTGAGGTGTAATTAAAAAAAAAACTTAAACTCAAGAAATTTCATTTCTCTTGGTTGATAGATCTCAGTTTAAGTTTTAATTTTTTATTTTTATTGACGAAAATCGACTTTTTTAATTAATTTTAATAATTTCCATATTGTATATTTTGCATTATGTTACATACATTACCTTACATGAAAACATCTCCCCCATACTGGGTTGTAGAGGACCTCACTCTTGTTAGTACAATAATGTAACAAAACCAAGTATAAGGATTTACTCATTTTGAAAAAACTCAATCTAGTTAAAGTTTTGAATTCTAGATCCACTATAATATTCTATTATTCTATTTTTAATGAAATATGTGTGCCCTCATTTTGAAAAAACTCAATCTAGTTAAAGTTCTAAATTCTAGATCCATTATATTATTCTATTTTTAATGAAATATGTGTTGTGTGCTCTTTCTCATTCCAAATCCCAAATTACACTATTTGACTAGTTGGATTGATAGTATACAATATCCCCCCATGTATGAGTGTTAGAAAGGAGCACCTTATGCTGAGTATAATTGTTCCAGGAAAAAATCAAGTGAAAAAAATGGATGTTTATATTGCATCCTTTATTGATGAGATGCAATTATTATGGAAAGGAATAAGAATGTATGACATATCACATCCTCCATCAAATAGGTCCTTCATGTTTTATGGTGTATTATGTTGGACAATTCACGATTTCCTATGACTTGGTGTATGTTCAGGTATGAAATTATTTTACATATTTGCACATCATATTTTATTTTCGGTTGAATTTGCATAGATCCATTATGCTATTTTCATTTCCCTAAACATTAGTTATTGAAGTGCATGGCTTCAAACAAAGGGGGTTTGTGCATGTCCAATATGCGCAGAAAATTTTAAAGGGAACTACTCTAAATATTTGCACATGTTTATTTATGCAAACAATAGGGTCTTTCTACCAATAGATCAAAGTTCAGGACTCACCTCAAGAATCAGTTTGATGGGAAAATAGAAACTAGAGGTCCTCCCAGGGTTATGGGTCCAATTGATGGGCTTCATAAGTATGAAGATGCCAAACAAAAAATTTGGGAACATTTTTTTTCCAAGATCCATGAATTGAAGGAACTGAACAAGTTATGGTTTATATGCAACAAGGAATGAAAATTTAAACTAGAGGTCCTCCCAAGGTCATGGATCCAAATGATTGGCTTCATAAGTATGAAGATGCTAAACAAAAAATTTGGGAACATTGTTTTTCCACGATCCATCAATTGAAGGAACTGAACAAGTTATGGTTTATATGCAACAAGGAATGAATAGAAAAACCATATTTTTTGATCTACCTCACTGGGAGTATCTATTAAGATGTCATCTATTAGATCCTATACACATATTCAAAAATGTCACAGATTCTATATTTAGACATATATCAGACAAAGATAAAGATACTTTATCTTCAAGAAGAGACATTGGTATTTCACATACCAAATTTGATAGAAAACATTTGTGGCCAAATAGAGAAAATGAAACTTATGCAGAAGATCCGTGGATTTTGAAAAATAAAGAGCTAGATAAACTAAAAAATTCCATCTGTTCAATAAGGACACCTACCGGCTATGGCTCATTATTGAATAAATATTTCACAATTGATGGACATATCACTGGATTTAAAACACATGATTTCCATAATTTTATGAAGGTATCAACTTAACTTAACTATTATTGTTATCATATAATTACCATACTTTTTATGATATTTCATATTTAAACTAATGAACTAATCTCATTTTATTTGATATTTTGATAGCATATCATGCCCTTGGCGATTAGGGGGGATTCATACTTTACCATTGATTTGAGGAGTGGCATAAGTCGATTGTCAGCATTTACAAGGTATGTGGTATCGAATGTTTATGTATGTAAGATAAAAAGCTATATTACATTGCATTTTAAAAGTCATCACGTGTTCATACTAATTTAGCAATATTATATTAGGTTGGTGTCCCCCAAGGACATCCATGAGAGTGAATTACGAAGATGGAAGAACAAAATTGCAAAAATTGTATGTTTATTTGGAAAGGAGCTCCCTACAAGTTTCATGGACCTTCAAGTTCATCTTCTTATACACCTAGTAGATGACATTGAAATGTCAAGAGTTTGTATCAATGAGGTGGATGTTTTTGTTTCATAGGTATATGAGAACACTAAAAATTTATGTTCGAAAAAAGGCCCACATCCAGAGGGTTGCATGGCTGAAGGGTATGTATTGAATGAATCATTTTTCTTTTTATGAGAATTCCTTGGTAAATATTTTGAAGATGGTCCATGAATATGGGATGAAGAATGTGCAACAAATATTATAGATGGGGAGAAACCTCAATATAAAGTTGTTCAAGTAGAATTTGGTGAGTAAAAACACAATCATTGTGGTATTTTTTTCAATCATTTACTCTATAAAATTATTATTTTTCAAAGTTATAATAATGGCATTTACAATTTGAAATGTACATGTTGATTTTTAATAGGTGTTCATGAAATTATTTTGCTTTACAAGTTCAATCTTTACCACATGGATTGTATGAATAAATGGATTCAATTGTGTGAAAAGAAAAGGGAAGAAGTGTTAGAAGCATGAAGACAGCTTAAGAGATTGAACCCAAGGAATACACCACTTCCCATTGTTCTGTCTGGGGAATGGGGAAAAGATTGCACATTACAATGGGTTAGTGAACAAATTCAAATTCAAATAGATGAGGAAGGAAATGATGCAAACATAAAAAAGATGAGATCAACATTTCTAGAGGATGTGAAAGAAAGGTACATTTATAAATCTTACAAAATACTTGTTTCAAAACATTGTTGACACTATTAACTATTTAATCATGCATATATAGTTTTGTTTTCTAGTTGAATGCAAATGAATGGTCTAATACAGCTGAGGAGATATCTTGCAATGTGGGCATATGGTCGACACTATCGTGTGGAAAGAGTAGATGTAAAAATACGTTCAATTGATTGTGGTGTCATGGTATATTTCAAGCAATCAATTCGAAAAAGTTCAAAAGATAGAAATATTATTGAAGGGAATCTTCAATATGTTGGAAAAATTCAAGAAATTATTGAGTTGGATTACTGGTCTTTCAAATGCTGTATTTTTAAATGTAGATGGTATGAGATATTTGAGAGGACACAAAGAAATGATACCCATAGTGGATTGTTTTCAATAGATTCCTCGAGGTACCTATGAGAAGATAAGGAGCGTTATGTCCTACCAATTCATTGTGAGTAGGTATTATTTTCAATACAACATAACTATAATTACAAGAATCAATGGTTTTATACAATATGTTAATTCATAGTTAATTATGAATATGTATGTGCATATTAATTAAAAAGTGTACGAACACATGTCTAATATATGATTATGTTTCATGTGTAGGTATTTTTCAATGAAGCTATTATGGATCGAAAGTGGATATTTGTCATACATTATGATCCAATATTAAGGCATGTATTTGATGATGCCTCAATGAATATTTAGCAAAAAAATGATATCCAACCAATTCCAACTGAGAGATTAGAGAACAATGAAGAAATGAGCACCCATGGTGATGTTCAAGATGAAGATGTTCAAACACAAGAAGATGAAGATGAATATGTCCAGGCACAACATGACACCATTTTTCATAACATTAATCAACATGATCTAGAGTTAGATGATCCAGAGCTAGATGAAAATCAAAATGGTGCAAATCAATTGGATGATCTCGAGCTAGAAGAAGGTGAAGACGAAGATGATTACAATACCACTTTAGCGGGATGGTGTAGAAAGAATAATATAAAAGACTTGCAAGACCATATCAACATTGATAAGGAAGCATTAGATGACATGATGCAAATAATAATGTAAATGAAGACATGTAATTTTACAATATTTATAATCCGTGCTTGAATAATGATGATCTTATGTCCAAAGTTTTGAAATTGTTTTTTTATCACATGGATTTAGTAGTTTTGAATTAGGTTCTTGATTTATAATTTTCAAAAGGTTACTTCTTAACAACTCAATACTTAAATGGACATGGAAATCACTATTTGAAATAGTCATTTTATCACAAGCTTACAAAATGTTATTTGTGTTTCAATTTATTTTAACCACATGTGTTCCCATTTTTCATTATGCATTGAATAATGAAATGTCAATTCTTGTTTAATTAGTATGCACACTATTTAATCATTGACAAACACAGTAGCTCACTGATTTAATTCTTGAAGCAATTTCAATGGATAATGATGGTAGGGGTGGCACAAGTATATATATCTATATATATATAGAGAGAGAGAGAGAGACAGAGAGAGAGAGGGAGTGTTCTATGAAATTTACTATAGTTATGTTCCATCTTGCACTAATGAACAATGTTCAAGAGGCAGACAACTTAGTTTATCATTAACATTTTTCCAATTAATGTGGTTATCTATATATAGTAGCTGATGTTTTGCAATAAATTTACCACATCCAACTTACCATTGAAATATGTTAAAATAATTCTAGGTTACCACATGTTCATGTACATGATTAATGCAGCAAATTAAATTATATTCAGATAAAACAAGAGAAATATCCATAGAATCCTATAAAATATAATGGCCCTTTAAATGTACATTTCTTGCTAATCAAACCTCACAAATATGATCCATTGCTTGACAAACAAAATAAGAAGTTATGAGGACATATCCATTTCTTTTATGCATAATGATATTCACAAACCTTCACAACAACAAATATAAAATGAAAAATGAAATAAATAATGATAAAATGGATTGAATATAGAGATAAAATGAACAAAAGCACCATGTGTTGAGGGAAGATATTCATCCTATTTCAATTGGCCATGAATATGTGATCTTGAGGATTTAAGGGTTTATGAAGTAATGGAGATACTCTACGAATGGTAGTAAGAAAGATATCAAATGAAATAATGAACAAATAGTCAGTCATATTCCATTAGGGGTAGTAAGAAAGATATCAAAGGAAATCATCGTTAGGATCACTCGTATTCCATTAGGGTTGATCATCAGTCTTTGTCGTTTTGGATACATGTCATGCTTGTAGATTCACTCAAATTTCATTAAGGTCACTCAAATTTTGTCGATGACAACTGAATGTCATCATCAAATATGTCATATGGTGCATCAACATCATCATCATCCTCATCTTTATTGTCATCATCATCATCCTCATCAACAACATCATTGTTATCATCGTTGTTATGGTCACTCATATGCCATTACGGTTCATCGTCACTCATCTCCATTTGGATTCATGTCATCTTTTTAGAGTCACTCAAATTCCATTAAGATCACTCAAATGTTGCCGAGGACAAGTGAATGTCATCCTCAAGTACGTCATACATTGAATCAACATCATCATCATCATGTTGTGATCGCCATCATCATCAACATCAACATCAACAAGTACATCATCAACAACATCATATTCATCATCGTCCTCATCAATGAGTACATCATCGACCACATCATTGTCATCATCGTTGATAGAGTCAAACATATGCCATTATGGTTCATCATCAGTCATAACCATTTGCATTCATTTCATGTTGTTACAATCACTCAAATGCCATTAAGGTCACTCAAATGTCCTCGGCGACAATTGAATGTCATTAGAGTCATTTAGGTGATATTAGTGTGTCACTCATATGTCATTACATAAATTTAGGTGCCATTAGCATCAATCAATTTATGGAAGTATTAGCACATGCATCATCATCATGGACATCAACATTGTTTCCATCATCATCATCAATGTCATATAGTACATCAACATCATCCTCATTTTCATCGGCAATGTCACCATCAAGTACATCATCAACAAAATCATCGTCATTATTATAAGTCATATTCCCTTAGTGTTCATAATCACTCATCTCCATTAGAATTCATGTCATGTAATTGTTAGGTTCGTTTAGATGTCGTTGCAGTCATTTTGGTGATAGTAGGGTCATCTAGATGTTTCTATAGACATTTAGGTACCATTACGATCAATCAGGATCTATACTTGCTACCACATGCATAATCATCGTTGAAATCGACATCAACATCATCATCATACAATAAATCAACATTATCGTCATCGTCATATTCATCAAGTACATCATTGTCATAATCGATATAATTGTGATATTAATGAGCAAGGAACCCTACTTCCTTGCAATAATGGATGATATAGTCTTATAATTATCAAATTATATCCATAAGCTCCATCATACTTATCAGAATGCATCATCGACATGTTGTTAGGGTCAATGAGATTCCATTAGGGTCTATCAAATTTTTTTGGAGAAAATAAAATGCCATTAGAAAAATTAGGTCACATTAAGGTAATTTACCCCACATTAGTATCAATCGAGATCCAAAAGTGCCATGATTGCGGTAATTTAGGTTACACTGTGATAAATGAAGATCCATAAGTACTATCACATGAATCATGATCATTGACATTGATATCATTTCCATCATAAGAATCATCATCAACACCATACATGAATACATAAGCGTCATCATCATCATCATTGGCATGTGATCATATATCATCATGATCATATTCATTCATCTCAACCTCATTATTATCATCATAATCATCATCATCAACATCCTTGCCATCATGCATCATCAACATGATCATCCTCATGCTTTTACGATGAGTCAAGTTCCATTAGGGTCACTCAAATGTTGTTAGGGACAATTAGATGCGATTAGGGCCATCTAGGGGATATTATGGTCACTCTGATGCCATTAAGGTGAATTATGTTTCCATTAGGACCAACCAATAGAAAATAGTTCTATAATAACTTGCATCATCATTATCGACATTCACACCATCGTTTTCATCAACATCCTATTAAATATTGTATAAACCATCATTGTCATATTTATCACTGTCGATATGCATCATGATGTCGTTAGGCACACTATAATGTTGTTAGGGACCATAGGATTCTGTTATAGCTTAAAATGACACTTCTCTGTCCGTGACGACACTTGCATTGCTTGGTCGCATGACGACACTTCTTGAGATCAAGTTTAGTCACACAACAGGACACTTGTGGATGGAAGAGTTATATATGACACTAAACATGGTTTAAATTACCTCACTCCTGGTCCGTTTAATAGTCATAACCCTTAGGAACACTTTTCCAGACCAAACCATCTTCTGAAAACCATCAGAAAACTTTGTTTTTGGCCATTTTTCCACAAAAACGCTGGTATCCTATGCATAGAGTAGGGCATACTAGGATGTGTGCGCTACTCTTATGCCTGTGGAGTAGGGCATGTGTGCAACTATCATGCCTCTAGGGTAGTGCACACCTTGAGAAATGCGTTGGTTTGCAGTAGGAAGAGTAGGGCACTTTCCTGAATCAGTCAAAATCTCGAATTTTGGTCGAATTGAGTTAGTTTGGAAACTTTTTAATCGGTTATAACTGCTTTTCCTCTCCTTCATTGACTATATAAGGAAGGAAGAAGGGCCATGTGAGGGGACCAAGCCCATAATAATGTTATGCTGGAGGAATGGAGACCCTCATCCCCTTCTCTTGTGCCTCAGTTTCTGATAAACCCTAGCATAGCTGATTAGAGGCTGAGATCCTTGGAGAACAGAAGCAGGAGACCTTGAATCTAGGTTTCATGAAGTGCCAAGCTTGAAAGAAGGTATAATTTTATGTACTTGCTTCATTCATTAATAAAGATCGAACGTTCTTCCCTTTCCAAATATGACCTATTCAAGTGTGTCTTATATTTGATTATAATTTGTTTACAGTTTGATGTCCTTTACTGTCATGAATATCAGTCTTATATATGTAGTCAAATGTATTGTTGAAAGGTATGAAGTTGTTTTGCAGGTGTGGGAATTGCAACACTGAATAGCATTGAAGAGAAAGGAAGAGAAAGGCTAGGATCAATTTTCTTAACAAGGTACACATCATCTTTAACCTTTATCTCTTTGCTTACTAGTTGTACTTGAAAAACATTTATAGGTCTATCTTTCATCACTATAAGTTGGTAGTTTATCCCCTGAACTATAGGTGTATTTTCCTCACAACAGAATGGTGACTCCACTAGGGAAAGCCTATTTGCTTAGGGGTATCCAAGATCATTTCTTTAGTTTTGTTTGAAGTTATTTGTTCAATTTCTTGATTAGAATCAGTTATTAGGCTCTGTTTGACCCTCCTTGCCTATTACAGACCCTTCCCATCCCTTACAGACCCTTACTGGCTTAGTTTTGGGGGGTTTTAGCCCTGGTTTTTCAACTTTTCCCACATGTGCGCTACTGTTGTGAAGAACAGTAGTGCATTCCCCTGTTTGGGCACTGGTCTTCCTCATATACGGTAGCGCACACATTTTGGGATTGATTTTTTGGGGTTTTGACCTATTTGGGGGGGCTGTGGCTACATGTTTGGGGGTCCCTGATGACCTTAGGTCTGAGTTAAACCACTATAAGTGGTCTCCTATCCTTGTACTGATCCTATGTTCATGATTTGGACCTTCTTTGATCAATTTTGGGCTTGTTTGGAAATTTTTGGGGCTTGTTGACCCAGGTTGGGGGATTGTGGACCAATTTAGTGCTTTGTACCCTGATTTGAGTCTGACTGAATCTGATTGCTCCATTTCCAATGGATTTGAAACCTACTGAGTCTACTTGACCCTGTTTGTATCTATTTGAGTGAAATTTCTCTTTGGATTGGTTTCTTATCCTCCCTTATGCTTTTAGTTTTCTTTTGGTAGTGAAAGCTCAAGTGTCTTTGCTGTTGTTCAGGACCTTGATTGCACTGTTCATGTGCAGACCTGATTTTACCAAACCATACTTCTTTGTAGTTCATTTGCTTTGTTTGGGTCTAAAAGTACTTTTATACGCTTTTCCCAATGGTTGGCATGCTTACATCAATAAGAATCTGAAAGTCGTATTGGTAGCTTTTACTGTTTAAATAAGAAAACTTGAAAGTTCTTTGCTTTTGCTTTGATAGTAGGTTAGTTTCAATTTCAGTTTTGTTTCTCACCTTTGAAAAGCATAAAAAAAAAAATTGATTTATTTTCTGAGTAGAGTACCTTGCAAGTGGCTTAAAGGATTTAAGAGTGCTTTGCATCAAAAAGAAGAAGTTTTCTTTTGCATACTTATTTGTTTGAGTAGCTACATTCTTAGGTTTTGAGTTTCATTTTGTACGTCTAGACTTTGTTTTTACCTTTTTTGCATTCAAAAAGACTAAAAATTGCATTTGCATATGCATTGTAGATTGTATCTTTATGACTTGCATTGAAAAGAAAAGATTTGTTTATTGGTAAACATTTCATTTTCAGTATTCTATCTCTGTTATAACCACTCTCACACACCCACTACCTTTTTGAGTAAGCAAGTAACCTTTAAAAATGAACCCTAATAAAATGTACTAGTAACATTTTCATTTCTAGGTTACACTATTCACCAACTAGTCTTGGTTAGGATCTTGGGTTTAAAACACCTTAAACCACCCAAGATCACACATTACGCAAAAATCATAGTTCGACTATCACAGGTAAACCCACCTCATTCAAAACTTGCCTGGGATCTCTGCAGTAGGTCTTGTAAGATCATATTGTTGAGAATAAACCTCCTACTTTTTGTTTCGAGCATATAACAGGATCAGATCGCGTTTGGGGAATCTTTTGAGTTTCGGGCTCAGTTACCCTGCCCACGCCTTCTGATTCGACCAGAGACTATTCCCCCAGGAGTTTTCGGTGTGGTGGTATCCTTATTATCTCACCATAGGATCATACACAGGTGACGGAGGAGGGTTATATCTATTATATCTAGGACAGACGTGGGAGTAAATCCCTTGCAGGTCTTTGGGAGGGAGGTTGGATGATTCCAATGCTTGCACCCTTAGTCATTGTATTGTGGACCCTGGGTAACTGTCCTTCTTCCTTCGTTGATCTATTCTGGGCCCTCATCATCCCAGACTCTTCTCCAGAAGGCATATGTTTTCCTGGTTTGATTTACCTAGGACCTTTTTTAGTGGTGTGCTCTTTGTGCAACTTGTCTTAGTTTTCCTTAGAGAACTTCTTGCTCATTTGAGCAGGAAACTATGTCTAGCATTCCAGTGAGCGCCAATCAAGGAACCCCTGTTCCAGGGGATCCTTGTGCTATTCCATTCATTGGAAACATTGGTACTCCCTTAATGGCTACTCTGAATCTTCCTGGATTCACTATAGGGCTGTCGGTTTGGTTGTTCTCCACTCCCAATGCCTTGCATGCTCCTGACACTTCTTTTGTAATCACCTCAAATCAAGAGCATCAGAACCCTGTGCCTTCTTTGCCAGTAACATCTTCTCCTCCTCCTTCTACCTCATGTGGCGAAAGTAGCAATACTAGTAACCAGCAGTCTAAAAGGAATAGACGGAGGAAGAATAGGAAGAAGATGCCAAAACAAGGGGGAAGCAACCCAGCCACTGCAAGTCATGCTGGGGGAAAACACCCTGCCTCTGCAAATCATGCAGGGGGCACCTACCTAGCTTCTGGAGGTCATGTTGTGAGAAAAATTTTAGTCACTGAAAATCACACTGAATGTTTGTCTTCAACCACTGTCAGTCATGTTGGGGACACGTCATTGATCACTGCTAGTCATATTAATGACAAGTCACCAGTTCCTGTGAGTCATACTGGAGACACCAGATCAGCCAATGTAAGTCATGCTGAGGGAGTTGACATTGTTGACAAACCCAATAAACGGAAGTATAAGTTCCCTTGCAAGTTTTGTGAGGGAGACCACCTTACTTACTTGTGCCCTGTACTTCCAAAAGTGCAAAAAGTGTGGTCCTCATTTCAAAAGTATGTTGCTTCTGAGCAACCATCCACTGCAAGTCATGATGGGGGCGAGTTGTCAGCCAATAATAGTCATGCTGAGAGTACTGACGTTGTAAAGGAGCCTAAACCTATAGGACGGAAACCAAAGTTCCCTTGTAAACTTTGTAAGGGAGATCACCTTACTCACCGATGCCCTGCCATTTCAGAGGCACAAAGAGTGTGGTCCATGTTTGAAGGAATCTTTGCTCCTGAGTTGTCTATAGATTCCCTACAATCAGATCAGCCTTTGGTTGATAAAGTGGTTGAACCAATGCAATCTTTGGTCAACCCCATTCTCCCTTCGAAGAGTGAAGTGATCGAATCGATGCAATCTTCGACCGATCCCATCAGTCCTGCAAAGATTGATGCACCTACTGCAGAAGTCTTCTGCATTACCAGTTTGGATGTTTCTGAAAAAAGGGACACTTCATCTATACCATGTGAACCCCTACCAAGACTTAGGATCGTTTCCTTTAATTGGAATAGTCTAGTCGAACCTCGTCTTCCTTCTTCGACACCTTTCCAAATAAAGGTTAATATTGGGAACCATACGGTTGATCGATGCATTGTAGATGAAGGAGATTCTGTTAGTATCTTATCCATGTATACTTGGAGAGATTTGGGTTTCCCTAATGTTGTTCCAGCTGTTAATTGGTCGTTGACCTTCAATAGAAGACCTAGTGAATCGATCGGATTCCTCCGTCAGGTACCTGTTACTTTGGTTGGAAAAAAAGTCTTAGTTGATTTTATGGTTTTAAAGGACCCTATGGACTTTGATATGATCCTCGTGCATGATTACATTTATGCTATGCATGCTGTGGTGTCTACGCTCTTTCGTGTGATTCATTTTCCTCATAACGAAAGCATCGTCACTATCGACCAGCTTGCATTTGTCGATCCTCCTTATTACCCAACTATAGACCAGTCTGATCCCTCGTCATTAGGCACTACTATGTCACATGGGAATTATGTGGCATATTGTTCCTTGAGTTCAACTGCTACTGAGAAGAAGTCTTTGAGTTCATGCTTACCTTCTCGGGACCTAGTCCCAGCTTTTGACCAAGTGACACCTCCATCTGAATGTTTAGATATGTGTTCTATTTGGGACGATATACTTCCTTTCGATGAAGTTTTCCTAGAGTCCATAGTACAGTCTAAGATTCATTTGGATTTTGATCCAGTCGCAGTTATGTCCAGGCCCGGTTTGACCTTAAAGTCTGATCTTCCTACTGTTGAGTTTTTGGACTCTCCTATAGATCCGCAAATCGATGTTCCTACTGAGTTTGATTCTGCTTCTAGAATTTTCAACTCCCGTGATGAACTTGTTTCTTCAGATTCCATCATTTCCTTCAACTTTGATCTTCATCCTGAAGTCGATCTTGTTGATTGTAAGTCCTCGGGCTTGGGTACCATAGAGTCTTCATTTGAAAACTCTGCCTTGTTTATGCCTGCTGTTGATAATAGTAAAGTTGAAAGTATTTCTACCACAGTGACTTGTATCGGGTCTTTCTTTACATATGTTTTAGATATGATCTTAGTACTAATGTTTCTTGGAGACAGGATTCTTAGCTGGATTTGTACTTGCTTACTGGTCCTTTTCAACACCTTGTGTGACCATGTCAGGTATATTCGGAACCTTGCATATAGCTTTAGGCTTCCCTGCTGTTATGTTGCATTTGAACATTTTGCCATCCGAATTCTCCCTAGGGTTGAACCTATTGGATATTGGTGTGCTAGCCATATCTGTATGCATTGTGCACCTGTCCAACAGCAGAGCCTACCTAACATGGGTCGCCCTAGTTAGCACCCTTATGTTATTTTGGTGCCCATTCTGAGTTTTTCTCATAGGCTCGAGAGCCTTTTTAGATTTAACATGGCTTTGAGAAGAAGCCTCATATATTTCTTCCTCATATATTTCTGGACATCCCTGATAAGGCTCCATCTTCATGTTCAAGTTGCATATGCATCTGTTGTGATCCTCCTTGCGCTAATGAGCCTGAGGCCGGCTTCCACGCTTTTAGCTCGTTGTATAAGCCTCCATCTCTAATCTCATTTCCGCTAAGCCCTGTATCATTTTGCCTCTGCAATTTGACACCTTTTACCTGAAGGAGACACACCATGAGTGTCCTTATCTTACTCGTGTTCCTTGTATTAGGCATAGCTTTGTTCCATGTGCTTGGAGCTAGTTTTGCATGTCCCTAACACTCGTTTCCTCCCATATTTCGAGCATTCTTCCACCTTCACTTCAAGCTCGTTAAAAATAGTAAGTAGGTTACGAGCATTCTTCTACCTTTACTTTGAGCTCGTTAAAAACAGTAAGTAGGTTTTGAGCATTTCTTCCATCTTCACTTCGAGCTCATTCAAAACAGTAAGGAAGTTATGAGCATTTTTTTGTATCTTCTTTGAGCTCATTAAAAACAGTAAGGAGGTCACGAGTTTACTTTTTCGGGCTCATTAAAACTTTACGGAAAAGATCCCTATGGAGTTCTTTTAAGCCCTTTTCAGACTCCTTAAATAGGAAAAGTTTTCCAAGCATAGTTGTCTTTTCGGGCTCGTTAAAATAACTGAACCGACATCCACTTAGGTATAGAATTACCCCTTTTCCGAGCTTTGGTGGATAATTTACGGAAAAGTTATACTCTAGGTATACTCTGGTATGCGCTAGAAGAGTTCTTCTTCCATTATTTTACACTTTTTCGGGGAAGGAGACTAACTTTAAGAAAAAATACCTTTGGAGTCGTCATTAGGGTTTTCAGACTCTCGAAATGTGAAAACACCAAGCGAGCATTCACCTACTCAAGCTCGATGTGAAATCCATGAGATGGTTGATAGAGGACTGTTTAAGTTTTTCAACTCTATAAGAAAGAAAACACTGCCGAGCACAGACCAATACGGGCTCGATATAAAATCCATGGATAGGTGTATGGAGTTTTTTTCTAGGTTTTTCAGACTCCTTAAATATGAAAATACCGTCGAGCATGCTTTAGTTCTTTGTCAAGCTTGTTCAAAAATGAAAAAGGGAAGAATGTTAAAATATCTTTCAATATGATGGCAGCAAGTCAGCTATCTCCTTGAACAAAGCACCTGTTTTGAGTATATCAAACAAGTTGGGTTCTATTGTTGGCCTTAGGGTAAACTTGATCTCAGAGTTCTTACTCCTCCTTTTAGTTAGTCTTCCAATCATCTGGAGAATCTGTTAATGTCTCCTACATTGCAGATTTGCATTGTGGTCTCTTTGTGTTAAAAGCTGCATAAGTCACTCTTATCATCCCCACGACTCAGACGGATACCTGCACTATTCAAAGTATGGATATAATTATCCCATTCAACAACAAATTGACGTGAAAGCTGAAGTTCATCAGCAGTTATCCAATAACTCCGTGAATTCCTGCTAATAATGGTGTTTAAAGTGTAATATCCTGCAGTCCTTAGTGAGGATAAAAGTCCAGGTGACAGATTATGGACCGTACTCACACAGATGATAGGATCAATTTCTATAGCAACATTCTGTCCATTCCCTACTTTCCAACATATTTCTTCATCCGGCCAACAATAACCTTTAAAAATCCGTTCCATACAAGAGACACGCCCCTTGTCATCTTATTGGGCATCCTCAGCCACTGTGTAATTTCTGATTTCACATATTTTTGCTGCATAACCTTGGACCAGAGTGAGTCCCCAAAAAAGTAATAAAGTTATAAAATTCATGTCAACTCTTAACATAAAAAAAATTAAAATTAATAAATATATTTTAAACTTGAATTTATTAAAATTTTGAGTCTATGATCATTCTTTAACTTTAGAGATGCAATACATACATATTTACAAAATTAACATAAATTCATCTTACATTGAATATTTAAGTAATTACAAATTTACACTTATTATTATGTCCCTGAGAGAGGACATATATATTTTATGGAGGTGGCATTATTCTCATAATACATTGCAATATTTGGAAATTTTTTACATAGTTGTTAGGCCCACATGCAAATTGATCTCAACCGTTTTCAACGATACTAGATGATTTTGGATCCCTAATTGGACAACCGCTATGTTTCCGATGTATAGTGATTAGGGGGAATTGTTTGGATTCCTATCCCAAATTCCTAACATAAATACAATGTTCTTTTGATCCCCAAGTAAGGTTAGTGTGTGTTCCATTAAGGTTGCTTTTAAGGCTTCACTTGGCAGCATGAACCAAGTGATATAGCTAGCAACTAAGAATTTAAAATGCTTGAAGGAGACAACAAGATTTCAATACTAAGCTAACTTTTCTTGAAATAAGTTTATCTCAACATAAAAATGATATGATCAAGCATTCACTATTCAAAGCCTAATGCATGTAAAAGAAAGATAATTAAACAATTAAAATTGTAAAGATTAGAAAGAGCTCCTAATCCAGCAAAGCTTTAAACAATCAAACTTATTAACTATAAAAAAAGGATTGATTTTTTAAAACACTTACTGAAATAGAAAAAAAAAACTATAAGCAAACCTAAACATAATTGTAAAGAAGGAAAATACTTAGATCTAGAGGTAACTTTTCATCACAAAACAATCCAACATGAGAAAAAATAAACACCTCTAGAGTAAACCAAAAGATTACAAACAAAACTCAAGGGAACTGTAAACAAATCTAGACTAAAAAACTAACACTATATGTATAGAGCAAAGGGAAAACGAGCTGAAAAACTGCTAGAAAATGTTGAAAATAGAGGTTTTGGGATGGAGTTGCTCAAATTGAAAGGAAATAAGTGACATCAATCAAATAAAAGGGACATAAGCAACCCAAGTCACTTAAATCTAGCCAAAAGGCACGACCTAAATGAAAAATATTTTACTCTAAACATCGTCAAAATTGACTAGAAACTATATAAAATTCTTAGAAATTTGAATATTTTTACAAAAATATTGCCAAACATTTTATGGTTGAACATTTAAGAATTAGTAGGATTTTCCAAAGTTTCTACACTTTGAGAAAATTATGGATCCTTCAAAATTTCCCCGATGAAAGAAGGTAATATTGATGTTATCCTCGATGTGGAAAACACTCAAACCTCTATAAATTGATACTCAAGCTCTCATCCTCTACAGAAATGGTAGAATCAATCTCAATAAATGGAAATACTTGCCCAATTATAACCTCCATAAGAGAAATAATTATTAATTCATGCCCTCCATGTTCAAAACCTTGACTCTATATAGTTTGTTACTCAACAATAATGCATCTTGATAATAACTATCTATTTATGATTTCGATGAATTAGAGGCATGTATAGAGAATGTACCCTTGAAATTGCATAGGTGGCTAAAGTAGAGTGCCTGGGCACAAGCCTTGAACGGTTTCTTTGTTTCTTCCATCTATTTGAAAATAGGGACAATCATGGCTTTTGATGACTCCAAAATATGACATGTTTTTACAATGGTACGAAGCATAAACACATGTTTTGTTTGTGCTACATAAGGAATTATATGGTCATTATTATCCAATTTGTGGAAATCATGTAAACTAACACACAATACTTCGTATTTTTGAATAAATAAACCATAAATAAAGAATAATAATAATTATGCTAGTTGAAATTATTTTTCAACTAATATTGATAGAAAAGAAAATAATATTAGTTTCAACTAATTTGATTTGAGTTCATGCAAATCCATTTGTATGGAATATTTTGGTTACATAGCATAGTCCTATTTAGTTGGGTTGTTTCCAACTAACATGGAACTATATGTTATTCACATTCCTTACTTTGGTCATGTAGTTCTATTTAGTTCAAATTATTTCCAACTAATATGAAACTAAATTATAGTTTCTCTTCAATACTATTTTCACTCCAAGTAGTTGTGGATTTTGTTGTATTAGTCACTCTTTAAAATGAGAAGACTTAGTGTGTTGAAGAAGAAGGAGAGAGTTAGAGTTGGAATTAAATATTGAAGATCATGAGTTAGAGTTGGAATTGAATATTGAAGATCATGTATTGAAGACAATTGTGATAATAATAAAATTCTCTATTTTGTTTTTTAGTTTAATGTAATTTTTAAACTAAGGATGTCATGGGGATATCCTTCATATGAATCAAGGAAGGGATCCCTCATATGCATAAGAAGGCGAGATCCATGACCCATTAGAGTAGAGTAGGTGTATTTTAATTAATTTTAAAGTTACAGTATGGGTTTTATTTTAATTATGTAAGTGGGTTTTTGTTAAAGTGTGGTGTATTTTTTTTTTGCAATGATATTTTCAATTCATAGATTATTCTTTATATATCATTCCAACAATAGGAGCTATGATCTATGGAGAAAGGAAGTGCCTAAATTGTGCCAGGAGATGTCCTAGTAACTTCAAGGTTCACAATAGTCAAGTACATGGAACATTTCCAAGAGTGATTGAATCTATATTTTGAGTTACGCAGTGTGGTTTTCGGTAACATCATTTCATTTCCTAGATGGTGATGAAATTTACTTTCCATGGAAGCACATTAGAAAAAACTAGTGAAAATAAAAAACACGGAGATTGCATATACAATGCATGGCATATCGCAAGCATTTGGATCATGGGTAGATAAATTAATGAACACACTATTCGATTAGTCTTGTTGCATAATAGTGAGGTAGTTAATTATCCTTTCATTTTTGTGCCATTTTTGAATATACGTCAAAGGCCTAATAGTAATTCTTTCACTAGTTTTTAGGAAAAACACATGTTGCAAGGGTGAGGAAAGATAAATTGTTGATTTCCCTATTTGTGAGATCTGATACATAATGTTATGCATTTAAATTAGCTCATATAGATTCATGAGTTAAATTAGAAATCTATAAAGAATATTTTTTGGTGCAGTAAGAGGCATCCATAGTACTAACCTCCTTACAAAAAAATTGGTAAGAGGAAAGAAGCACTGGTGAATGAGGATTCCACTAGTAAAGGAGCCAAAAGGAATTCATCGATGAGATTCACTACTCGGTATGTTTTTTATTATTGAATTCCTGAAATTTTGAAGGCTTCCGATAGTTTTGTCGGGTTTAGCACCAGATTTAACACCTATTTTTGCACCAGGTTTTCACATCTACTCTTGTTACACCACCTTTTGTGTCCATGTTTGCCTCCACTTTTGCACCCACATTTGCATCCACTTTTTCATCCTTATTTGCATCCTCTTTTGCATCCCCTTATTCTTCTTTTTTTGCATCCCTTTTTGTGTCGGGTTTTGCATTCAGGTTTACACCTCGTTTTGCATATACTTTTGTTGCATCCAAATTTTTATCCAATTTTGCATTCACTTTTGCATCCATGTTTTCATCCTTTTTTCCATCTTGTTTTGCATCCATGTTTGTGTCATTTTTTGCTTCTATTGTTGTGTCTACTTTTGCATCCACTTTTGTTGCACCCATTTTTGCATCTACTTTTTATTCTTTTAAATCCATGTTTACATCATTTTTTGTGTCCATGTTTGCACCGACTATTGCATTCCTTTGCCCATCCGTTTTGCATCCACTTTTACATTGCGTTTTGTTCCAAGTGTTGTGTCTAGTTTTTCATTTTCTTTTGTTGTATCCAATTTTGCATCCACTTTTTCACCCACGGTTGCATCCACTTTTGTGTCCCTTTTTGAATCATGTTTTGCATCCACTCTTGCATCCACTTTTGTTGCGCCCCATTCTACACCCACTTTTGTGCCTACTTTTGCACCCACTTTTCAATCCACATTTGCATCCTCTTTTGCATCCAGGTTTTCATCCACTTTTGCATCCAGTTTTATTTCCAATTTTGCGTTGAGTTTTGTTCCTAGATGTTGAAGATGATGATGAGGATAATGATGATGAAAATTATGACAATTATGGAAATGTTGGTGATGATGATATTAACAATGGAAATGATGACATCGATGATGATGATGGTGGTAATGAAATGAATGATGAAGAAGGTGATGATGACAATGAAAATGATGACGATAGTGATGAGATGATAATGAGGATGATCATGATGAAAATGACAATGATGACCCTTTTCCACTCACATGATTTGGGTTGATGATATTTCTTATGCCAAAGGTAATTATGAGCAATTGATGACAATGTCGATAATCATGATGATGGCAATGATGACAACAAAGATGATGACATGCATGATGATGATGGTGATAATGACAATGATGATGATGACACCGATGATGGTTAGGGTGAGAATGACAAGTGGGCATAGCTTTTGATGGTGTCCTTTGAGGTGCTCTTTTTGAAAATGAAACCAAACCTTGTCTCCTAGCTGAAACTTGTGTGGAACCCTATGTTGATCATGGTGATACTTGTACTTAGCATTGGATTTCTGTAAAATATCATGGACCTATTGATGGATGTGTTGAATCATTCCATGCTCACTCAGAGGTCGACAAAGCCACCGAATTCATTTAAAGGATTCAAAAAATATGAGATCCACTTGTGCTGTATCACTCCATATAAATGAGCAACAATATGTAATCATCCCATATCCAATGCCATAGCTTCTTTCGACAATGCATATGCCACCGTTTTTAGCTCACAAAATATATGGGTGTGCATTACCTACCAGAACAATCCCTCAATTTATTTCAAGTGCATAGCCAACTACTATAGCCCAGTACTTTGAATATGTGAATCACCTTGCATCCAATCTATTACCAAAGTGGAATCACAAAAATCTAGATTTAATAAATCCTACAATTAATATGAAATTTCATTAATTGATAAATTACGATGAGTTCACCATTGTTGTTGGATCCCAACCCAAAATTGGCCCTACCAATGATATAATGAGCCTTGTAATAATGGAGGACAAAATTGATACTGCAAATATTATCTCCCCCCTATTCATCCCATAAAACTAGCCCCATACAAGCTCCTTATCTATTTATAAAGGGTTGATCATGCAAACATGCCTATTCTTATATAGCTAACCATAATAATTGAGTGGTGCTAAAACTTGAGACAATAAATTAACATTGAATACCTTCTTTTCTTCAAAAATATGTGAGTTCCATGTTAACTAGATCCCCCATCTCACTAGGAAGGGAAGTGGGTGAAGTAATTTGATCTCAGGATGCTAAAAGTACTCCACAAAATATTAACTTTTCCTATCATTATCCCACAATATTTTTACTTGTAACTTTTATTCAATATCAAGCCAGTTTTGCCACATAAAAATGCACATATGAAAAAGGTGAGAATTTGTTTCCCCCCTCAATCTGCAAAGAAAAAAAATACTCATCCCCTATGTTGATTATCAACATCGGCATGATTCCAAAGGGTCTAAACATAATGACTGGGATGAACATATTAAACTTTGTCACTTTTCCATTTTGTCGTTGCCACCAGGTCCAGTGTGATGTTCTCTTCTTGCACATACTCACTTTTTCGATTTGCATTGTCATTTGGTATTCACGCCTTTTGTATGAATTTTCATTGTAAATGTTGTCATGGTGAAATGCATCAAGGTTGTTTATCATCTTATTTGTTGTTAGGTCATTATTTTTTGCACCATTGCGTCTAGGGAAAAACACTTGTCACATCCATATCTCATTTTGCCATTTTCACTTTTGTTTGAGCCCTAGAATTATGATAAGTATTCATAATCATGATAAACAACTAGAATCATGATAAGTATTCATAAATATCTTGTCCCTATTCGTCACTCATAACTTTGGGCACTCTTATGCATATGGAGGCTTTCGCCCATGATGCATACAAGGAGGAATGCAGTGAAGATGAGCACTTCAAGGAGGCATTTAAACAATTGCAAGGTCAATTCCATGTAGAAGAAGGTGACATCAAGAATGAATATCATATCTAGGATGGGTAACTCTACAAGCTAGAGAAGGTCTATGTCCCTAAAGGTGAAATATTGCAACTCATGAGAGAGGCTCACATGGTACACCTCCAAAGTTACAGGGCATTTTTGTGTTGGGAAGATAGTATCCAAATTGCAAATATATGATTATTGGCCTAGAATTTAAGATGATGTAGCTTGGTTTATTCGAGGATGCATACTTTATTGTACAAGCAAGCCCAATAATAGGATACAAGGTCTATACTATCCCTTACCTATTCAAATGAGACCTTGGGAGAGCATATCCATGGATTTTGTGGGTAGTATTCCAACTACTGAGAAGTGACATGACTATTTATTTGTGGTAGTTGATATATTTAACAAGATATGCCTTCTTATGCCTTGTAAAATTACCACCAAAGGGTTAGAAGTAACAAACATGTTCTTTGAACAAGTCTAGGTGCACTTTAGGATACAAAGTAGCATTGTCTCAAACAAAGATACTATATTTTTCAATACATTTCAGAATACACTTTGGGAAAAGATAGACACTAAGTTGAAGATATCTACAACATCCCATCCACAAACATATGGACAAACATAAATAGTGAACATGAGTTTGGTACATCTTTTGAGGGGTTACAATCGTAACCATCCAAATACTTGGGATGAAAATGTGATCTATATCCAACACTCTTATAACAAAGCAGTTCACACTTCCATTGGGAAGTCCCCTTTCAAAACATGTTTTGGATACTTGCCACCTTCACCTCTAGATGGTGTTTATGCAAAACAAGGGGGAGTGAGGGAAGCCACCACAGTTGGAGTAGTAAGAGATGAAAAATTCATTGATAAGATTAGGTATATCCATTTACAAGTACAAGAGGCACTGATTAAGTCATAGGAAACGTATAAAGAAAAGTGCAAGGTCCCGGTAAGAAGATCAAGGCTTTGAGTTATGTCCTTTTTGAGGTATTGGAGAAGGTTGGTGGAAATTCCTATATACTCAATCTACGCCCATATATGTTCATCTAATCTGAAGTAAATGTGGAAAATCTAAAACTCTATGAACCTTCCATGTTGGATCAAGAACCTGAGCAATTCATACCTTTTCTAGAGAACTTAGAACTACATGCTTATGTAGATTTATAAAAAGGAAGTATAGAACTACCAGATGGGGACAATATGCAATTTGGAAGGTGGGGTTGAAAGGAAAACTTCCAAGAAAGGATAAATGGTACTCCAAGGAGAAGGTAAAGAAAAAAAATCCTCACCTCATTTAGTAAAAGATTTTGGGGACCAAAAGTCTCCCAAAATGGGAGGCGTGATTTGAAATGGATCGATATATAAATTTTCACCTATTTGTAGCTTTTGGGGTTAGACGATTATATGAATTGGATTCCAGGGTCCATTTTATGGGCAGGTGTCATTTTGTAGATTTGGGGTCGAAAACCTTTTGAGACCTATTTGGGGATATAAATGGAATTTTTAGGGGTAAAAATGGACCACTTATTTTCCACGGGCCTTCATGTGATTCCACACTCCAATACCTTTCCAACAGTCCAAGAATGAACTCAAATAAAGTTCGTATGAAGAAGTTTTGCCTCCCACAAGTCGACCTATCTAGTTGACCACCATGGTACCAAGTGGATTCCACGTCAGCTTTCATTTCTCCCACATGTGGAGCTATTCATGTGTGTACTTTCAAGAACATTCTAGAAGGTCCAAAACCCTAACCCTAATTGGGGGCTGGGGCATGCAAAAACCCTAAAATTAACCCAAACAACTATTGGGCTATGTTAAATACCGAGCCATTTGAAGAAGAAGGGGTTCCATTATTTTGATGTGATTGCAATGTTCCATAGTTGAGAAATAACATGTAAGTGGGTATTCGAGTAAAACATAGGAGATAGGAGATCTTGTAGTAGCCATTCTAGTCGCAGAGTCACAGGTAACTCCATAGAGAGTACCATTTCCTTTGTATTTTCATTTTGATATGAAGAGCAACGCATAATCCTCATTTGTGGCCTGGTTTTTCCCCATAGTGGGTTTCCTCATGGTATATCGTGTGTTATTGCATGTATTGTGTACTTTTTTTTCTCTAGTTTTTCCTATTTTAGTTCCAGTTATTTAACATTCAATAAAATAATCTAATAAAAATAAGTAAGTTGTAAGATCTATTGTGACAAACTGTTACAATGGAATATCCATGACAGTTTATGGATCATATTGTGACATAACCCTTGATGAATTTAGCAATCTAACATAATTCAATGAAGATCAAGTTATGTAATGTGCCATTATTTACGTTTACCATGTATCGATTGTAGGAATTGTATATAACCTTTAAGGATTTTTGTAATCCAACATAACTCTTGAGTAATGTCACAAAGTGAAATAACCTTCAATGAATGTAGTAGTGTGACATAAACCACGCTGCTTAACATTTTCTGTAACAATTACTGGATAACGTTATCTTTTAGATTTCATGAGAATGTCTTCAGTGAGTTGCATGCTACATGTTGATGACACCTTTATGCAAGATTAGTAAAATGCCGCATGTGTGCGAAACTTAAGCATTAACACGATCCTTGACATGGTTAAGGGATACTTGAACCTTAGGCCCTAAAGGAATCTTCTAGCAATATAGGGCCAAGAAGGTTGCCTCAAAATCCTCATGTGCCCTCCTAAGTGTATGAAGAACTTCAATCCAAAAAGACCTATTCCTAACGATCTATTTTGAAGAACTTCTACCATCAGAAGCTCACATTTATGATCTCGATCTCTTTGATTTTCAAAAAGGAAATCAAGATGATTTAGGATTCCCTTGGTAATATTATTTATTAATAGAATATCCTCCTCACCAAAAATAGCAACAACAATGGTGCTTGGATTTGTTCTTTTTTTTTTCTAATATCTTGGACTTGGTGTTTTTCTTCTTGATATGATATGGTGTTGCTACCATTCTCACTATTATCAACTATAATGATAAGAACTTTGAAATTGTGCTTCCATCTTCTTTCTCACTCCTACTTTAATTCCCACACCCTCTTTCTTGCTCTTCTTATCTTTCTTCATTTCTACATGTCAATGCCACACTAAAATAAAATGGGAAATACATTCATACCATATATCAAACCCTTAACATGTACTCTGTAAGTTTCAATTATAAAATTATAATTAAATGGGAAATAAAATTTAAAAGCTATACAAACAAGTTTCAATTATGAAATTATAGCAAAAATTAAAAGCTATATAAAAAAAGCATTTTTATATTATAGTAAAATAATAATAATAAAAACAATGATACTTAAAAAAATAGAGATGTTAATAAACAAGTGAAATTAGCTGCTCTGCAGCTAAATCCCTACCATAGGGATACAAAAGTAGTTAAATACAAAATCGACAGCCTGGTAGTGACACGTGGAAACGTGGTGGTGACAAATGGGCATGGTGCGGGCAACGGTTGGCGTGAGTATTAGGTAGCAAACGGATATGGCAGCGATCAGTGGCATTGGAGATAAGAAAACAACAAGAGTACTCCGCAGTGTTGCCGCGTGGAAGCAGAACAAAAGTCATCGGAGGCTTTTACATTACTGCCCCGCCATTTATGTAAGTTGCCTCACCCTGCCCTGCCTATCCCTATGTGAGGGACAATTATTTAAGAAGAAGTTAGTTGGAAGGGTAGAGAATAAAAGCATTTTTTAAAAATTGATATTATATTTTTAGCTACACTAGAATTCGATCTCCTTTATTTTGTTTCAGTTGTGAACTTCGAAACTTAATGCAGGTGTCTTCTGTTAAAAGAAGGTTAATATGGAAACTTAATATGATGTTTTTTCGTGTGAATCGGAGGAGGAATCCTCTAGTGCTTTGATTCGAAGGATCTCTAAGGTTAAATCAGGGATAAGTTCAAAAGAATATGACACTAAGGAAACATTTAATGTGGAAATAGAAGCAAATGAAGTTCCAAGCCTGATTAGCAATGTTGAAGTTGTAGATAATACTAAAAATGATAGAAATAATTGCAGTGGTAGAGAAGGGAAGACTGAGGTAATGAAAGAAGAGGAAATCTTTGAAATAAAGTGTGTTGATGAAACCGTGCGTCGTGAATATGTAGAGTTGTTGAAGCGTGAAGGATCTAGTGAACATTTTTTCAGCATGATTTCTTTGTGGAAGAGGAAGAGGAAGGTGACATACCAATTTTTCATGGAACTCTTTTTATTGAATTATCATAATTGTCATAAATTCATTTTAACCAAAAAATGCTAGTTGCTCTACTTCTTCTAGGTTTCAGCTCGAGGATATCTAAACCTAGTATTCATTGATTCCTTCGCCATGCCATTTTTCAGTAACGAAACTTGAACTCGAAATTGCTTACACATTATTAGTATATGGTTTTTTAACGGGAAACATAAAATTTAACTGAAATGGAGATATAGCGTCAATGGAGACTGCAAAATGAAAAATGATGTCAATGATCTCCACAAACAAGCATTATTATGCGTTTTTCTTGTTCTTATAATATCAATGGTGGTGTTTTCCTACCTTTACAGTCATCCAGTGAGGTTGTTCGTTGATCCAGTGAGGTTGTTCGTTGTTTCCCATCTGTAATAAGTTTCCCCAAAGAAAGTGCAAGAGTTCATTGGAGAAGTCGTTCCAAATTTATTCGATTGTGTATGGCAACTTTAACAAGGATACCTTCGAGGAAATTGATTGGAAAACACACCAAGCCGTATACTTAATTTACATGTACTATTGTCATTCCTGCAATTCCGTTTCTTTAGAAAAATGGATGAGTTAGGGCCAGGGACCAAATTTGAAGGGTAGGGTCCCATTTCACTTTGAAGTGTTATGAGATATTGAACACTTCAATATTGAAATGTAAAAATAAATAATTATTTTCATTTGAAAATATAATTATATATCAAAATTTCATTATTTATTAAAAGTAATGTAATCAATTCCTTAATATAGTAATAATATTTATAATATTCCATTTTAAGATTTTAATAAACAATGTTATAATAGATTGTTTGTTTTGAAAAAAATTATTCAATGCATTTTGATTGTAAGACCTCCATTAATCTCATAAAAATCTAAGTATTTTTTACTCTTCCAAATAATGTCAATAGAAATAGATTTTTATTTTTATTTTTTTAAAACTTTCCCAAAATCATTTTGAAATTGAAAAAAATTCCAATATCATAACAAAAGAACATTTTGAAATTGAAAATAACTCAAAAATCATAACAAAATAACATAATATGGTATATGCAAAGTGTGAGCCTCAAATAGCAACAATCAACAGTTCTACCCTTCTTCAATCTTCACTTGGTTGTGCTCACTGGTCATAAAGACAGGGCAATTGGGTGTGCTAACGGGTAAGGATAGTGTAATTTAGAAGTGAAGGAAAAAGTCATGGAAATATGGAAAATAAACAAATTAATAATGAAAATAACTAATTAGATAAAATAAGGCATTATTTTAAATTTTAAATTTGTAAGAAAAGCAATTGAAAAGTAAAAGCAAAAGTATTGAAAGATTCTCAATCTAAAGAGGAGTTTGATAATGGACCAATATTCATGGCAATTGAGAAATTGAAGCTATTTCAATATTGATCTTGGAAAAATCCACCAAAGAGAACACGATATTGTCAATCAAGATATTCAATCAAGATATTAATGCTTAATTTTTGTCAAAATTGGGTTAAATGGGTGTGTAAATGATTTTTTTTCAAAAAAAATCTAGTTGTTTAAAAAATTGAGGACTTTAACTTTTCATTCTTCATTCTTCATAATAGATTCATCTCTCTCAAAATCCACATTCCATCTTGATTGTGCCATTTCAACACCTTATATTTAGAATCTCAAGAATTCCAACTAGATATTGGTGAAAAATATCATAAAAAAATCAAATATTTAAATTATGAAAAAATGACTCTCTTCTTCAGAATCTAGTTTTGATTGCGTAAATAACATAAATAGAGTTAGGACCTACAAAAACCCAGTGATATCTCAACCCCTTATTTTTACTATGCCAACATTTCCAACAAACTTTTCCAAAAAAACAATATGTTAAGAAAAAATACATACAAATCATATAAACCATGTTGAGATTGATATCTACGAAGATTTCTTACAGAGTTATTATTACATGAATTTTTTTTTTTTTTCCAGAGAAGGTTAACACTAGAAGGAAAACATAAGTTAGATAGTGATAGTCGAGTGTATTCATTTTTCTACCTCAAAAATTGCAAGAAACGAGATTTTACAATTGCTCCTACAAGTTAAATTAAATTCGACTAAAACATGTAAGTTAAGTATTTTACTTCGAGTAGGAGATAATCTCTTTCAAGGATTTTATAGATAAATAAAAATTTAAGGAAAAGTTCCATTTCATTTGTACCTAAATTTTTTAGGTCAAGTTAAACCAAAAGAAAATCAAAATTAGGTCTCGGACTGAAATTTAAACTAAAAAGAGGTTCAATGTTAAATCTAGCATGCTTATTTTAAGCATAACATTCAAGAAAAGGGGAACTTTGGTTACCTTGGTGTCCAAACTCACTGAAAATATCCAACCAAGAATAAATGCTAGACTACGAACTTGCAACAACATCCAATTTGATCCACAACAGAGTAGACGAGAGTTGTAACTTTAATATTTAAATAGCTTTAATCCAGAAGAGAAAAATGCAAAAAATAATGTTAAGTAGCTCAAATTTTATAGCTAAGCAAATGTCACCCGGTCTGATCAAATAAATCTACAATCTACAAACATAGGAGAGCATTTCAACTTGAAGGGACAGCTGACAGGAAGGTAATTTAGCTTATTGAAAACCTAATCCATCCGGACGTAGTAACTGCAAAACATAACATGTGCAAAGGGATGGAGAAAATCGACAAATCTCAATGAAAGCAAATAGAAAAAGGATCAAATATTACCCTCTAAATTCTAGTGAGGAGTGGATCTTCCCTTTGAAACTCCATACAACAGATGCAGTGAAGAGTTGAATGTATAAATGCAACCCTGTTGTTGAATGTGCATCCGACCACCACATTTCCACACTTGTAACCTGTTATTCCAATCTTTGAAGAAATGTTGTAGTTTTTGTCTTCATCCTGCACATGTTGGCCAAGTTTCTACTCAGTCAATGAACTGCCTACTCACATGGACTCGACACTAGACAGGCCCTGCCTTAGATACAATAATGTTGCCGTTCACCAGTGATCACAAAGAAATGCTCAAAGCCTAAAGAGAGAACTTTCTCTGGTAAGGATCGAAAGTTAGAACCATAGAAATACTTACAATGCGGAACTTTCTCTGGTAAGGATTCAAAGTTACAACGCAATCTCACTAAAGTTAAAACCCCAAAAAACTAGCAAATTAGTTTTTCCCAATGTCGATTGTGAGTTATCTTATGAGTTATGAGAAATGAAGTAGAAAAACCCACCTGAATATCAACAAAAATTAACCAAAAAAAACCATTGGGTATCAAAATCTAGCCCTAACTACAACACCCAAGACACTAAAACAAGCTAACATCTATGCATTGAAGAATCCCAATAATCTATACAACCCAAAATCTAGATATCTACTAGCAATTCTCAGTGAAATGGATGCAAAAAAATTTCCACGGTTCCACCTACTCTAGCACCTCTCTCTTCTCCTATTTCTTCTCCCATTGACTTAAAAATAGCTCAACTAGATCTGCTACCTTGTTCTTCTTTGGGGTAGGACCTCCGGTAACCGGTTATCCCTAGTAAGTTATCAAATCTATTCACGATCCTAGCATTTAATTTTACATTCTATACTCAGGTTTGATTAGTGAAGAAGAAGATGGAAAATCGAGTTGGCAGCTTAATGAAGTTTGGTGATGCCATTAAAATATTTTAACACTTAATCAAACGCATAACTTAATAACTTGTAAGCTAAGAAAATAAGATACCATATTAACAATAACAATGCGGACCGTCCAATGGAGTCACTTGACACATGTCTCCAACTCACCGAGCCCGCTCTTCCCACTAAGACGGAGGTCAAAGGGAACTGGGTAGTGTCGAACTCCCTAGACTCCAAGTCTCCCACGAAATCACTGATAACCCTTGGACATGGAAAATTTGGAGGTGCCCTTCACACACGCGTGTTGAATTTCATTATTGAAGGGTTTCACATAAAATTAAGTTTTTTTTGCATGGTAAAATTCATAGTGGCCTTCTATGACAGGTAAAATGGTCTTTGAAGGGCACTCAAGGCTTCAAATTTGAAGCCTGGTTAGGGCATTTCCAGCGGGTGATTCCATCGATCCATCCTATCCACGCAATCCAGGCATGTGGTGATGGTTTTATTTCATAAGGAACCTTGGTTGGGTCGTGCTTTGTTTTTAACTCAAGTCATTATTCTTTTACGTGAAGGTTTCCATTAAAAGAAGCTCGCACTCAAAGACTTATTTCTTGTAGAAGATATCACTAGATCATTGCATAAAGATATTGCGAGATCGATGAGAAATTGCATAATACAATGCCATAGAAACATGTCTATCCATTAGATCGTAGAAATAGATACATTAATGCGGCAAAAAGGGAGATAATAGATCATAGTGTGATTTCTACAGAAATCACACAGAAGCCAAACATTCACGAAAATAAGCAATGAACTAAAATCTTCATTGTCAGGTGGAAATTCTTATCCCATCGAATGAAAAGATCACAGGTACTTTTCAAAAAATATGTCATCAATATAACAGTCAGGAATTGAAACTAGATAAAACAATATTGATGATTTAGCGAAAGGGAGATGTTAATAAATAATAATTAGAAAACAGAGAACAACAAAGTAATCAAAGGCGCTCACGGAATCGGGGAACATCGAATCGGCAGATTGGACATGAAATCCGCAATTGATGCCATCTTAAAATGCAAGCGGGGTGGTGAATGTGGCCACAATTCATATGAGATGCCTCCTCACCCACTTGAAAATCAATAAGACAAATTGGGCAGGAACCAGTATTATTCATATCCTCCTCTGTAATGTTTCTGCGATGTAAAATCTCAGTGTTATTGATAAGATGATCATCTGAAATGTTTCTGCAAGGTAAATGCTCGACTGGGGTTCCGTCTGTTCGAAGAAGTTGTGTCAAATGCGGTGGAAAACGATCTATTATATTTTGTGCTCGAAGGGGCCTCAGAACTTCTCTTATCCGCTGTGGAGCAGTACTGTTATTGATACCGTCCTCTGTAATATTGTTTATGCGATGTAAATGCTCAGCGTTATTGATAAGATGATCATCTGAAATGTTTCTGCGAGGTAAATGCTCGACTGGGGTTCCGTCTGTTCGAAGAAGTTGTGTCAAATGCGGTGGAAGTTGTGTCAGAACTTCTCTTATCCGCTGTGGAGCAGTACTGTTATTGATACCGTCCTCTGTAATATTGTTTATGCGATGTAAATGCTCAGCGTTATTGATAACACCATCTGAAATGTTTCTGCGAGGTAAATGCTCGACTGGGGTTCCGTCTGTTCGAAGAAGTTGTGTCAAATGCGGTGGAAGTTGTGTCAGAACTTCTCTTATCCGCTGTGGAGTAGTACTGTTATTGATACCGTCCTCTGTAATATTGTTTATGCGATGTAAATGCTCAGCGTTATTGATAACACCATCTGAAATGTTTCTGTCTGCTTGATGCGGCCTCAGAACTTCTCTCAATGGCTGTGGAAAATGATCTATTATATTTTCTCTCACATGAACCGGAACGGTACCAAAAATATTCAATGCTTCGTCCTCTTCCTGTTCGGCGGCGCCATTTGGACTTGTTCTTGTTCTTCCCGGACTGGGTGTCGTTCTTGTTCTTGTTCTTCCTGGATTGCGTGTCCTTGTTCTTGATCTGCTGGTGTTGCCATTCTCATGATTAGACGTTCTGCTACCATCCTCACTCCCACTCCCACTCCCACTCCGTTGTTCTCGACGCCCTCCCTCTGGAGCTTCTCGTCTGTCTCCTTCCATTTCTATATTTCAACGCTACTCTGAAATCGACGACAGCTACTACTCAAATGTAATGTAATCTGTTCAGATCACTGACCACGCCGCTTAACGTTTTCTGTAACGTTGACTGCAATCATTGCTAAAATTGAAGATGGAAAGCTATCAAACCTCGACCTTTATAACACGAAGCGACGGCTTTATTACCTCCGAGCCCTTATATAATGAAGTGGAGTAGAGTGTATAATGGAGAGGAGTCGATATATATATATATTATAAAATAATAAAGTTATAAAATTCATGTCAGCTCGTAACATAAAAAAAAATTAAAATTAATAAATATATTTTAAATTTGAATTTATATGATCATTTTTAAAAAAAAAAAATTCCCGTGAAAAAAGCATATTATTGTTATTCAATATTGAATCAAAGAGTACATGATGTCGAGCTGCATAAGTGTGATCCAAAAAACCAAAAAACATGGTTTTCCAATAATCCTCCCAAATACATAAAAAACATACTTAATACAAAAACCATAAGCCAAAATTTGAGCTCCAGAAATCTCTAATCTAGAAAATACATAGTACGGGAATCAATCATCATCTTCCCATAATAAATAGCCCTCATTCTCCTCCAATGCGGGCTTTGACAGCTGATCTGCCTGAGTATTGAATTCTTTGTAAATATGAGTCACGGACAGTGAGCTGAAAGCTCTCAATTCAAACTGTATTCTATTACACCAATAAACTAAGTTCAGCTCCTTCAAATCATATTCACCTTTCGCCCATTTTATCGTTACTTGCAAGTCACAAAATATTTTGACTTTTGCCAATCCAAAGAGGTTTGCAACACGAGTAACACACCAAAGTGCTAACAATTCTGCTTTCATGTTTGTCCCTTTGCCACAATTCAGTCGGAAAGTATAAAAGTGTTCCTGATTTAGGAAGATTACCCCTCCTGCTCCACAGTTCCCCAATTTAGCTGCCCCATCAAATTAAAGCACCGGATCATCAATGGCAAGTTGAAAGTTTCCAATATTACATTGAACAGGATTAGTTTCAACATACTGGTATTTGAAATATTGACTCAGTGCTGAGTTATAAATATTCTCCAAGTGTGGGCTAAGGTTTTCGAAAATGGCCTTATTTCTTGCCCTCCATATAGCCCAACAAATAAAGACAAGAAGAGTAAGATGAATTTCACAGCTATTAACCCAGCAATGAAGACTTGATTCCACTTTACAACCTCCCCATGCCATAGTAATTCCAAAGCACTGATAAAATTTCTCCCATAGACATTGATTGAAAGAACAATCTATGAAAATATGTGATGAAGATTCAGAATCAATCTTACATAGTGTGCACTGACTGGGCCCATTCCACCCCATCAAAGATAAGTTATCCCACGTTTTGAGTCGATCCTGGAGCATAAACCATAAGAAGCATTTAAGTTTCAATGGAATGTGCCAAGACCAGATAGCCTTGTACCACCAGTGCATAGGAAAGATACATCTCCTCTTTATCATATAGCTATATGCGGTCTTAGCTGTAATATGCCCTGTAGCTGCATTTCCAGCCCATAACACCTTATCATCCCCACGACTCAGACGGATACCTGCACTATTCAAAGTATGGATATAATTATCCCATTCAACAACAAATTGACGTGAAAGCTGAAGTTCATCGGCAGTTATCCAATAACTCCGTGAATTCCTGCTAATAATGGTGTTTAAAGTGTAATATCCTGCAGTGCTTAGTGAGGATAAAAGTCCAGGTGACAGATTATGGACCGTACTCACACAGATGATAGGATCAATTTCTATAGCAACATTCTGTCCATTCCCTACTTTCCAACATATTTCTGCATCCGGGCAACAATAACCTTTAAAAATCCGTTCCATACAAGAGACACGCCCCTTGTCATCTTATTGGGCATCCTTAGCCACTGTGTAATTTCTGATTTCACATATTTTTGCTGCATAACCTTGGACCAGAGTGAGTCCCCAAAAAAGTAATAAAGTTATAAAATTCATGTCAGCTCTTAACATAAAAAAAATTAAAATTAATAAATATATTTTAAACTTGAATTTATTAAAATTTTGAGTCTATGATCATTCTTTAACTTTAGAGATGCAATACATACATATTTACAAAATTAACATAAATTCATCTTACATTGAATATTTAAGTAATTACAAATTTACACTTATTATTATGTCCCCGAGAGAGGACATATATATTTTATGGAGGTGGCATTATTCTCATAATACATTGCAATATTTGGAAATTTTTTACATAGTTGTTAGGCCCACATGCAAATTGATCTCAACCGTTTTCAACGATACTAGATGATTTTGGATCCCTAATTGGTCAACCGCTATGTTTCCTATGTATAGTGATTAGGGGGAATTGTTTGGATTCCTATCCCAAATTCCTAACATAAATACAATGTTCTTTTGATCCCCAAGTAAGGTTAGTGTGTGTTCCATTAAGGTTGCTTTTAAGGCTTCACTTGGCAGCATGAACCAAGTGATATAGCTAGCAACTAAGAATTTAAAATGCTTGAAGGAGACAACAAGATTTCAATACTAAGCTAACTTTTCTTGAAATAAGTTTATCTCAACATAAAAATGATATGATCAAGCATTCACTATTCAAAGCCTAATGCATGTAAAAGAAAGATAATTAAACAATTAAAATTGCAAAGATTAGAAAGAGCTCCTAATCCAGCAAAGCTTTAAACAATCAAACTTATTAACTATAAAAAAAGGATTGATTTTTTAAAACACTTACTGAAATAGAAAAAAAAAACTATAAGCAAACCTAAACATAATTGTAAAGAAGGAAAATACTTAGATCTAGAGGTAACTTTTCATCACAAAACAATCCAACATGAGAAAAAACTAAACACCTCTAGAGTAAACCAAAAGATTACAAACAAAACTCAAGGGAACTGTAAACAAATCTAGACTAAAAAACTAACACTATCTGTATAGAGCAAAGGGAAAACGAGCTGAAAAACTGCTAGAAAATGTTGAAAATAGAGGTTTTGGGATGGAGTTGCTCAAATTGAAAGGAAATAAGTGACATCAATCAAATAAAAGGGACATAAGCAACCCAAGTCACTTAAATCTAGCCAAAAGGCACGACCTAAATGAAAAAAATAGTTTTTAAAACTAGATTACATAGTTCGAAGGGAATAGTGCAACTGAGGTCGCTCTTAAGGGGCGGGAAAGTGTGACTCAATCCAAAAACTAAGTTTTGGACTCACATTGCACTGTTCGAAGGGAACAATTCAAATTAGATAGCTCGGATCGGCCAAACAGGCACGACCTGGGATCAAAAGCTCAAAAAAACACTAAAAAAGACCCTGTCTTGGGAAACCTAAGGGAGTTCTAGGCCGAGGGTTAGACTGACAACTTCAAATATCAGTAAACTACAATAGATAGACATCAAACTAGCTATACAAGACAAGGTAAAAAATCAAAATCAAAATCCAGAAAGGCTAGATAGACACAACCAAAGAACAACTATGGATAGTCCCTAGTGGAGTTTCCAAAAACCATTGCACGTATTTGCACAGACACCCATGCTAAAAGGGGCCTACTAAGGGTTGTGCATACCTTAATACAGTCTTGAGGAAAAAAACAAAAATAAACAAAATAGAAAGACAAGAGTAACTATCATGTAGGAAGAATTAAAATAAACAATACTAAAATAAATATAAATTAATATGTTTGCACATTCTTAATCAAACAATAAAGACACAAACAATATCATATGAAGAATAAAGATTAGTGTGTTTTTCATTATTAAATGAAATTGTACAGGAGTAAGATTCATGTCATAAGAGTGGTGGAAGGGGCCCTTGTAGCTGTTCAAGGGAGGGTCTATTCGATCTCCTAGCAATCCACGATCCTCCTGCCACATGTTGACTCAAATCTCAGGGAAATTTGAGCAGAATGATGGCTTGAGCGAATGAATGGAGAATTGTATTTGATTGGGGACCTTGAGGTTTCTTTTATAAGCATGGCGATGGGTTTGGGATAAGGATTGGGATGATATTTTTTTAATTGTGATTTTTGAGTCAAGATTTGTTATCCAGTTTGGGCCATGCTAATATTTGTGCCCAACTTTCCTCGAATTTACTAGGAGAAAAGCGTAAACAACCAAAAATCAGTCAAGGGTGAGGTCGCTTATTTTTTGAGTTTTTATACGGCTTGGGTTGCTTATTTCAATGGTTTTTGTATGACGTCGCTTATTTCGAAGGTTTTTGTGTGACCTGGGTCACCCATTTCCTAGGAATATGAGTGAACTATTTCTAAATTTCCCCTTTTTTATGTTTATCTTTGATTTTTGGCTTTTATAAAGTTTTATCAAGGTCCAATAGGTGGAATGAAGTGGAAATGAGATGAAGTAGTGATCTATGCGAGCGATTGGGCTGATGACATGACTTGTGGAAAATTTTTGTGTGTTAACAACATCATGAAGATAGATGTCTACTATACATTGTAATTTCGATGAAAATCAGGGAAAATTTTAAGGATTCATATTTTTCTCAAAGTGTAGAATCCTTGGAGAATCTTACTAATTCTTAAATTTACAACCATAAAATGTTTGGCGTCTTTTTTTTTAAATATTCAATTTTCTAAAGACTTTATATCGTTTTTGGATAATTTTGGTGTTTTGTAGAGTAAAAAAAATTATCCCATGGAATTTGGGCAAATCATCTTTGAAAATAGGCAAATTGGCGAATCGTTTTTTTGAAAAAAAGGTCAAAAAATAGCCCATGGGATAAATTTCGCCCCTAAAATTTTCCTTGATGAAAATTATAATTTTAAACACTAATATGATTTGAGAGAGTAAGTGTCCTTTTGATAGGATGCATGACTTGCCCAGAGTGGTTATTCAATAACGTGGCTCTTTGAACAATAGTTGCTCAATGTTGTTGGGACTTGATGTTATGGTGTTGACCCTATATCTATTAGGACGAGTGGAGGTATTTCCCACCGTGTATCCTCTAAAACCTGGAGTCGTAGGAGGGCAGTGGTAGACACGTTCCACTAGATGTGTGGTAATGATTGCCAGTTTCCTGCTATGTACGTTAGGTCAATATAGTCATTGCTTCTGCCGAAGGGTTCTATGTGTGGTTATGTGAGTATATTCAAATCCACAACATATTATAGCAGAGGAAGAATATGATGGTAGAGGAAGTAGGTTAGAGACGATGGGTGATTCTATGTTAGTTGTTTAATCTACTTGGGAAGTGGTATGGTCTTTTATTTATTTCTAAATTCCCACCATGTGAAGAATGTGTGTTTGTTCTATTTAATAATCTTGATGAGATGATTGTGAATAATTGTGATTGGTGGTTAAATATTATGTGTGATTATTTTTTGTATACACACCTTATGCAAGTACACTAGTATTGTGAAGTCGTTATCTAACTAGGTTAATAACTACTTTCCTACGGATTTAATTAAAGTGCTCAAGTAGATCTTGTGATTAGGATTTACATGAAACGTTGTAATGGTTTATTGGTGTGATGTAAGCTAATTGTGGATAGTGTTAAAATACTAATATTTAAATTAATAGTTGATCAATGATCGTATAACTATATAGTGGTTTGTGTATGTGAAAATGAAAATAGATATATGCTTAATATGACGTAATAAGTGAAATATCAAGTATTGTTGAGTAAGGTTTAAGGTTTTACATATTTGTTGGTTAATTTCCCTATGTAATTTATTCAATGACTTTTAACCATGATTCATTAATATCTAATTAGAAATGATAATTATAAGTTTATCCATATTTGGAGGATAGTTTATTTGTCGGACGAATTGATTTATTGATTATTAAACTTTATTATTTACCTTGTTTGGTGTGTAGACCTCGGGTTTGGGAAAGGATTGGATTTTATACAATAGATTGCTTAGGGATGAAGTAAAGGGGGATTAAAAATGGGGAGGAAGGATGGAAGAGGGTTTCTTCTTCCGCTGGTTGTTTGGAGGATATGAATAGAGGTATTGTGGGAGACCCTGAGTGATAACTATGTTACAATTTTGAGAGATCCCGAGGATACCATTCAAGGATAGTTATTCAAGGAACCATGGGCATGGAGGGACAAGAATCCAAATGGATTCTTGGGGCTACAGAGCTAGCTATGCCCCTAGCTGGCTAGAAGGATAAACTGTGGTTCCATTTTGGGCAAGTGAAATAATTCAAAGTGTTCACACTCACACATCGGTGGAGCTTCATAGTATTTCCTTGTTTAAATTTTTGTTAAATGTTGTTGTTAAATTGATATTAATTTTGAAAAGATTTATGGGTTGAAATATTTACTCATTAAGATTAATTGGTTAGAAATGTGAAATTCTTGTTAGTCAAGAGTTAAATTATTAAATTATGAAGAGAAATAATTGAAAATTTTCTATGTCCATGATTGAAGTTCTTAGAAATTTCTTAGAAATTGAAACCCAATAAAAAAATCTTATCCTAAAATAATTGTTGAATTATAAATGAATCTAAAACTTAAGCCCGAGCAACCTGCAAGGATTTGGACATGGAGGTTTCTACACACAATATTAAGGTTTTACCTGAAAATAACTAACAGTAATCTACAATGTTCCTTTAGAATCAAATTCAACATCAAATTTTTTTTAAGTAGGCCTTTTTTCAAACACTTACTTGGCCAATATTTCACCAAACACTTGACAAATAAAAATTTCATCAAACACTATTAGTGAAAGTGTTACATAAATCACTTAGCACACATCATAGAACTCCAATTCACAATACCACCACCACACTAAACACAAGTGTCAATAAAACAAGGCCTCCTACATTTGTGCATAGGCACCCTTTGGGTGCAAAAAAAACCTAGACACTACACAACAAGAACATTATCCATCATGGTTTCTCCATGCAACTAAAAAATTCATAAAGGAAAAATTCCTATCAAATTTGGGCAAGACATACCCCTCGAAATCCTTCATTAGAGACACACAAATTTTAAAGGGTGAAATTTAACTCATGGGCCAATTTTTCATGTTTTTTTTTCCAAAAAATAAGAAATTTCCATGTTTTTCTAAAACAATTCTCCCAGATTCCATAGGATAAAAATATTTTACTCTAAACATCGTCAAAATTGACTAGAAACTATATAAAATTCTTAGAAATTTGAATATTTTTACAAAAATATTGCCAAACATTTTATGGTTGAACATTTAAGAATTAGTAGGATTTTCCAAAGTTTCTACACTTTGAGAAAATTATGGATCCTTCAAAATTTCCCCGATGAAAGAAGGTAATATTGATGTTATCCTCGATGTGGAAAACACTCAAACCTCTATAAATTGATACTCAGGCTCTCATCCTCTACAGAAATGGTAGAATCAATCTCAATAAATGGAAATACTTGCCCAATTATAACCTCCATAAGAGAAATAATTATTAATTCATGCCCTCCATGTTCAAAACCTTGACTCTATATAGTTTGTTACTCAACAATAATGCTTCTTGATAATAACTATCTATTTATGATTTCGATGAATTAGAGGCATGTATAGAGAATGTACCCTTGAAATTGCATAGGTGGCTAAAGTAGAGTGCCTGGGCACAAGCCTTGAACGGTTTCTTTGTTTCTTCCATCTATTTGAAAATAGGGACAATCATGGCTTTTGATGACTCCAAAATATGACATGTTTTTACAATGGTACGAAGCATAAACACATGTTTTGTTTGTGCTACATAAGGAATTATATGGTCATTATTATCCAATTTGTGGAAATCATGTAAACTAACACACAATACTTCGTATTTTAAATAAATAAACCATAAATAAAGAATAATAATAATTATGCTAGTTGAAATTATTTTTCAACTAATATTGATAGAAAAGAAAATAATATTAGTTTCAACTAATTTGATTTGAGTTCATGCAAATCCATTTGTATGGAATATTTTGGTTACATAGCATAGTCCTATTTAGTTGGGTTGTTTCCAACTAACATGGAACTATATGTTATTCACATTCCTTACTTTGGTCATGTAGTTCTATTTAGTTCAAATTATTTCCAACTAATATGAAACTAAATTATATTTTCTCTTCAATACTATTTTCACTCCAAGTAGTTGTGGATTTTGTTGTATTAGTCACTCTTTAAAATGAGAAGACTTAGTGTGTTGAAGAAGAAGGAGAGAGTTAGAGTTGGAATTAAATATTGAAGATCATGAGTTAGAGTTGGAATTGAATATTGAAGATCATGTATTGAAGACAATTGTGATAATAATAAAATTCTCTATTTTGTTTTTTAGTTTAATGTAATTTTTAAACTAAGGATGTCATGGGGATATCCTTCATATGAATCAAGGAAGGGATCCCTCATATGCATAAGAAGGAGAGATCCATGACCCATTAGAGTAGAGTAGGTGTATTTTAATTAATTTTAAAGTTACAGTATGGGTTTTATTTTAATTATGTAAGTGGGTTTTTGTTAAAGTGTGGTGTATTTTTTTTTTGCAATGATATTTTAAATTCATAGATTATTCTTTATATATCATTCCAACAATAGGAGCTATGATCTATGGAGAAAGGAAGTGCCTAAATTGTGCCAGGAGATGTCCTAGTAACATCAAGGTTCACAATAGTCAAGTACATGGAACATTTCCAAGAGTGATTGAATCTATATTTTGAGTTACGCAGTGTGGTTTTCGGTAACATCATTTCATTTCCTAGATGGTGATGAAATTTACTTTCCATGGAAGCACATTAGAAAAAACTAGTGAAAATAAAAAACACGGAGATTGCATATACAATGCATGGCATATCGCAAGCATTTGGATCATGGGTAGATAAATTAATGAACACACTATTCGATTAGTCTTGTTGCATAATAGTGAGGTAGTTAATTATCCTTTCATTTTTGTGCCATTTTTGAATATACGTCAAAGGCCTAATAGTAATTCTTTCACTAGTTTTTAGGAAAAACACATGTTGCAAGGGTGAGGAAAGATAAATTGTTGATTGCCCTATTTGTGAGATCTGATACATAATGTTATGCATTTAAATTAGCTCATATAGATTCATGAGTTAAATTAGAAATCTATAAAGAATATTTTTTGGTGCAGTAAGAGGCATCCATAGTACTAACCTCCTTACAAAAAAATTGGTAAGAGGAAAGAAGCACTGGTGAATGAGGATTCCACTAGTAAAGGAGCCAAAAGGAATTCATCGATGAGATTCACTACTCGGTATGTTTTTTATTATTGAATTCATGAAATTTTGAAGGCTTCCTATAGTTTTGTCGGGTTTAGCACCAGATTTAACACCTATTTTTGCACCAGGATTTCACATCTACTCTTGTTACACCACCTTTTGTGTCCATGTTTGCCTCCACTTTTGCACCCACATTTGCATCCACTTTTTCATCCTTATTTGCATCCTCTTTTGCATCCCCTTATTCTTCTTTTTTTGCATCCCCTTATTCTTCTTTTTTTGCATCCCTTTTTGTGTCGGGTTTTGCATTCAGGTTTACACCTCGTTTTGCATATACTTTTGTTGCATCCAAATTTTTATCCAATTTTGCATTCACTTTTGCATCCATGTTTTCATCCTTTTTTCCATCTTGTTTTGCATCCATGTTTGTGTCATTTTTTGCTTCTATTGTTGTGTCCACTTTTGCATCCACTTTTGTTGCACCCATTTTTGCATCTACTTTTTATTCTTTTAAATCCATGTTTACATCATTTTTTGTGTCCATGTTTGCACCGACTATTGCATTCCTTTGCCCATCTGTTTTGCATCCTCTTTTGCATTGCGTTTTGTTCCAAGTGTTGTGTCTAGTTTTTCATTTTCTTTTGTTGTATCGAATTTTGCATCCACTTTTTCACCCACGGTTGCATCCACTTTTGTGTCCCTTTTTGAATCATGTTTTGCATCCACTCTTGCATCCACTTTTGTTGCGCCCCATTCTACACCCACTTTTGTGCCTACTTTTGCACCCACTTTTCAATCCACATTTGCATCCTCTTTTGCATCCAGGTTTTCATCCACTTTTGCATCCAGTTTTATTTCCAATTTTGCGTTGAGTTTTGTTCCTAGATGTTGAAGATGATGATGAGGATAATGATGATGAAAATTATGACAATTATGGAAATGTTGGTAATGATGATATTAACAATGGAAATGATGACATCGAAGATGATGATGGTGGTAATGAAATGAATGATGAAGAAGGTGATGATGACAATGAAAATGATGACGATAGTGATGAGATGATAATGAGGATGATCATGATGAAAATGACAATGATGACCCTTTTCCACTCACATGATTTGGGTTGATGATATTTCTTATGCCAAAGGTAATTATGAACAATTGATGACAATGTCGATAATCATGATGATGGCAATGATGACAACAAAGATGATGACATGCATGATGATGATGGTGATAATGACAATGATGATGATGACACCGATGATGGTTAGGGTGAGAATGAAAAGTGGGCATAGCTTTCGATGGTGTCCTTTAAGGTGCTCTTTTTGAAAATGAAACCAAACCTTGTCTCCTAGCTGAAACTTGTGTGGAACCCTATGTTGATCATGGTGATACTTGTACTTAGCATTGGATTTCTGTAAAATATCATGGACCTATTGATGGATGTGTTGAATCATTCCATGCTCACTCAGAGGTCGACAAATCCACCGAATTCATTTAAAGGATTCAAAAAATATGAGATCCACTTGTGCTGTATCACTCCATATAAATGAGCAACAATATGTAATCATCCCATATCCAATGCCATAGCTTCTTTCGACAATGCATATGCCACCGTTTTTAGCTCACAAAATATATGGGTGTGCATTACCTACCAGAACAATCCCTCAATTTATTTCAAGTGCATAGCCAACTACTATAGCCCAGTGCTTTGAATATGTGAATCACCTTGCATCCAATCTATTACCAAAGTGGAATCACAAAAATCTAGATTTAATAAATCCTACAATTAATATGAAATTTCATTAATTGATAAATTACGATGAGTTCACCATTGTTGTTGGATCCCAACCCAAAATTGGCCCTACCAATGATATAATGAGCCTTGTAATAATGGAGGACAAAATTGATACTGCAAATATTATCTCCCCCCTATTCATCCCATAAAACTAGCCCCATACAAGCTCCTTATCTATTTATAAAGGGTTGATCATGCAAACATGCCTATTCTTATATAGCTAACCATAATAATTGAGTGGTGCTAAAACTTGAGACAATAAATTAACATTGAATACCTTCTTTTCTTCAAAAATATGTGAGTTCCATGTTAACTAGATCCCCCATCTCACTAGGAAGGGAAGTGGGTGAAGTAATTTGATCTCGGGATGCTAAAAGTACTCCACAAAATATTAACTTAGCCTATCATTATCCCACAATATTTTTACTTGTAACTTTTGTTCAATATCAAGCCAGTTTTGCCACATAAAAATGCACATATGAAAAAGGTGAGAATTTGTTTCCCCCCTCAATCTGCAAAGAAAAAAAATACTCATCCCCTATGTTGATTATCAACATCGGCATGATTCCAAAGGGTCTAAACATAATGACTGGGATGAACATATTAAACTTTGTCACTTTTCCATTTTGTCGTTGCCACCAGGTCCAGTGTGATGTTCTCTTCTTGCACATACTCACTTTTTCGATTTGCATTGTCATTTGGTATTCACGCCTTTTGTATGAATTTTCATTGTAAATTTTTTCATGGTGAAATGCATCAAGGTTGTTTATCATCTTATTTGTTGTTAGGTCATTATTTTTTGCACCATTGCGTCTAGGGAAAAACACTTGTAACATCCATATCTCATTTTGCCATTTTCACTTTTGTTTGAGCCCTGGAATTATGATAAGTATTCATAATCATGATAAACAACTAGAATCATGATAAGTATTCATAAATATCTTGTCCCTATTCGTCACTCATAACTTTGGGCACTCTTATGCATATGGAGGCTTTCGCCCATGATGCATACAAGGAGGAATGCAGTGAAGATGAGCACTTCAAGGAGGCATTTAAACAATTGCAAGGTCAATTCCATGTAGAAGAAGGTGACATCAAGAATGAATATCATATCTAGGATGGGTAACTCTACAAGCTAGAGAAGGTCTATGTCCCTAAAGGTGAAATATTGCAACTCATGAGAGAGGCTCACATGGTACACCTCCAAAGTTACAGGGCATTTTTGTGTTGGGAAGATAGTATCCAAATTGCAAATATATGATTATTGGCCTAGAATTTAAGATGATGTAGCTTGGTTTATTCGAGGATGCATACTTTATTGTACAAGCAAGCCCAATAATAGGATACAAGGTCTATACTATCCCTTACCTATTCAAATGAGACCTTGGGAGAGCATATCCATGGATTTTGTGGGTGGTATTCCAACTACTGAGAAGTGACATGACTATTTATTTGTGGTAGTTGATATATTTAACAAGATATGCCTTCTTATGCCTTGTAAAATTACCACCAAAGGGTTAGAAGTAACAAACATGTTCTTTGAACAAGTCTAGGTGCACTTTAGGATACAAAGTAGCATTGTCTCAAACAAAGATACTATATTTTTCAATACATTTCAGAATACACTTTGGGAAAAGATAGACACTAAGTTGAAGATATCTACAACATCCCATCCACAAACATATGGACAAACATAAATAGTGAACATGAGTTTGGTACATCTTTTGAGGGGTTACAATCGTAACCATCCAAATACTTGGGATGAAAATGTGATCTATATCCAACACTGTTATAACAAAGCAATTCACACTTCCATTGGGAAGTCCCCTTTCAAAACATGTTTTGGATACTTGCCACCTTCACCTCTAGATGGTGTTTATGCAAAACAAGGGGGAGTGAGGGAAGCCACCACAGTTGGAGTAGTAAGAGATGAAAAATTCATTGATAAGATTAGGTATATCCATTTACAAGTACAAGAGGCACTGATTAAGTCATAGGAAACGTATAAAGGAAAGTGCAAGGTCCCGGTAAGAAGATCAAGGCTTTGAGTTATGTCCTTTTTGAGGTATTGGAGAAGGTTGGTGGAAATTCCTATATACTCAATCTACGACCATATATGTTCATTTAATCTGAAGTAAATGTGGAAAATCTAAAACTCTATGAACCTTCCATGTTGGATCAAGAACCTGAGCAATTCATACCTTTTCTAGAGAACTTAGAACTACATGCTTATGTAGATTTATAAAAAGGAAGTATAGAACTACCAGATGGGGACAATATGTAATTTGGAAGGTGGGGTTGAAAGGAAAACTTCCAAGAAAGGATAAATGGTACTCCAAGGAGAAGGTAAAGAAAAAAAATCCTCACCTCATTTAGTAAAAGATTTTGGGGACCAAAAGTCTCCCAAAATGGGAGGCGTGATTTGAAATGGATCGATATATAAATTTTCACCTATTTGTAGCTTTTGGGGTTAGACGATTATATGAATTGGATTCCAGGGTCCATTTTATGGGCAAGTGTCATTTTGTAGATTTGGGGTCGAAAACCTTTTGAGACCTATTTGGGGATATAAATGGAATTTTTAAGGGTAAAAATGGACCACTTATTTTCCACGGGCCTTCATGTGATTCCACACTCCAATACCTTTCCAACAGTCCAAGAATGAACTCAAATAAAGTTCGTATGAAGAAGTTATGCCTCCCACAAGTCGACCTATCTAGTTGACCACCATGGTACCAAGTGGATTCCACGTCAGCTTTCATTTCTCCCACATGTGGAGCTATTCATGTGTGTACTTTCAAGAACATTCTAGAAGGTCCAAAACCCTAACCCTAATTGGGGGCTGGGGCATGCAAAAACCCTAAAATTAACCCAAACAACTATTGGGCTATGTTAAATACCGAGCCATTTGAAGAAGAAGGGGTTCCATTATTTTGATGTGATTGCAATGTTCCATAGTTGAGAAATAACATGTAAGTGGGTATTCGAGTAAAACATAGGAGATAGGAGATCTTGTAGTAGCCATTCTAGTCGCAGAGTCACAGTTAACTCCATAGAGAGTACCATTTCCTTTGTATTTTCATTTTGATATGAAGAGCAACGCATAATCCTCATTTGTGGCCTGGTTTTTCCCCATAGTGGGTTTCCTCATGGTATATCGTGTGTTATTGCATGTATTGTGTACTTTTTTTTCTCTAGTTTTTCCTATTTTAGTTCCAGTTATTTAACATTCAATAAAATAATCTAATAAAAATAAGTAAGTTGTAAGATCTATTGTGACAAACTGTTACAATGGAATATCCATGACAGTTTATGGATCATATTGTGACATAACCCTTGATGAATTTAGCAATCTAACATAATTCAATGAAGATCAAGTTATGTAATGTGCCATTATTTACTTTTACCATGTATCGATTGTAGGAATTGTATATAACCTTTAAGGATTTTTGTAATCCAACATAACTCTTGAGTAATGTCACAAAGTGAAATAACCTTCAATGAATGTAGTAGTGTGACATAAACCACGCTGCTTAACATTTTCTGTAACAATTACTGGATAACATTATCTTTTAGATTTCATGAGAATGTCTTCAATGAGTTGCATGCTACATGTTGATGACACCTTTATGCAAGATTAGTAAAATGCCGCATGTGTGCGAAACTTAAGCATTAACACGATCCTTGACATAGTTAAGGGATACTTGAACCTTAGGCCCTAAAGGAATCTTCTAGCAATATAGGGCCAAGAAGGTTGCCTCAAAATCCTCATGTGCCCTCCTAAGTGTATGAAGAACTTCAATCCAAAAAGACCTATTCCTACCGATCTATTTTGAAGAACTTCTACCATCAGAAGCTCACATTTATGATCTCGATCTCTTTGATTTTCAAAAAGGAAATCAAGATGATTTAGGATTCCCTTGGTAATATTATTTATTAATAGAATATCCTCCTCACCAAAAATAGCAACAACAATGGTGCTTGGATTTGTTCTTTTTTTTTTTCTAATATCTTGGACTTGGTGTTTTTCTTCTTGATATGATATGGTGTTGCTACCATTCTCACTATTATCAACTATAATGATAAGAACTTTGAAATTGTGCTTCCATCTTATTTCTCACTCCTACTTTAATTCCCACACCCTCTTTCTTGCCCTTCTTATCTTTCTTCATTTCTACATGTCAATGCCACACTAAAATAAAATGGGAAAATACATTCATACCATATATCAAACCCTTAACATGTACTATGTAAGTTTCAATTATAAAATTATAATTAAATGGGAAATAAAATTTAAAAGCTATACAAACAAGTTTCAATTATGAAATTATAGCAAAACTTAAAAGCTATATAAAAAAAGCATTTTTATATTATAGTAAAATAATAATAATAAAAACAATGATACTTAAAAAAATAGAGATGTTAATAAACAAGTGAAATTAGCTGCTCTGCAGCTAAATCCCTACCATAGGGATACAAAAGTAGTTAAATACAAAATCGACAGCCTGGTAGTGACATGTGGAAACGTGGTGGTGACAAATGGGCATGGTGCGGGCAACGGTTGGCGTGAGTATTAGGTAGCAAACGGATATGGCAGCGATCAGTGGCATTGGAGATAAGAAAACAACAAGAGTACTCCACAGTGTTGCCGCGTGGAAGCAGAACAAAAGTCATCGGAGGCTTTTACATTACTGCCCCGCCATTTATGTAAGTTGCCTCACCCTGCCCTGCCTATCCCTATGTGAGGGACAATTATTTAAGAAGAAGTTAGTTGGAAGGGTAGAGAATAAAAGCATTTTTTAAAAATTGATATTATATTTTTAGCTACACTAGAATTCGATCTCCTTTATTTTGTTTCAGTTGTGAACTTAGAAACTTAATGCAGGTGTCTTCTGTTAAAAGAAGGTTAATATGGAAACTTAATATGATGTTTTTTCGTGTGAATCGGAGGAGGAATCCTCTAGTGCTTTGATTCGAAGGATCTCTAAGGTTAAATCAGGGATAAGTTCAAAAGAATATGACACTAAGGAAACATTTAATGTGGAAATAGAAGCAAATGAAGTTCCAAGCCTGATTAGCAATGTTGAAGTTGTAGATAATACTAAAAATGATAGAAATAATTGCAGTGGTAGAGAAGGGAAGACTGAGGTAATGAAAGAAGAGGAACTCTTTGAAATAAAGTGTGTTGATGAAACCGTGCGTCGTGAATATGTAGAGTTGTTGAAGCGTGAAGGATCTAGTGAACATTTTTTCAGCATGATTTCTTTGTGGAAGAGGAAGAGGAAGGTGACATACCAATTTTTCATGGAACTCTTTTTATTGAATTATCATAATTGTCATAAATTCATTTTAACCAAAAAATGCTAGTTGCTCTACTTCTTCTAGGTTTCAGCTCGAGGATATCTAAACCTAGTATTCATTGATTCCTTTGCCATGCCATTTTTCAGTAACGAAACTTGAACTCGAAATTGCTTACACATTATTAGTATATGGTTTTTTAACGGGAAACATAAAATTTAACTGAAATGGAGATATAGCGTCAATGGAGACTGCAAAATGAAAAATGATGTCAATGATCTCCACAAACACGCATTATTATGCGTTTTTCTTGTTCTTATAATATCAATGGTGGTGTTTTCCTACCTTTACAGTGATCCAGTGAGGTTGTTCGTTGTTTCCCATCTGTAATAAGTTTCCCCAAAGAAAGTGCAAGAGTTCATTGGAGAAGTCGTTCCAAATTTATTCGATTGTGTATGGCAACTTTAACAAGGATACCTTCGAGGAAATTGATTGGAAAACACTCCAAGCCATATACTTAATTGACATGTACTATTGTCATTCCTGCAATTCCGTTTCTTTAGAAAAATGGATGAGTTAGGGCCAGGGACCAAATTTGAAGGGTAGGGTCCCATTTCACTTTGAAGTGTTATGAGATATTGAACACTTCAATATTGACATGTAAAAATAAATAATTATTTTCATTTGAAAATATAGTTATATATCAAAATTTCATTATTTATTAAAAGTAATGTAATCAATTCCTTAATATAGTAATAATATTTATAATATTCCATTTTAAGATTTTAATAAACAATGTTATAATAGATTGTTTGTTTTGAAAAAAATTATTCAATGCATTTTGATTGTAAGACCTCCATTAATCTCATAAAAATCTAAGTATTTTTTACTCTTCCAAATAATGTCAATAGAAATAGATTTTTATTTTTATTTTTTTAAAACTTTCCCAAAATCATTTTGAAATTGAAAAAAATTCCAATATCATAACAAAAGAACATTTTGAAATTGAAAATAACTCAAAAATCATAACAAAATAACATAATATGGTATATGCAAAGTGTGAGCCTCAAATAGCAACAATCAACAGTTCTACCCTTCTTCAATCTTCACTTGGTTGTGCTCACTGGTCATAAAGACAGGGCAATTGGGTGTGCTAACGGGTAAGGATAGTGTAATTTAGAAGTGAAGGAAAAAGTCATGGAAATATGGAAAATAAACAAATTAATAATGAAAATAACTAATTAGATAAAATAAGGCATTATTTTAAATTTTAAATTTGTAAGAAAAGCAATTGAAAAGTAAAAGCAAAAGTATTGAAAGATTCTCAATCTAAAGAGGAGTTTGTTAATGGACCAATATTCATGGCAATTGAGAAATTGAAGCTATTTCAATATTGATCTTGGAAAAATCCACCAAAGAGAACACGATATTGTCAATCAAGATATTCAATCAAGATATTAATGCTTAATTTTTGTCAAAATTCGGTTAAATGGGTGTGTAAATGATTTTTTTTCAAAAAAAATCTAGTTGTTTAAAAAATTGAGGACTTTAACTTTTCATTCTTCATTCTTCATAATAGATTCATCTCTCTCAAAATCCAAATTCCATCTTGATTGTGCCATTTCAACACCTTATATTTAGAATCTCAAGAATTCCAACTAGATATTGGTGAAAAATATCATAAAAAAATCAAATATTTAAATTATGAAAAAATGACTCTCTTCTTCATAATCTAGTTTTGATTGCGTAAATAACATAAATAGAGTTAGGACCTACAAAAACCCAGTGATATCTCAACCCCTTATTTTTACTATGCCAACATTTCCAACAAACTTTTCCAAAAAAACAATATGTTAAGAAAAAATACATACAAATCATATAAACCATGTTGAGATTGATATCTATGAAGATTTCTTACAGAGTTATTATTATATCAATTTTTATTTTTTTTTCCAGAGAAGGTTAACGCCAGAAGGAAAACATAAGTTAGATAGTGATAGTCGAGTGTATTCATTTTTCTACCTCAAAAATTGCAAGAAACGAGATTTTACAATTGCTCCTACAAGTTAAATTAAATTCGACTAAAACATGTAAGTTAAGTATTTTACTTCAAGTAGGAGATAATCTATTTCAAGGATTTTACAGATAAATAAAAATTTAAGGCAAAGTTCCATTTCATTTGCACCTAAATTTTTTAGGTCAAGTTAAACCAAAAGAAAATCAAAATTAGGTCTCGGACTGAAATTTAATCTAAAAAGAGGTTCAATGTTAAATCTAGCATGTTTATTTTAAGCATAACATTCAAGAAAAGGGGAACTTTGGTTACCTTGGTGTCCAAACTCACTGAAAATATCCAACCAAGAATAAATGCTAGACTATGAACTTGCAACAACATCCAATTTGATCCACAACAGAGTAGACGAGAGTTGTAACTTTAATATTTAAATAGCTTTAATCCAGAAGAGAAAAATGCAAAAAATAATGTTAAGTAGCTCAAATTTTATAGCTAAGCAAATGTCACCCGGTCTGATCAAATAAATCTACAATCTACAAACATAGGAGAGCATTTCAACTTGAAGGGACAGCTGATAGGAAGGTAATTTAGCTTATTGAAAACCTAATCCATCCGGACGTAGTAACTGCAAAACATAACATGTGCAAAGGGATGGAGAAAATCGACAAATCTCAATGAAAGCAAATAGAAAAAGGATCAAATATTACCCTCTAAATTCTAGTGAGGAGTGGATCTTCCCTTTGAAACTCCATACAACAGATGCAGTGAAGAGTTGAATGTATAAATGCAACCCTGTTGTTGAATGTGCATCCGACCACCACATTTCCACACTTGTAACCTGTTATTCCAATCTTTGAAGAAATGTTGTAGTTTTTGTCTTCATCCTGCACATGTTGGCCAAGTTTCTACTCAGTCAATGAACTGCCTACTCACATGGACTCGACACTAGACAGGCCCTGCCTCAGATACAATAATGTTGTCGTTCACCAGTGATCACAAAGAAATGCTCAAAGCCTAAAGAGAGAACTTTCTCTGGTAAGGATCGAAAGTTAGAACCATAGAAATACTTACAATGCGGAACTTTCTCTGGTAAGGATTCAAAGTTACAACGCAATCTCACTAAAGATAAAACCCCAAAAAACTAGCAAATTAGTTTTGCCCAATGTCGATTGTGAGTTATCTTATGAGTTATGAGAAATGAAGTAAAAAAACCCACCTGAATATCAACAAAAATTAACCAAAAAAAACCATTGGGTATCAAAATCTAGCCCTAACTACAACACCCAAGACACTAAAACAAGCTAACATCTATGCATTGAAGAATCCCAATAATCTATACAACCCAAAATCTAGATATCTACTAGCAATTCTCAGTGAAATGGATGCAAAAAAATTTCCACGGTTCCACCTACTCTAGCACCTCTCTCTTCTCCTATTTCTTCTCCCATTGACTTAAAAATAGCTCAACTAGATCTGCTACCTTGTTCTTCTTTGGGGTAGGACCTCCGGTATCCGGTTATCCCTAGTAAGTTATCAAATCTATTCACGATCCTAGCATTTAATTTTACATTCTATACTCAGGTTTGATTAGTGAAGAAGAAGATGGAAAATCGAGTTGGCAGCTTAATGAAGTTTGGTGATGCCATTAAAATATTTTAACACTTAATCAAACGCATAACTTAATAACTTGTAAGCTAAGAAAATAAGATACCATATTAACAATAACAACGCGGACTGACCAATGGAGTCACTTGACACATGTCTCCAACTCACCGAGCCCGCTCTTCCCACTAAGACGGAGGTCAAAGGGAACTGGGTAGTGTCGAACTCCCTAGACTCCGAGTCTCCCACGAAATCACTGATAACCCTTGGACATGGAAAATTTGGAGGTGCCTTCACACACGCGTGTTGAATTTCATTATTGAAGGGTTTCACATAAAATTAAGTTTTTTTTGCATGGTAAAATTCATAGTGGCCTTCTATGACAGGTAAAATGGTCTTTGAAGGGCACTCAAGGCTTCAAATTTGAAGCCTGGTTAGGGCATTTCCAGCGGGTGATTCCATCGATCCATCCTATCCATGCAATCCAGGCATGTGGTGATGGTTTTATTTCATAAGAAACCTTGGTTAGGTCATGCTTTGTTTTTAACTCAAGTCATTATTCTTTTACGTGAAGGTTTCCATTAAAAGAAGCTCGCACTCAAAGACTTATTTCTTGTAGAAGATATCACTAGATCATTGCATAAAGATATTGCGAGATCGATGAGAAATTGCATAATACAATGCCATAGAAACATGTCTATCCATTAGATCGTAGAAATAGATACATTAATGCGGCAAAAAGGGAGATAATAGATCATAGTGTGATTTCTACAGAAATCACACGGAAGCCAAACATTCACGAAAATAAGCAATGAACTAAAATCTTCATTGTCAGGTGGAAATTCTTATCCCATCGAATGAAAAGATCACAGGTACTTTTCAAAAAATATGTCATCAATATAACAGTCAGGAATTGAAACTAGATAAAACAATATTGATGATTTAGCGAAAGGGAGATGTTAATAAATAATAAGTAGAAAACAGAGAACAACAAAGTAATCAAAGGCGCTCACGGAATCGGGGAACATCGAATCGGCAGATTGGACATGAAATCCGCAATTGATGCCATCTTAAAATGCAAGCGGGGTGGTGAATGTGGCCACAATTCATATGAGATGCCTCCTCACCCACTTGAAAATCAATAAGACAAATTGGGCAGGAACCAGTATTATTCATATCCTCCTCTGTAATGTTTCTGCGATGTAAAATCTCAGTGTTATTGATAAGATGATCATCTGAAATGTTTCTGCGAGGTAAATGCTCGACTGGGGTCCCGTCTGTTCGAAGAAGTTGTGTCAAATGCGGTGGAAAACGATCTATTATATTTTGTGCTCGAAGGGGCCTCAGAACTTCTCTTATCCGCTGTGGAGCAGTACTATTATTGATACCGTCCTCTGTAATATTGTTTATGCGATGTAAATGCTCAGCGTTATTGATAAGATGATCATCTGAAATGTTTCTGCGAGGTAAATGCTCGACTGGGGTTCCGTCTGTTCAAATAAGTTGTGTCAAATGCGGTGGAAGTTGTGTCAGAACTTCTCTTATCCGCTGTGGAGCAGTACTGTTATTGATACCGTCCTCTGTAATATTGTTTATGCGATGTAAATGCTCAGCATTATTGATAACACCATCTGAAATGTTTCTGCGAGGTAAATGCTCGACTGGGGTTCCGTCTATTCGAAGAAGTTGTGTCAAATACGGTGGAAGTTGTGTCAGAACTTCTCTTATCCGCTGTGGAGCAGTACTGTTATTGATACCTATTATCACACAACTTGTAGTTGCCCCTAGAAGTATCCCATCCGGGACGGTAGAGGAGTCAGGCAACTAAAGAGGTGACCCAAGAGATGCCACGGTTCCCAATGCAATGTGGGAGTCACGTCAACCGAGGCACTCTTCGCTTTAGGTCAAGGTATAACTAGACCAAGGGGGAGACCCTATACCCCAATCACAGTTGATTAGACCCAAACAAAGGTTTCTAAGGGTAAGTAAATGATGAGTTATGGAAACCAATGCAAGGCTAAGTGGACCTAATGGTTAAGGAATGGTTGAAGGTGGTGTAATGGATAGTTTGTGTTTCAACCTATGTATGGTTTAGGCCACATGGTGGGGTATGATTACTAGGTATAGTACCATGTGTTTTCACAAGTGGGTCTTGTTTTCTTGGGAAGCGTGAAATGGTTCTAGGTGGACCCACAAGGTGAAGTTAGATATGAGATTGGTACTATAAATTAGGTATAGGCTAGATCTATAAGTTGGAGTTGGTTCTAGGAGTACCCCTATGCTAGATCTAGGGTTTGACACTAATCCCAAGGAGTGCGACTTGCTTGGTGATGGACTAGTGCCTTGTTAAGTGGGCTAATGGAGTCAAGAAGAATGTCAAAGTGTAGATTGGGACATCTAGAAGCCAAGTCAAGTGGTTTGAATGAGATCCAATGGTTAGATCTTACTTGATCTAGGTTTTTAGGTGAGGACCAAAAGTGGACCACAATCCCTTAAAACAAGGAATGCAATCCCCAAGGTGGATCTTGACAAACAGACAGTATAGACCTAGGTTTCAAGGCATAGGCATTCCAAATCCACAAAAATCTCCAACACCCACTTCCTAGAAGTGGACCAACTCAAAACTTCAAGGGGGTGCGACTTGCTCAAGGAAGGGCAAAAGATGGGTTTGGTGGACCAAATCAAGTCCGATGGCCACCAAACTATAGATCCAAGTGGCTAGTACCCCGATCTATGTATCTTCAAAATTTCAAGTGAATTGAATGGCTAGATCTTAGTAGATCTAAGTTTTAAGGTACCAAGAAGATCAAAAGGGGGTTTCAACCCCTTAAAACATGGAGAGATGTCCACAAGGTAGTTTTCACCAAAGTAAAGATATGGGTTTAGGTTATCAAGTGTCTAGATTTCAAATCAAGTGGGATCTCACCTACCCATGTGCTTGATCTAACCCAACAAGCTTCTCTTAGGAAAATCGATTTAGGTTCAAGAAGGCTTTTTGCATTGAAAAGTGTGTCAATTTTTAGCCAATCACCACCAAACTATAGATCCAACTAAGGGTGGATCCTATAGAGATGGGTTTTTAATATCTTTTCAATTGCAAGGCTAGATCTAAGTAGATCTAAAAAAATACCAAAAACAAGGGTTTTAATTTGATTAGGGTTTTTATGATCTAGAAATTATGGAAGATTCAAGGAAGAGAAGATCATACCTCTTGGAACATACCTGGATGAAGAGATGAATGCTAGTTGAGACGAGGATTACTTTGCCAAAGATCAAATGGAGAATTGTTGAAGCCCTCTTTCCAAATCGATTTTTCCAAGCCACATGTGATTCCTTCTAACCTGTCAAGCCAAGGAGCAAAGCATCAATCAGTTTAACAAATTGAAGGTAGATACAAGCAAGAGAGAGAGAAACATAGAATAGTTGACACAAAGGAAAAACTACTCCCTGTCAAACCCAAAACGACTTCTTCCAAGCTTGAAGGGCAAGCCTCCCCACCAATTCGCACTTGTCAAAATCGCCCTCTTAACCTGTAAAGAAAGTATGGCAAATATGCAAGATAGCTACAATAGATCCTCCAGTGCAATGGACAATAGCATTTACAATCGAAACAACCAACATCCACTCCAATCCAAGCATGTACTCCAAAAGATAGAAATTTTATTCCAAGAGCCAAGAGCCAAAAATCTCTAGATGAATTTTACAATGAGAGGCTCCCTCCTTAAATAGGATGGGGAGAGAGTACAATCCTAACCACTTTTTACATGAGTGGCTAAGATTAAAAGATCTCAAGATCTAATCAATGGCTAACAATAAATCATAACCATATATCACATGGATCACCCATATAATGATAGCGCCCCCACTAAAAAGGTACAATAAGGGGTGACGTCATCCACAAGAGAAAATATAAGCATCAAAATCCACCTCATGGTGACTAGGACATAACAATATAAGCTCATGGTGGGGCTAGGAGGTCTTAATCCTTACTAGCTCATCCCCAAGGCACAATAAAAATAATAAAATATGTCCAATATAATAAAAATGACCAAAACTGTCCTCAGAATCCATGACAGTCAAGCAGTAAATCTCCTCCTGTGATCAATCCGGGCATACCCACATGGTGAAAACTGACTGGAAGGTAGTGATGCCATCCTGGAAGACCTCTGTGAAAACCAAATGCCAAAACCTTGCCTCAATTTCCTAAATCGATTTCTTCAGTGACCACTTTATCCCATTTTTTAACTGCCTCGGGAACTGTGAAAGTGCCAAAACTGCCTCCTAGGGTGCTAGCGCTGTCCATCTGAGCCCACCAGGCTCTCCGGAAGGGGGGATAAATGGTAATAACAAATGGCTGGACCACCCCTTCCATCATCAGCGCCCTAAGTGAAATGGCCTCTCGGGGCCCCTGCTGCTCAGGCTGGGAAATCAGCCCCAAATCTGGTCAACAAGTGTAAAACTGCATCAATCACTGTCAGAAGTGCCCGGAACTGAAAGATAAGTGTCTCAATGGATCCAGAAGACCCAAATCCACTAGGAATGAGTACTCATACACCCTGGGTTGCCCTAATGGGCCAGCTGTAGGGTCCACCATATATGGACAATGTATAATCTGCTGATCTGAAATAATAATAAACCTGCTGAACTGGATCAAACATCATCTGCATCATATATCCATCATATGATATCATCATCAAACATGTGGGACCATAAATCATCATCAATAATCATCCATACATGGTCCACATCATCACGGATCCCAAGAATATATAATCAAGGATAAATCACATCAGTAGACTAAGACAATGTTTCTCTAATCATTCCCACAGCTAAGCTCAAAGTATAAAATTCCATTCAGTGGCATTAATCATGTTAACATATTCCGTGGTTATATAAAATTACTTGCACAATAGTTCAAATGACAAACTCACCCATTGGACATGGTCAAACTACTAGTGAAGGATGAAGGCTAGGAGCAAGGTTGGGCCAAGGGTTTGACTTGTCTAACTTAACTCAAAAATACTTTGGACTGGGAGAAGGGGGAAGATACAAACTCTGTGCTGGACAAAAAGAACACGGGGGATGGCTGTGTCTCACAAATGGATAAGTTGTTTAGAGAGTGCTTATTCAACTTAGGCATCATGTCTACATCAAGTTGATCCAGGTTCATTAGGATCATTCAATTTTATTTCCATGGCCTTTTTGGCCTACATAACCCTTCGGATTTCAGATGTGCTGAGAAGCACAACTAGTTGCAGCTTGCATCCAGGGCATGTTTTTCACATTTTTATAAGGTCAGCAATTGCTTAGATATAGCTTTTAAGAACCATTGCTTTTCGGACCTTTCTTATACTCTTCGAGGAGTATTTTTAGCTTTTCATTGCTCTTGCCCTTTTTTTTTGTTTCCATGGGCGAATTTTTCAAGTTTCCATAGGTAGAACATGAGCTTTCAGTTTTAGCCAACAACATCTCAGGTGACTAGGGGGAGTTCGAACCAATGCCAAACATCGGGACAACCGACCAGAATGATTTAGGTCTACAATCCAACTCACCAAAGGCAAGTTTTGTCACCAACTCGGAGCCGAGACACTGAATAAACAGGGATGCGGTCCAAACACAGAGGTAGAAAAATGGGGAAGTCCTCGGTATCAGAAAGTCAAATGAGACAAGTCAAGGCTTAAAGTCAAACAGGAAGGTCATGTATGGATGGAGACAAGTGAATATGGAGCCTACACTAGCAGACAACTGGTGTCGGGAAAGACCATATCTATGTAAGGTGAAAAACCAGTGAGTTTGTTAAATGACCTACATGTGCAAGCAATTGTCCATTTTTATGATTTACAGTTCATTTTGAATATTTGCCACATCAGGAATAATATACCAAGCACATGCTATGATCATGACTAAATCAACAAGCTAATAATCCATAGTCAGTGAGAACATATCCATAGATCATACAACATCATCATAATAATAATCATCATGTATCATCTGGAATACATCTCTAGGCACTGAACTGAAACTGTAATGGGATAAGTGGTCACATCAGTCATCAAATCTGAACTCTCAAGGCTCAGCCTCGACACAAGGTCATATACAAATCTGAATAATGTACTGCTCTGATCATGAGTGATCCAAAATATATAGCCATGCTCTGGAATAAAGGAAGCTCTGGAATGTGCAGATATCTGCTGTATAAGAATAGTAGCCCTGCTACTATGGTGTGATAACATCTGGCTCCAGCTAGGACAAGTGCTCTAAGGGAGAGAGCGCTTGAGAACCTCAGAATCTCTGGTCTCGAACTGCTCTGCATCAATCTTCAATCCAGCACTGCACCATCCTTGCTTTCAGCTTTTATCTTGCACATGTTCCTGCTCTCACAAACACTAGAATACCATCATGGAGCATGTATGGGACAAATCTAAAATAAAACTGAACTGAAATCTAATCTAAAGCATAAACTGAAATGCACCAAAATATAACTAACATGGCATATATTATTCATTCATCGTTCATTATTTTTATTACTGTGCAGGAGGAAGAGAGAACTTTTTCAAGCAAACAATCTCAACTTGCATAGGCAGCCAAAAATAGAAATGACAACTAAAAATTCTTTAGTGCATAGAGGAGAAGGGACAAGCTTAGGAAGGAGCAAGGCTTCAACTCAACAAGCAAACACTCCAAGCAAAAGAAGGAAAAGGGACAATACGCATCACACAGAAAAAGGAAAAAGCACACACATCCTACTGCTCAAGTGAGCTTATTCATCACCTACCTACCCTACTCTAACCAGTCAACACAAATGCTAGGTAAAATCATAAATCTAGTGCAACCATTCATCAAACAGATTAGTGATTCTTCTTTGATTTTTATTAATGAAGCAAGTCATGATTGGATTAAAGATTATAGAATTTGATAACACAATCTTTCTGGCCTGTTCAAAAATTGAAGAAGGGTTTGAATGATGCAATATGAAATCATGCCAAGGGAAAGATTGACTGAAGCCGACATCCTCCATCAAAGAACTGATAGGATCATAAAATTTATGCAAATGATTGTTTAAAATTGATGGAGGGAAAATATATGGTATTTGATTTAATAAACTACTTTCCTCATTGACTTCACTTGCATATTCAATTCGTTTCCCCTTGGGACTGATGATCAAATAAAAACCAAGTGGGGACAAATCAAGGCTTAAAAGACGAAAAATCAAAACTAGGCCCACTTGATGCTCAAAAATGGAGAAAAGATGAAATTGATCTTTAAACACCTTTTCTAGCCACCAAAAATGATTGATAATTTGACAACAAGCATTATTGTTCCAAGGTGACTGAAAAGGGAAATGAAGTGCTTTTTCTCCAATCATGTAATCGTGCTTATACTTCCTATTGAAAATTTCCAAGGCAAAAGACCGACTAGAGCACCAACCCAAAGATGATTGAAAGAGTTGGGAGGGGAGGGTGGATTGCAAATATGAAAATTCTCCCCAATGAATAAATAAGTTTGACCTTGGATTTTGACAAAAGAAAGTACTCTTTACTGTAGGAATGATTTTAATCTTTTGATCAAGTTTAATATTTACAATCTGAGGACAAGATTGACCATAGCTATCTAACTCTAAGTTGTCTCGATTAAGGCTGGAAAAAATTAAAGACTCATTATAAGAAGTGGAACACAGATTAGAGCATCTAGTGTGATTCACTAATTCATCCTCATCTTGAGATTGACCTTCTATTGATTCAACATTGAAATTATAAGAGAATAAGTGATCATTTTCATTTAATTGATCAGGGATAAAATCAACAAACTTATTTAGAACATCCTGATTATTTGCACAATGATCATGTGAAAGCGCCACTAAAGGGTCTTGGTCAATGTTTCCACTTTCTTCTTCTTCAATAAGGTGATAAGGAATTGAATGATTGTTAATGATAGAATGATTAAGGAATTCCTTTTCTGAAGGATCCTCAACCAACACAAAATCAAAAATTTCTTCAAGATTAAAGGTAGGGCTACTCAAGGACTGATTTGAAGTGTCATTATTATTATCATGGTCCTTATTAAACTGATCCTTAACAGCACAGTTATTGCTTGATGTCTCTGTTAAGGATTTTTCAATATTACTACCCCATTTATTCTTTAATAACCCAACAAACATATCATATCCAGTGATGGATCCTGGGGCTAAATTATCAAACCATAATCCAGCATTTCCACCTAATGTCTCACCCAGGGCCTGCATATAAACATCTTCATCATCAGCACCCCTAACTTCCATATAATCCCAAAATCTTTGTAAGTGATTTTCAATTGACTCAAAATAATTTCCATAGAAACGAGGCAACCAAAAAACCAAAAAACATGGTTTTCCAAAAAACCAAAAAAACATGGTTTTCCAATAATCCTCCCAAATACATAAAAAACATACTTAATACAAAAACCATAAGCCAAAATTTGAGCTCCAGAAATCTCTAATCTAGAAAATACATAGTACGGGAATCAATCATCATGTTCTCACAGTGTTCTTCCCATAATAAATAGCCCGCATTCTCCTCCAATGCGGGCTTTGACAGCGGATCTGCCTGAGTATTGAATTCTTTGTAAATATGAGTCACGGACAGTGAGCTGAAAGCTCTCAATTCAAACTGTATTCTATTACACCAATAAACTAAGTTCAGCACCTTCAAATCATATTCACCTTTCGCCCATTTTATCGTTACTTGCAAGTCACCAAATATTTTGACTTTTGCCAATCCAAATAGGTTTGCAACACGAGTAACACACCAAAGTGATAACAATTCTGCTTTCATGTTTGTCCCTTTGCCACAATTCAGTCGGAAAGTATAAAAGTGTTCCTGATTTAGGAAGATTACCCCTCCTGCTCCACAGTTCCCCAATTTAGCTGCCCCATCAAATTAAAGCACCGGATCATCAATGGCAAGTTGAAAGTTTCCAATATTACATTGAACAAGATTAGTTTCAACATACAGGTATTTGAAATATTGACTCAGTGCTGAGTTATAAATATTCTCCAAATGTGGGCTAAGGTTTTCGAAAATGGCCTTATTTCTTGCCCTCCATATAGCCCAACAAATAAAGACAAGAAGAGTAAGATGAATTTCACAGCTATTAACCCAGCAATGAAGACTTGATTCCACTTTACTACCTCCCCATGCCATAGTAATTCCAAAGCACTGATAAAATTTCTCCCATAGACATTGATTGAAAGAACAATCTATGAAAATATGTGATGAAGATTCAGAATCAATCTTACATAGTGTGCACTGACTGGGCCCATTCCACCCCATCAAAGATAAGTTATCCCACGTTTTGAGTCGATCCTAGAGCATAAACCATAAGAAGCATTTAAGTTTCAATGGAATGTGCCAAGACCAGATAGCCTTGTACCACCAGTGCATAGGAAAGATACATCTCCTCTTTATCATATAGCTATATGCGGTCTTAGCTGTAATATGCCCTGTAGCTGCATTTCCAGCCCATAACACCTTATCATCCCCACGACTCAGACGGATACCTGCACTATTCAAAGTATGGATATAATTATCCCATTCAACAACAAATTGACGTGAAAGCTGAAGTTCATCAGCAGTTATCCAATAACTCCGTGAATTCCTGCTAATAATGGTGTTTAAAGTGTAATATCCTGCAGTCCTTAGTGAGGATAAAAGTCCAGGTGACAGATTATGGACCGTACTCACACAGATGATAGGATCAATTTCTATAGCAACATTCTGTCCATTCCCTACTTTCCAACATATTTCTGCAGTCGGCCAACAATAAACCTTTAAAAATTCATTCCATACAGGAGACACGCCCCTTGTCATCTTATTGGGCATCCTCAGCCACTGTGTAATTTCTGATTTCACATATTTTTGTTGTATAACCCTGGACCAGAGTGAGTCCCCAAATAACGCCCTCCAAAGGCTCTTTAAACGAAGTGTTGCACTAAAGACTGATAAGTCTTTCAGCCCCCATCCCCCAGCTATTACAAGAAAAGAGATTTTATCCCAACTAATCATAGACAAGCTCGATTTCTTCAATCCTCCAGTCCATAAAAAATTAAAAATGAGTTTCCTAAGTGTGTTAATCACCGAACAAGGCACAGGAAGAAGAGAGAACCAATATACCGGAGTCTCCATCAAAATAGATTTTACAAGTGTGAGCTTTCCTCCAATGGATAAGAGACGATATGTCCAATGGGAGATCCGAGACTCGAACTTCTTAATCAACCATTGCGAGTCTTTGATAAGATAGCCATTCGGCTTAAGCTGGAACCCAAGGTATGTAATGTTGGTAGTACGGTTGTCGTTACACCAAAACCCATAGGTCATTGGTAAACTCACCACCGCCAGATTTCAAGGATCCATGAGAGGTGATTAGCCCCTTGTCACGATACACCGGGGAGTGCTGACTACTTGCAATTTCGTGCAACAATCTCCCCCTCAACACGAGCCAAGTGTGTATTGAACTCATGACCTCTAGATTTGATACCAATTGTTAGACACAATGCTCACTGAGAGGGGGGGGGTGAATCAGTGAGCTAAGGCTAAATTCAAATTTCAACTTTTTCTACCAATCTTGTATAATTATTTCACATTCACTTCAACATCATATTTATCAATGAATTATATATCAACTAAGCACATGTCATTCATCAGCAAAAACACATCATCAACACATTGCACAAGAGACATAGGATATAGATTTGTAATCTTTTGTATTTGGTTCAACGGCCACAACCGTGAGGCAATTCAGCACCAACTGAAAATAGAAGCATCAACTTCTAGTCTAGGACCCTGCCTAGTTTTTCTTAGATTCTACTAAGAAAGAGATACAAGACCCAACTTGTAAATTACATACAAATTCTTTCCATATCACATTTCATCAAACAACCATTTGCTCAATCCAACTGCTGCTAATCATCTTGTCACTGTTATCACTATCATGTCAATTCAACTTGTCACTGTCAACTTACTTCACGGTCACTGTCATCAAGTAAGTCTGCACTTCTATTGCCACTTGTCAAGGCCAAATCAACTGCAAAATCTTATCCAAATCACACATCCAATACTGCTCTAAATCTTTTGCAAACACTATCCCAATTACATTTGTACAATACATCAATCACTTCTCATGTCATAAATTCTGTCATCTCAATCAAGTCATTGTCCATTGTCATATATCAATCACTGACACATCCCAACAATCATCAAATGTTAATGTTGTCACTTGTCAAAGCTCTGCTCATCAACATGCTCAGCCTGCTGCTCTTGTCATCATATTACTATTTTGTCATGTCAAGTCAAATCTGATATATCAACTAATCGCTGTGTCACTGTGTATGCATACCATCATTTTATAACCATCACTTCATTGGACAACTGTAACAAGCTTGCACTCCAACTGCTGCTCCTTTGGAATGGTGATAGGCTGTTCTTCTTAGAATTGAGGTAACCTCTGACTGTGATAACATTGACCAACTCAGACTTTGACCAAAATATGTCACTGCTGCAAAACTGTAAAATTCGGACTGTGTATTTTTGCTACAACTATCACTGTAGAATTCTTCACCAATGTGGCTGCCACAGACCATCATTCAGTTCAGCATCCTCTCATTCTTTGTCCATGCATATTATGTTGTCCTAAATCAACTTTATGCCCATCATATGCACCCCCAATCAAACCCAAATGTCAAAGACAAGAAGTCTTTTCATGCTGTTGTTATGTCATGGAGTCTTCATCAATCATCCAACCTAGATATAAAAGATAAACATAAATTATTTCACTGCTGATTTTCTGCTCCCGTGTCTGCTCCTGCTGCTCTGTCAAGTGTGCTATTGCAGCCCCAAAAACACTTATTTTACACCAGCAGAATTGCCTTAGAAATGATCCAAAATCAGATATGAAAGAAAATAATTTTTCTTTCACTATAGCTGCTACAGTACTCGCGAAATTCGCCTCAGACCACCGAAATCAGAGCTCCAACTATCCTCCAAAAAAGTGTCTTTTTGCTAATTCGAAATTCCTTTTATTTATACACATAAATATTTTTATTATTATTATTTCAAATTAAGGGCTGGCCGACTTATAATAAAATCATTTTTATTTTTAATTTAAAATTTAATTTAATTTTGTTTGGTCGGCTGACCCAAAAGATGAGGTACTTCAACTTTAAAAAATTCATATTTCATCAACCGCGAGGAACCACGTGACGTGCCACCTATCGCTGGAAATGGCATGACGAGGGCTATCATCTTATGGTAGGATTATTTGCAAATACATGATCCATCATTTTTAAAATCTTCAATTTGTATAGGACGTTAAAGTCCCCACACATAATGGTGTCAAAGTGGCATCACTTCTTAGGATTTGTAAGTCACAATACCTTCACCCCATCATCAAGTGCAAGCAAGTGTGTCCACCACAATATCAACCCATAACATGCAAGCAAGTGTCCAAGTGTCATCACATGTGTGTGGGTGCCTTCATCATGCGATCATGCAAGCAATGGGCTTCATGACCTTTGTCATTAATGGCTTGTCATCAATGACAACCATAGACAACCATATTCATCAATCTCCCCCTTTGTCATTGATGGAAACCATCGAACATCTTCTTCTCCCCCTTTGACATTAATGACAAAGGGTTGAGCATCCATTAAAAGCTTCACAATACCAAAAAACATTGCTTTGAGCACATCATGAAATTTTATGCCGAGTTTGATCATTAGCCATCATCAATTTTTGTAAATACTCCCCCTTTCTGGCTGCCATCTTCATCAAAAGTTTACTGTTGGATTGGATGCTTTTCACATGTCATCTTCAAATTTTGAGAAGTATACACACTCCATAAAATTTTTCCTTGAAAGCTATTATGAAATCATTCTCTGAGTTTACCATTTTCAGATTTCACATGAGTGCTCCCCCTATCAACATGACACTCAAACTGAATAGGATTTTCTTCAATGTAGTTGTTGCAAGTTTTCCAAACTCCCCCTGAGCTTATGCTGCTCTTGATCAGATTTCACAGGGAACTTATACACTGGTGGTAAAGAGATTGCTGAAATGCATCATTACTTCCCATCTTCAAGTTTCACATAAATGCTCCAGGCTGCCATGTTTCAAACGGTCCTCAAGCTACTTCAAATGTTTAACCAAATAAGTTCTCAAGTCTTCAAATGATCACAAATAGATAACCATCAAATATAGTGTCATCATTCACAAGTGTCCTTCATCATGGGGTTTGTATCATACTTCAACTATAACAAACTTTCATCACTTCAAGACACCATCATCATCATTAATACATTACTCTATATACTTAAGCAATCATTTCACTGAACTGTATGCTTTTGTCTTTCTTGTAGATGACCAGAACTGCGGATAATCATGTGACTGCTAAAGTTCTTAGTGTGTCATTAGCATGCATCATATGTGCATCTCTTCTTAACCAAACCCAGAGTTTTGTTTTTACTTCATAACCAACATCATGTACCTCAATCAATTTCATACCAGAACTCTTGACTTGCTTTTATATTTTCTTCATTTGCTTCAGCTACTCAAACTTCAACTTCATGCCTAGGGTTTCTTCATACCACGAATTTTGTCATCCGAACTGCTTGCTTCAGGATCAAGGTGAATGCTTCAAATTTTTGGTAAGTTTAACCAAGTACTCTTGCTTTTGAAAATTTCTTGCTGTAGCTTCCTCATACCTTCCTTGGATGCTTGATCTCAGATTTTCTGCTCCCCCTATCATTGTGCCACTTCTTTGTATGTATATCACTGTCAATTTCAAGGGCTATTTCAGATTGTTTGTGTCATCATTAGCTGCAACTTTATGTCACTCTTTGCAATTTGCTCAATACAGCTGGTCAAGCATTGTCATCAAAGTCTGGAACAACATCATAGAGTAAGCATCATCATGGGGTTTGCATCATTAAAGGGTATTCATTATCAAATCATTGTCTTAGTGTACTGTACACCACTGTATTTTTCACTTGGCACTTGTTTTTACACCATTGTGCATTTATTGTATGGATGCCCTTCACATATCACTGTACATTCTTACAAAGGTCTGCATATTTCAAGGTTTGATTATTCAAAGCACTATTGCACTGTATGTATATCAATGTACACTCACATTCTTACAAACTGTGTATTTATCTTTGGCTGCTTCAACACTTTTTCTTTATACCCAAATTTAAAATAGAACCACAACTTCCAGCTCAGTCTTTAAAAAAAAAATTCTGCTATATGCATAGTATTATCTTGCCATGCTGATCAGATTCCTTCACACTTTTAGACAGTCTGAAAATGACTTGGATTATTCCACTTTGTGCACGTTGGTAGTCGAAGCTAGATTAACCTTTGACAACACTCTACCAATTGTTAATGTCTTGCAATCCGATCCTAGGACCTGTTTGGAGAGACCTTCACTTACCATTGAGTTCATCCTCCAAAACACCATGAACTCAAGGTGCACCATGGTCTTTAAGAGACCTCAAACTTGGCTTGCCAAATGGCATCCACCTTCACTTGTGCACTTATCCTCCACATCATTTAGATCTAGCAAGATATTTTTTCTTACCCATACCTTAGCGTGTCCTTGGCTGAGATTATTTGACTTCTGATCATCAATTTTGCCTTCGTTATACTTCTTCCATGATTCATTGATTCTCCTTGCCGATGTATATGATGGGCTCTTCATTTGTTGTCGTCTTGGACTAGTACAAGTTTGGGCCTTATGACCAAATCCACTGCAATTGTAGCATCTCAAGGTGTGGAAGTTGGCAGCTATATATCCAAGTTGATTATATGTCCAACATCTGACTGCATTCTTTGGACCTGCAAAATTCTGTCTTCCATCTACACAATCTATTGCCTTGTGACCAAAGTTAGAACAAGAAAAACAATAACCATTAAATCTATATTCATACCTTGGACCTTGTGTCCATCTTGGAATTGTTTCTTTGCTTTGAGGATATGGCCTAGCTCCTTGATGTGTCCTTGAACAACCGACATCTTGGTTGTCATGAGATGCATCCTTGGTCATTGATGGACCAACTTCTGGAGTCTTTGGAGACCACTTGTCTTCTTCTAGATTGTCTTCTACCTTTTTATACCCAAGGCCAGTTTTGTCATGGGGAGACCTTTGGAAATCCAATAATTTATCCAACATGACCGAGCTGCTATTGAACTTCTCATGATAGTTTGATTTTTCAATTTTCTTCTTGGGTCCAACAACTTCCATCTCAAGCTCTTCATTTTTCTTCTCTTTTTCATCCAAGTGACTCCTCAATACTTCTTCTCTTCTTTTAGCCTCCTCCAATTGAATTTTTAGATCAAGGTTAACCCATCTTGTCTCTTCAAGTTCTCTAGGATCCACATCAGTCTTTTCTTGTTCATTTACTAGTTGATCCTTCAACCTTTTGACCTCAAGATTTTTATCTTCCAACTCACCTTGCAAATCATTGTTCTTGAGTTTTAACTTCAAGAAAAAGTCCTTTGTTTCCTGTTGGTATTTTTCAAATGCTCCCATGATCTTCTTTCTAAGCCTTGAATTGGATTTGACATCCCTATCCAACAAAGTAATTGCAAAAGCCTCTTTGATTTTCAACAAATCTTCTTCATCCTTTACAAGAGCAACTTCATCATCATTAATTTTAGAATTATTTCCAATAGAAGAGTTCTTACCTTCACTAGTGATTGATGCTTGAACCTCCTTCATTCCTTGTTCTTCATTTTCAGATGTCTTGACTTCCTTCTCTTTGTCCATGTCTTGAATTTTCCCTTTGTGCTCACTTTCAAGTGTACTCCAAAGATCTCTGGCTGAGGTGTACTTTCCAACATTTAGTCTTTCCTTCTCTGACTAAGACAAGGCCATCATGATTAATCTTAGTTCCTTTTCATTGCTTTCAAGTGGCTTCTTAGCTGCTCCTCCTTCAATTGATTTCCAGATATCATATTCTCGTGCCTGTATGTTATACTTCATTCTGATGCTCCAAGACTCATAATTTGATTCATTGATCAATGGGACTCCATCCTCCGAATAAACCTCCATGACTTTCTTTCACTTGTGTCTACTGATTCCTTCAAGCTTGTTAGGCTTATGCTGAAGGCTTGCTCTGATACCAATTGTTAGTAGTACGGCTGCCATTGCACCAAAACCCGCAGGTCATTGGTAAACTCACCACTGCCAGATTTCAAGGATCCACGAGAGGCGATTAGCCCCTTGTCATGATACACCGAGGAGCGCTGACTACTTGCAATTTCATGCAACATGTAAAACCATTAACAATTTTACTACACTTAAAAGGCAACAGAGATTTAATGTCCTGCAATCGATCCACTTCAACACAGTTCTCATAAAGGCATGATTTTTTCAAACTAATCTTCATACCCGATGCCTTACAAAATAGATCCAAAATGACCTGATAAGCTCTCCATTCATCCAGTGTGTAATGTCCCCATTTTGACCCCCTTTGCATTAAATCAGAAATGATGTAAATATTGCAATTTAATCATGTTGAGGAGCTCAAGGCCAAGGCCCCACCATTGATTTAGCATTTTATGTATCGGCAATTAAAGAAATAGATGCCTATGGTTCTTGTGCTAGATAGGCACAATGTAGATAAGACATCATGTAAATACGAATTTTAATGAAAATACCCACAACTAGCTATGCAATGCAACAAAGAGATGGGGGCATGGTTCTACAAGGAATAGGGAGGGAAATTATTCGAACCCTTGAGCCAATGGTGTTAATCCATGTGTCAATGAGAAAATCCATAACCCACCAACTACCCATTTTGGGTTATGGACCCAATCATTTAATTCTTCCAGAAATTGGTTGAGGCAGTTAATGCCTTGGGAATGAAGAGGTATGGCAGCCAATTTCGTGTATGGGCAAGCCATCAACCTGGGAAATCGTATTTTGTCTCCTTGGGAAAGAAAACACCCACGAAATGGTGCCCAAAGCCATTCTGAACAGATAGTTTTTCCTCTCTCACGCAGTTTGAACTACTGGGTCTTTCCCCATCACGTTTTTACCAATTTCCTGCATTTTACCATAGCTGGGAGCTCGTTTTTGTGCTACACAGTGGCTGGGAGAAAGGGAGCCACGTTTTGGGGGTTTATAGAGGTTGTTTTTCCCCAAAATACCATGGGCGTTTTTCTAAAAATGGTCCTTGCTCTCCAGGGTTGAATCCCCAATTGCCATTTTCATTTTGGGTCTTCCCACATTTTTCTGGACTGGTAGAAACCCCATCTTTGGGAATCTCACTGTTAAAACGTTTTTATCATGCCTAATAATTGTGGTTCTGCTGTTATGTGCATCCTTGTTTTGGTTTGAATCTGTGAGCAAGATATTTGGAGTGGTAGTGGACAAAGAGGGCTTAATAAACCTAGTGGGGAAGACAACCTTTTCAAGAAGATCAAGAGGGCTTTGGCTACTCTTCTATGCACACCCTGAGAGCACTAGATGGGAAAGGTATGGCTTGAGGGACTGTACAGCAGTGAAAAGAATACTTCCTTGTGCTGGGTGTGTAGGTATTGTGGGTGCCAAGCTAGATAGATTTTGTAAGGTTACCCCTAGCTCTGTGCTTGAGCTCACTAGCTTAGCCACTCTTCCTTTCCATTTCCTAGCAGCCTGATAAACCCAATTGTAGATTGGCTTGGCTCATTTTGGTGTATGCTTGGCTATGTGTGAGTCTGCTGTTCCCTGGTTCCTTGTAGAGATCATGCCCAGCTCGGGGGTGGCAGTTGTATCAAGAGGTTGATAAGCACAACTGGCCTATGGTTGGGTGGAACGTTGCAGTTGCACAACCAGTTGCTTAGGACTACTTTGTTAAGATAAGTATTCTCTTGTGTTAACTTTGCAATTATTATTTGATGAATATCTTGAATGTATGATGGATGTGTTATTGATATTATTTCCGCTGTGATTTTCTTATAATCATACATTCCATATGTCTTTTATATTATGTGAATGCTTAGTTAAAAGTTCATGGGGCTAGATGCCCGGATTTAGTATCATGATCCTCTCCATCATGCTGGTATGATAGGAGGGGATGTTACATTTTGGTATCAGAGCTGCTGGTTGCAGCATTGGGCCTCTATGGGCCAAATCCAATTACAGTTACAAGGGAAGATCCCTTCCTAATCACCACATGTACTAGCATCAAGACTAGCTGGCTAAGTTGGATAGTTGCAGAGGTAAGGTTACCTTCTGCTGGGAAGCATTAATCACAGGAAGAAGAAAAGAAGTAACTCGGAAATTGTTTCAAGTGTTTTTGAAAATTTTTGTTTAAGTCTGTTTCGGGAAGAATTCGGGAAGTCGTCCCGAAATTGCGGAAGGATTCCGCGAATTGTTCCGCAACGCGAAAGAGTTCGGGAAATCGTTCCGAAATTTGCGGAAGAGTTCCGTGAACCGCCCCGAAATTGCGGAAGGAATTATCTTCTGAAACTGCGGAAGACTTCGGCGAATCGTTCCAAAATTGCAGAAGAGTTCGGCGAATCGGTCTGCAATTGCGGAAGAGTTCGGAGAATTGTTCCGCAATTGCAGAAGAGTTCGGTGAATCATCCTGCAACTACGGAAGACTTCGGCGAATCATTCTGCAACGCGGAAGGGTTTGGGAAGACGCCCCGCAACTGCGGAAGCATTCGGCGAATTGCTCCGCAACTGCGGAAGCATTCAGCGAATTTCTCCGCAACTGCAGAAGCGTTCGACGAATTGCTCCGCAAATGTGGAAGCATTCGGTGAATTGCTCTGCAACTGCGGAATATTTCGGCGAATTGCTTCGGAACTGCGGAAGCACTCCGCGAAACACCTCGCAATTGCGGAAGGCTTCAGTAAACCGCCCGAAACTGCGGAAAGATTTAAAAAAAAAAAAAGAGGGCGCTGCCCTCGACCCACCCTGAGGGGGCAAGCCCCCTTGACCCCCTTTGTCCCCCTCATATGTCATTGATTGTGAGAAAATTCTATGATTTGAAAAATTGTCAATATAACCTTTTCCCACGTGCATGAAAGTAAGTTATGAATTCTGAGAATATAATGCAGCTAACAATTGTGTAGATGAACACATTTTGCAGAATTACCGTTTCATCAGGGCAGCACTCTAGATAGTACAGTTGGAAAGTTTTGGATTTTGGTTGGGCCAAGAAAATCAACATCATGGATGATGCACATGATCCCTATGAGCCTGAGACAGATGCCATGGGGGATAACATACATGTTGAAAATGCTGAAACAGAATCTAATGGGAGAAGAAATCAAGAGACTCCTTTAGGTATTGCAGCCACCATGAGAAGCCTAAGGGTGGAGTTGCAAAGTTGTAGAGAAGATAATGAAAGGATGATTAAAGCTTAGGAAGAACAAAATCAGTTGAATGCAGCAATTGTACAGAGTTTGAAAGACATCCAAACGCAAACAAACTCTGGGCATCAGACATCAAATCTAGAAAGGGGTGGGAGTAGTTCTAGGAGGAATTCCCGCAAGAGGGCCAGTAGCCCAAGAAGAGTTTCTACAGACGGAAAATATACTCCAGAAATATCTTCTAATGAATCATCTGACTCTAAAGAATCCATTGAGGGTTCAAGCTCTTCATCTCACAGGAGTAAGAGGAAAAATCACTACAAGAACAATTCACATGGGAAATTTAAGAAGGAAAAACCTCCTACATTTGATGGAGAGGTAAAGTCCGGTCAAGAAGCTGAAGCCTAGCTTCTTGGGATGAGAAAGTATTTCCAAGTCTAAGACTACTTGGGAAATATGAAGGAAAGGGTAGCCATCTTCAACTTGAATGGAAGAGCATCTATGTGGTGGGAACACATCAGGCAAGTGAAAAAGATCAACGAAAGGAAGGTTGTGTGGAAGTAGTTCAAGAAATACTTCAAGCAGAAGTACCTCTATGATAGGTACTATGATAATAAGATCAAAGAGTTCCATGAGCTGAGATTGGGACAATCGACCATGGAAGAATATGCAAACAAATTCTTGGAGCTGCTAAGATATGTCAAGTACATTCGAGATGATAAGGTGAAAATTCAGCGTTTCCTAAGTGGACTGCCCCAGTCATATAAAGACAGAATTGAGTTCGATGAACCTCGAACTCTAGAAGAGGCCATAATAAAGGCCAAGTATTGCTTTGATCAAAACAGAAGCAAACAAGAATTCCATAAGGCATGGAAGGATAAGAAAAATGAAACGTTTGATCAAAGGAAGAAGGGGTTCAAGCCTCCTCAATTCCGGAATCAGCAAAGGAAGCCATCACAGGCTGTGACTAAGCCAACTAGGATGATGGGAGACAAGCCAAGAGATCCAAAGGAACCAAGAGAACCACTTCAATGTTGGGGTTGTGGAGGAGAGCACATGCTTAGGAACTGTCCATATCGGAATGGGAATGCAAATCAAGTTCACAACATCCAAGGAGTTGAAACTGTGGGTCAAGTGTCAAGGACAATCCCTAGAATCTATGCAGCAGTAGAAGACCGCCAAGTAGATCATCAGTCAACTGTGGTTGAAGTTGAAGGTAATATTACTAAGCAATCTGTTTCTATTTTGACTGATCCTGGATCTACTCACAGTTATGTCACTCCTAGAATTGTTGACTTCTATAGGAGTTGTTTTATCCTTGAAGAATGTTAAAATATCTTTCAATATGATGGCAGCAAGTCAGCTATCTTCTTGAACAAAGCACATGTTTTGAGTATATCAAACAAGTTGGGTTCTATTGTTGGCCTTAGGGTAAACTTGATCTCAGAGTTCTTACTCCTCCTTTTAGTTAGTCTTCCAATCATCTGGAGAATTTGTCAATGTCTCCTACATTGCAGATTTGCATTGTGGTCTCTTTGTGTTAAAAGCTGCATAAGTCACTCTTGTGTCGTGCTCATTGTTCAAGGATATAACTTGTGTCGGCCATTCTGCAGTTGCCATGACCTCATGCATCGGACATTCCTTGGTGTCTGTATGTTTCATCATGTGTTCATTCCTACTCCAAATCAGCTCATACCTGTTGAGTGTCCCTCGTGTTGGATGATGGAGGATGCCTTAAGGCCTCCCTTCCAACGAACTCTTCCCATCGACTTCAATTCATTGTGCTCTGGGAATGAAGTTTAGAGTTTCGGTTAGTACCTTGGGGATTGCAGTCATTAGTGGTAGTTTCCCTTGCTATTGGATAGATGGGAATACATCAATGTCTCCTATCCGATGGATTCTTCAAGTGTTCGACGGCAAGACCACTTATTCTCACTTGTTTGAATGTACTAGGTACCTTGGGTTCCATTTTCATTATTGGTGGACACCCTCGCGTTTGTTAATGGTATATATCAATGACCGGTAATCAAACGATACCTCCCATGTTCGACATCAACTCATTTATTCGCATGGATAGGTTTGTACCTTGGGTTGTTTTTGGATGAAGACCTTGGGATCCTCGATAGCATCACCTTATTTATGTTATCGCCCGAGTTGCGCAAGATTGAGCCACACTCTTTTTTGCTCTTGATGAGACATAGATCCAGCTTGTTCTCTATGGCTATGTTCTCCAGTTTTGACATAGAGCCACCTTGTATTTATGTGGTTATGTTTACATTCATGTTCCTCATGGATCCACGCTTGTATTCTAGTGGCCATGATATATGCATCAGTATTTTGATCATTATTGTATCCTTTTGGAGGTCATGTTCCACTATTTGAACATGGATAGTTATCCAAAGGATGAGTTTGTTTGACATTGCCTTTGCTTTTAGGTACTTCATTTGAGCCTATGATTCTTGGTTTCTCCAGTTCCTCCGCTTCCATGATTCAACTCTCTATTATTTATAATGTATTTCGGCCATCATTTCCCTCACTCCATTTGACCTCATACATGAGGGGGCATCTGTTATAGCTTAAAATGACACTTCTCTATCTGTGACGACATTTGCATCTTGGTCGCATGATGACACTTCTTGAGATCAAGTTTAGTCACACAACAGGACACTTGTGGATGGAAGAGTCATATATGACACTAAACATGGTTTAAATTACCTCACTCCTGGTCCATTTGATGGTCATAACCCTTAGGAACACTTTTTCAGACCAAACCATCTTCTGAAAACCATCAGAAAACCCTGTTTTTGGCCATTTTTCCACAAAAACGCTGGTATCCTAAGGATAGAGTAGGGCATACTAGGATGTGTGTGTTACTCTTATGCCTGTGGAGTAGGGCATGTACGCAACTATCATGCCTATAGGGTAGCGCACACCTTGAAAAATGCGCTGGTTTGTTGTAGGAAGAGTAGGGCACTTTCCTGAATCAGTCAAAATATTGAATTTTGGTCGAATTGAGTTAGTTTGGGAACTTCCTAATCGGTTATAACTGCTTTTCCTCTCCTTCATTAACTATATAAGGAAGGAAAAAGGGCCATGTGAGGGGACCAAGCCCATAACAATGTTATGCTGGAGGAATGGAGACCCTCATACCCCTCTCTTGTGCCTCAGTTTCTGATAAACCCTAGCACAGTTGATTAAAGGGTTGGATCCTTGAAGAACAGAAGCAGGAGACCTTGAATCAAGGTTTCGTTAAGTGCCAAGCTTGAAAGAAGGTATAATTTTATGTACTTGCTTCATTCATTAATAAATATCGGACATTCTTCCCTTTCCAAATATGACCTATTCAAGTGTGTCTTAGATTTGATTAGAGTTTGTTTATAGTTTGATGTCTTTTACTGTCATGAATATCAGTCTTATATATGATAGTCAAATGTATTTGAGAAAGGTATGAAGTTGTTTTGCAGGTGTAGGCATTCCGACACTGAATAGCATTGAAGAGAAAGGAAGAGAAAGGCTAGGATCAACCGTCTTAATAAGGTACACATCCTCTTTAACCTTTATCTCTTTGCTTACTAGTTGTATTTGCAAAACATTTATAGGTCTATCTTTCATCATTGTAAGTTGGTAGTTTCTCCCGTGAACTATAGGTGTATTTTCCTCACAATAGATTCCATTAGAGTTATTTACGATTAATTGGAGTCTCTCAGTTTCCAAAATGGCCATTTAGGTGCTACTTCTCTCAACATGCCTAACATTATCCGTGGCGCGCAACATCAGAGCTTTTTGGCACTTTTTAAATAATGTATAGAATCTCATACATGTTTGTTAAAAATATTTAAAAAATTAAATATAAATTAAAAATTAATATTTTTTAAAATAATTTTAATACTGTGCATGCTTCTTTCCGATATCGGTTTGTAGAGAATGCTTAAGTGTGTAAGACTTCGTGGACATACAATACCAATACCATGTTTGATGACGAGAAGACTGAAGTTGTGAAAATCATTTTTCTAAAAATATGTGTGACTGTCGGCACTAATAGATGTCGATATTGATGTCATTGTGGCTCTGTCGGCTCTAATAGATGTCGATTAAAATAGGTCTATTGTAATTATGTTAATAATATTTATAATAAGCTGAATGGTATGCGTCAACTCTTTTCACTCAGAACATTTCGTGGAATGCATTATTAATTACTGTTTGTGATTTCAAATATCAGCCGATTGCCAATCATTTTATTTTTTGCGATATCGAAATGGAAGGGATCGGAGAAAGAGATGAAGAACGTGGGAGTGGAAGAAGGGAAAATACCACTCAGTGGAGACCACAAATTAATAATCAGACAGAAAACGTTGGTGATCGTTGGATAGAAGACTCTTTAGAGAGAATTGCTAATCGTAATTGGTTGAATTATCAGCCACAGGCTTTACTTCAAGATTTGTTTGCCCACGATATCTAAATGGAAGGGCAGGGAGAAAGAGGCAAAGAACTTGGGAGTGGAATAACGACAAATTCCACTCAGTGGAGACCTGCGCTGCCAATTAATAATCAGACAAAAATTTCTGTCCAAACTGCCGGTACGGAATACCCCGTAATTAATTAATTATGTTGAGCACATTATTACAGTGTCTTTATGTTCATGAACAGGAAAGTATCATTTTGCAATGGTGGCCGGGGACTTTTAACATCAAAGGGTATCATCTTCATTATGTTTTAAGATTTCTATGGCACGGAAGTGTCTGTAGCGATAATGGATGTTCACATAATCCAAAGCTATAATGGATGTTTACATAATCCAACAATTTGAGTTCATTCATTTTAAGACAATAATTTCAGTTCATTTAATTTTTAATGATGCTCTGCAGTGTTATTTAGATTAATTTGAATATAAATTTTTTATTAGCAAGTTCTTGTTAATAAAAAAGGCATAGCTATTTTTATTGTGAGAATTTTTTATATTTTATTTGCAATCAAGGAAAATACTTGAAGTATTGAAGTATTCATATCTGATTGAGTAAAAAATGAGATATAGGCTTATTTTTTCTAAAAATATATTTTTTTCTTTTCTTTTTTCTCTATGAATTTATGGGAGAAAAAAATAATTGAGTAGGATTATGTTTTAAAAATAGTTTGTTTTTCAACTAACTATTTTTTTTTACAAAAAATTGGATATTTTTTGTACTTAATAAAAATGAAGTTAATCTAAAATATATATATATATATATTAATATTACCTCATAAAGATGAAGTTAATCTATCAAAGTTAAGATAAATATAGAATGTTTTATATTGTTTTATTTTATTGTAATAATACATGTTTTGTAATTAAATGTTTCCAATCATTAATTTTTATATTTAAATGCATTTTAATTATTTATATTCAAATGCTAGATACATATAAATTTAATAAATAAACCTAATAAAAAAATTACCAATGAAATTCAATTATTATTCATATTACATTTTTTTGTTTGTAACATTCGAATTCTATTAAATAAAAAATTAATAGAATTCTATTACATTTCCTTTTTAACATAACCATGCTGCCCAAAAATTAGATGTCCAATGTATCATCTCAGTGCTACCAAACATCCCTTCAAGAAGGCCTCATTATTATCATGCTCATTCACCAATACTATGGTATGGATATGCAATTCATTCTTCTCATTTTAATATATATGCATGCTAAAAGTATCATTTTCTTATGTGGTTATCTGTAAAATCCAATGACCTTCACTAGAATATCATTCATATAACCACTACATTCAAATCAATTTTAGCCTTCATTCCTCCACTTCCATGCCTTCCTTCTCCACACACCCTTAACCCACACCATAAAGATACCTTCGCTCACATACAATGCCAAGTTTTCCCATTCTCCTACCCAAGTTCCAAATGAAAGTTGATGGTGAAAACTTGTCTCACGCGCCACCAGACCTTAGAATGCTTGAAAACCAGCTTGTTGAAGGGTATTCATCGAGAATAATAAAATTATGATTGTGAAAACCCTCCAGTTGTAGTCAGACAAATCTTGTTTGAAAACCAACTTGGTGGAGGACAAGGTTTGCAAAGAAAGTAAGAAATAAGTAATTCTATCCAAGTTGCTCTATGAATAAAGATTTCCAAATTTTTCTCTGAATAAGGTTTCAAGATTCATTGCTACATCAAAAGAATGTTCCATATCTACATTGTGCTACATCTTCCAAACTCCACACTATTATTTCTTGCAAATTTTTTCATCGTGTACATATCACATCTCTTGCCTCTCAGATTCTGCTACATATATCAAGTTTTTTGCAGGTAGGTGCAGGTATGATTTTGTTTCCTTTATTTAATCACAGTTCATTGAATGCTATGGGTTTGTATTTGAACTATATGCTAACACTAGAGCTATAACCTAGATTTGTCCTAGTATAATCTAGGCTTGTTATAGTATCTCATAAGAATATTTTATTCACCATACATGGGCCAAGCTTATATACATGTTTTTGGTAAGCAAAATAATGTAACATTATCATAAAAATTATGTACAAATACGATTTCCACATAATATTGAACCTTAGTTAAAATGTAACTATATTATATTACCAACAAGTATGTAAACCCAATTTCGAATATTAATTCACCTTCATTATGAGCGTAGGTTATAATATAATTTATATATATTGGTCACCTACATAGGTTTCAAACTAAACTACAAAGCACTATATATATATATATATATATATATATCATAAACCCTTACCCAACCAACATCAAGTACATACTAACCAAATGTTAGTCATATATATAGACATAATTATTTTAAGCGTTAGCCAATTTGCGCTAGTTTAGAAAACTAATGCCACGCAGGCTGTAAGTAATCAAACCCACGTTTTAAACCCTTCGGTTGTTTGTCTCCCTGGTATGTTGGCCACCTCACTAGGCATCGCTTAAAGTTCAAAGTACCAGAGTAAAAGCTTCACCAGGTCTACTGCAGCTAACACAAGAGCATAACACCACGTTACTGTTGGTTAAAAACTTCACGGTGGCTCACCACCGTTGATTTCGATCCAAGGCCACAAACGAAAATGAAGTAAAGGGGATCTGCGTCGATGATCGGATGGTAGCTAGTGATTGTTTTCGCGCCCCAACACAACCAAATTAAATTGGCATTAAACTTTGTTTACCGGACTCGGAGGTAAGTTCCACATCCAATCGCTAACCACGGAAATGGACAAAACACTTGTTGCAAACACAAGCTTCCAGTTCTTCTTGCAACGGCTATTCACAGAGCACTTTTGCTCGACACAGAAGGTTCACAGCCCAAACAGTGGGAAAAAGGGTTCAAATTTGGTTCTAAGCCCATAAATCAGTGGTAAAAGAATCTAGATGGGAGAAAACTACACATACACAAGTTATACGAAGTTTCTATCGACACTTCAAACTTTACCACGATATTTTTTTTGGTTAAACTTCTTCCTGCAATATGTAACTGTTCGTTGACTTCATGTGTAGGTGTATTACTTCGATAGGATTTCTCCACGCGTTCACCTTATCAATGGTAAGTTTTCGTAATAAACCTTGTTTTCACACATCCAAGTTTTACATTCAATTTTTAATTCTCACAAACTAACTTCTAGTTTGCAACAAATCGTGGGCAAGTGGAACAAAACGCTGAAGGTGCATTGGATAAAACCCACAGGCAGCTCCACAAAGCTGGGAAAGAACGGCTTCCGAAGTTGGCCAAGTAACCCATAATCACCATGAGTCTCAGGCATACTTTCCCCAATGGTTAGATGTGGGTTACTTAAAATGTTAGGGTTTCTTTACGATATGCAGAAAGAAAAAAATGGCGGTTGGCCTTGTTCTTTTTATATGCCTGTGTTGAACCGTTTTGAAGGGTCTTCATGGCCTATAGGTGAATATAATTTTTAAAACGAAAAACCTGCACGTAAAATACTTTATTAACCTGTGGTAGGTTGTCTAGACCACATATGTAATTCGCTGGTTATTAAAACTCGGTTTAAGTTATTTTCTACAATGTAAGAGCTCCATCTTTGGGACAAATACGATTTGGTCTGTGGTTTGCTATCTTTTTTTTTTTGCACAATGTAAATGCGTTGTAACCAACGTTTAAAAAAAACCTAATGTAATGTTATAAACAGGGTTCATTTGCAAGAACCACAATAAGAAATTGTTCTGTCATTTAAATGCAATTGTATCGACACTTTCGATTTATGTATCCTTTTTATTGTATTTGGGTGTAAAATACTTATATAGCACTCTGTTTGAAAGAACTCTCTGTGCATAAATTTATTTCGAATACTATATAGGTTGAACTTGCTTTGACAACGTGCTTTCCATTTTGGGTTCAATTGCCCAATATGTATGGGAAAAATATTTAAATTAACCGAGTATGGGTGTTTGAACCCTAATTTACACTTGTTGACAGAGTTCGCTCTCGTTAATTTACATAGAGTCTCTATTCATTTTAATATGTCATTCGTTCTTCAACCATGTATTTCATACTCCCATGCGTACAATAAGTGGTGTTTTCACAATACCTCGATATAAATGGTTTTGCGTTTCTCATATAATGCAATTAACAGTTCATATAGATTAGTCGTGGACGTTCATGAGTAAATTCTATGAGAATTTAACCATTCAATTTGTTTACATGTATATATTACTCCAAGTACCGAAAATCATGTAAATATGTGAAAGATGGAATAATAATTTTCTATATTGTAATTACTTAACATGTAAACCATAAGGTTTACATGTCTGTTTCAATTCTCCCAGAAACATAAACATAAGTGCATTCTCTGTATCCTTTTGTTTTTTTTTAATAGGTGCATATCAAAACATAGCAAGATATGACCCCAATACTCATATCCTTTCCCACATTGATATAAAATGAATGAATGAAATCCTGATGTAATGTCCCCAGTTTGACCCCATGGCATTAACGTTATAAATGATGTAATATTGTTATGAAATCATGGCGAGGAGCTCAAGGCCAAGGCCCCGCCATCGATTTAGTGATGCATAAGGTTTACATGCTAGCCAGGCACATTGAAATTGTAAGTATGCATTTTAATAAATACCCACAACTAGCTATGCAATGCAACAAGAGATGGGGGCATGATTTTACAAGGAATTGGGAGGGAAAACATTCAAACCCTTGAGCCACTCAAGTCAAGCCAAGTGTCAATGAGAGAACCCATCAAACCCTCAACTACCCATGTTGACTTTTGTACCCAATCATTGATTTCTCCCAAGAGTTGGTTGAGGTAGTTAATGCCTTGGGAAATGGGAGGTATGGCTGTCCAAATTCGGGTATGGGAAAACCACCCTGCATGGGAATTCGCTTTTTGCTTCTTGGGCAAGAAAAGAACCATGAATTTCTCCCCCAAGCCATTATCCATGGTCATTCCTTCTCCCTCACTAGTTTAGAGCTACCTGGGCATTTTCCAGGCATGTTTGTTGTGTTTTTCCTTCATTCTACCAGTAGAGAAGGGCGTTTTTGTGTTGTATACTAGTGGGGAAGAAGGGGAATGGAACGAGGGTTCCATAGAGCCCGTTTTTGTTGTTAAATGCTGAGAGAGTAGGGGAGAAAATGTTTTTCCTCCCTGTGGATGCATTTTTCCTTCCCACAGCTCGTTTTGGGTGAGCCATGATTTGGGGAAAATCTATGGCCATCTTGTTTGTGAATTCCATTGCTGGAAATGTGTATCTATGCCCAATGTTTGTGCTTGTTGTTTGAGAAATGAATATGTTGGGGTATGGGTATGGGTATTCATTGCTTTGGCTTGAGCTTGAGAATAAGCATCCATGGCTCAATTGTAGCCTGATAAACCCAGCGATGGACTGGCTTGGCTCAGATGGAATGATTAATTGGTTGTGAGAGAGTGAATGTCCCCTTTCCTTGTGAGAATCATGCCCATCTCGGGGGTGGCCTTCGGACGGACTCAGTATAAGCTGTCGAAGAGCCTATGGCTGGGTGGAAAGTTGCAGCGACATAGCTAGTTGCTTGGGACAATTGCACAATGAAGATAAGTGTTTTCTGTCTATGTATTTACTTCTGCAATGCATCAATTTGATGATTGTTTTGATATGCTGGATGGGCATGAATTGTGTGTGTGGATTAGTTTTAAATTCCGCTGTGCATATTGCCTAATTTGTATCTGCACACAAATGTTTAAAGTCTTATGATTCTAATTAGTGGGCTGAGCTTTATGAAATGCCCAGATTTTAGTGCCATGTTCCCTTCCTTGCATTGGGTCAGCAGGTGGGTACATTACACCTGATAGCACATATAGGATTCTATAACTTATAAGATCATTACTATTTAGATCTAATGATACAAATTCTTCCAGAAAACAATATCATAAATGTACAATTAAAACCATATGTCTCCTTTGTGTGAGTTCTCTTAATTTTTATTTCTTTAATTCCATTATTCTCCCTAAAATTTTCTTTAGGGTTTACAATTGTCTCCATAATAATCTCTGTTGAGCCCAGAATTGGCCCCTTCTAATCATCCTTGATCACCTTTCCTTCCCCTGTCCTACACCATTTATCATGCTAATCAGACCTGTTATCCTCACTTTATTCCCCCAAACTGCCAAGGTATGACTGATCATTGATTTATCTTATTAATGCTTATGATTGTGATAATTAAAGCTATGTATCTCTCAATTGTGCTAACATGTTATGATTTATGAAGGTAGTTTGAGATAAGTGGACTGGAGGAAGGTGGGGCTGAACAAGTCTTGAAAGAAGGGATGTTCGTTGCTTAAAAAGGATCCTCGGGGCTCGGATCATCAATTAAGGCACATGGTTCCAATATAACATCCTAGGTGGAGCTGTGACAGGGAAGCTGTAACAGAATGCGCTATCTTTAGTATGTCGCTGCTCGAGTATAGTTGTGATCTGGAAAGATCGCCACTCCTGGGCCAATCAACAGCTTTCTCGTATTTTTATGTCTCTACTTTGCCACTTATTGTAACAGCTAGTTATTTAGGGCGCCTGAAGATCAGAGATCTTCATGGCTGCCCGTTATTAGGATTGGATGTTATGATTTGTATGTATAAATATGGGGAGCTGCCTCAACCCAGGGAGTTGAACAACACAGAATCTATCTATTGTATTAGCAGTAAAGGCAAAATGTGTAATCATTCTTTTGTTAATATAAGGAGTTACCTCTGAGTTAAAGGAATACGTTGTTCAGCCAGCATCTCTGTGTGAAGGCTGGGCCCGTCTTCCACAGAGATTGCTGAGTTAAAATAGGACTTTTTATTGTTGTGTGATGTTCTGTTTATGATATTTCTTTTGTACGCAGCAGTAGTAATTTTGGTGTGGATTTCCAGTATAATTAAGATTATGTTTCTTTGAAATTGGCAAGTAATACAGAGTGACAGTTGACTAAGTAGAAACTTTATGCAATTCATGTGACAATTGTACACAGCCTTGTTCATCTCGCAGTTAAGTTGTGATCCCATGAGCCTCTGCAATTTATCTTTCCTGCTATGACTGTTGATTTTCATCTCTGTAATTCAATCTCTTAGAGCAGCTAAACTCAATCCTTTGCAATTGAATTTCCAGATTAATATTCAGTTTCTGTTTATGGTTTTCAAGAGTGATCGGATTGAAGAAGTGAGTTACTTGTTCTAGGATGTGAATAGGATTTCTTTTTATCTGCAATTGTATTTGAATCTTATTTTATTTCTTGTTGATGCCAGGTAGAAAAGAATTGAAATTATAGTATTTAGACAGCAACTGGGATTACACAGCTCTTTGGGATGAACATAGTTGTTAGAAGATAACAGTATTCAATTATAGTGATTTGGTGTTTAAGCATAGACTGTGCATCTATCCTTTGAAATAAAAGACTTTCTCGGGTTGACAATAAATCTCGTCTGCTCTGTATGTTGGAATAATTTATCTACATATAGGGTGCTCGACATTTTGGCGCCGTTGCCGGGGAAGGATAAAAATTAAACACAAATCATTAGTTGCATTTGGTAATTGTTTCTAGTCAGTCTTTTCTTTGCTGAAATGATTTGGTTCGCATGAATACGAGGAGGATAAAATGCGATCACCTCCCAATGCCAAAAACCCCATAAAATACTAACAGCGCTGGTGGTTCGGGTCGTGGTCGAGGACCACCATTGGGTAGAAGGACATTCATCGACGATCTTGTTAACAGAACTGATTCATCCACCAGGGCACGTCATCAAGAAACTCCTATCAAAAGAAACCCTGTTGAACCTGGGGCGCCAGCGTCCACGGTGGAGAATACACGAGCAGCCGTGACTCCCTTGTATATCCCTACCGAGGAGGACACAGCTGTTACAACTGAGGAAGACGCAGTTGTTACAAACAAGGAAAAGAACACAGGAATGAACGAAGAAGAGGAAACAGAAGAGAAGATGAATAACAGACACGAGACCGACGAGGAAGAGGCAATGGTGAAAAACTATCATCATGAAAATTACTCCCTGCCAGAAGGAACAACGACTACATTACAATTTCCAATTCAGTAGCCGGAAGGGACAGCTCCTATGAAGAACATCTCACCATCGCTGTTGCCTCGCTTCCATGGTAGGGCGGCAGAAGATCCAGACAAATTCCTTTTTGAATTCGATATCCTCTGTCGCAGCTATGATTATGTCACCGATGCCCAAAAGCTGAAACTTTTTCCCACCACCCTGAAGGACAATGCATTACGATGGTTCATGAGCCTTGGGGGAGGAACTGTTGCTAATTGGAATAAGATGAAACAAGTATTCCTGGAGAAATATCAAGAATATCGCAACACCAAGGACAAAAGAGAGGAATTATTCAAGATGGTGCAGAAGGAGGATGAAAGTCTGGAGGATTTTGTAGAAAGGCTGCTGTATAATGTGCAAAGAGCCGGGCAGATGAACATGGGGCTGGATGTGCTCAAGATAATATTGCTTTGATGGATCAAGGATGATTATTTAGACATGTTAAATCTATTAGGAAAGGGAGATATCTCCAAAGAACCTTTTGAGACGATTGTGGAATTATGTAAGAGATACTCCAGGGGATCTTCCAAGAACAATAAGCGGGACAAACGGGATTAGTTGGAACGTGATGTCTTCGACAGAACTCAGAAGTCATCCAACGGAGGAGCTACCCGTGCAGAGATAGGAAATCTCCTTGAAAATTTTAAAACAGAAATGATGAGCTCCATCTCTTCGAAGATTGATGTCCTAAAGGCAAAACAAAAACAGGTAGTGGAGGATCTCACACTAGGTGTGTTCTGTCCCCAATGTAGAAAGAATCATCCGCTGAAAGAATGCCCACTTGAAAAGGTAGAAGTATGTCAGCTGTGTGAGCTGAACCATGACATGAAAGAATGCCCCTCACTCCCCCAAGTGAAGGCTGTTCTGCAGGCATCAACTCCAGAAGTGGAATCATCCTATTTCATTGCACAAAAGAAACCTTGGCAGCCTTGAAATCAAGGTATGCCTCTGGACTCGTTTCCATTTTTTAATAATATGAGAAATTGGAATAATAACATGAAAAATTTGAATACACAATTCCCTTCAAATTATTCTCAGTGGAATCCTTCCCAACCTGCAATGCAAAATTATAACTCATGGAGTCCTTGGACACAGCCACCACATCAACCTACGTCGTGGTCTCCTGGATGAAGGAACTTCCATCTTGGGAACCAGTTTCCGCAACCACCTCCACCTCAGCAGTTACCATATTCTCCTCCATACCCTCAATTTCCTCAATACCCTCCATATCCACCTCAACAGTCACAGTTGTAGGTGCAGAATAATCCTATCCCTAATAAACCAATACGGCCTCAGCTGCCTGCCCAACCTAATCCTAACCCGAATAATAAAACAGTCCATCAATTGGAAACTATCAATATGCTGGCCTACTCTCTTTCCCCTGTACCTTGCAATGATATTCGTCTACGATCTGGGAAGATAATAGAACCCGTAGTTACAGAAGATGCTCCACCTTTTGGGCATGAAGAAGGGGAGAGTTCACAACATCCATCCGATACAGTTCCTATCACTGAAGGTGTTGAGCATTCCTTGGATGGGACGGCTGAAACATCAAACAATAAATTGGACAATACGCAGCCTACCCAGCTGATAAGGCAACCACCATACCCCGAGAGACTAATGGTACCAAAAATAGGGGGGCAACCTCAGTTTAACCTCCTAGGAAAGTTAAAGAATCTTTACGTCAAAATCCCCCTTCTGTAAGCTCTTAAAGATGTGCCTATTTATGCTAAAACCGTTCGGGACTTGTGCACTAAGAAACCAGGGAAGAAACCTAGAGATCCTCCCACTGTTCACGTCATAGGGAATTTATCCGCTTTGATAACAGGAAAAACCCCTGTGACCAAATATGACGACCCTGGCAATCCTACTGTCACTGTACATGTAGGACAGACGCAGATACCCAACGTGCTAGTTGATTTAGGAGCAGCGATCAATGTCATAAAAATTGAGACTGTCAAGAAGCTTGGGCTCACTAATTTTAGACCGACCCCTACTATCTTAGAATTGGCAGACAGATCCACCATTAGACCCGAAGGGATTCTGGATGACCTTGTCATCTCAGTAGATTCATGGGAGTACCCTGCTGACTTTTTGATATTACAACCAAAATCACAGTTGGGGGGACACCCATTGATCCTGGGGAGGCCTTGGTTGGCCAGAGCTGATGCTTGCATCAGCTGTTGATCGGGGTCCATGACTATATCTGATGGTACTGAGACTAAAAACCTCACCCTGTATCCTCCATCTCGGCCGAGTCTAGAAGCTGAGACTTCCCCTTGGATAGAGCAGGAGGAGGAGGAGAATGTTCAGCCACTATTAACTATAGGGAAGGCCTTGACTTTTAAAAATGAAACAGAAGATGATGCTATTAGCAATTTTAATAGTGAACCCGCTTCAGTGGATAAAGAGGTCTATCAAATCCTGAACATTACCCTTGGTAAGGAAGAACAAGAAAATCTTACGGAAGAAGCACTAGTTGGTGACACAAACATAATCCCAGTTTTGAAAAGTTCAAAAAGTATTCCTATTGAGGTAGAGCCTGGAAGAACTTTGAATATCAACCCTGGTCTCTCCTTAGAGGAACAGAAGCGCCTAATCAGTCTCTTGAAGGAACATAAAGGGGCATTCGCCTGGGAGTATACAGACATGAGGGGTATTCCCTCTAATCTGTGCACCCACCATATTTATATTAAAAATGACTCCCATCCTGTGTGTCAACCCCAATGACGCATGAACCCCAATCTGAGGGATATAGTGAAGGAGGAAATCCAGAAACTTTTGGAAGCAGGATTTATATATCCTATTTCGGATAGTGAGTGGGTTTCCCCACTCGTAATTGTGCCCAAGAAAAATGGTAAATGGGGAGTCTGTGTTGATTATAGGGAGCTGAACAAAGCTACGCAAAAGGATCATTTCCCTTTGCCCTTTATTGACCAGGTACTTGATACCCTATCAGGGAAGAAGTTCTTCTCCTTCTTAGATGGGTTCAGCGGGTACAACCAAATTCAGATTGCTCCTGAGGACCAGGATAAGACCACCTTCACTTGCCCCTGGGGAACGTTTGCCTACAGAGTGCTTCCCTTTGGTTTATGTAATGCACCAGCAACGCTCCAAAGAGCTGTAATTGGCATATTCTCTGAATTAGTTAATGATAGTATGGAAGTCTTTATGGACGATTTTACTCCCTATGGAAAGGACTTTGAGGAAGCACGGGAAAATTTAAAGAAGGTTTTAATTCGCTGCGAACAGGCTCGCCTCTCATTAAGCACTGAAAAATGCCATATGATGATGAGTGAGGGGGTGGTATTAGGACATTTCATCTCTACCGATGGCATTCAGGTGGATCCTTCAAAAATTAAGGTGATAAAAAATATACCGACTCCTTCAACTCAGAAAGAGGTGTGAAGTTTTCTGGGACATGCTGGATATTATCGGAGGTTTATAGAAAACTTCTCCAAACTTGCTTCTCCTTTGTTTTCTTTGTTAATGAAGGATGCATAGTTTGTGTGGAGTGAAGCATGCCAGACAGCGTTTGATAAGCTTAAAGAGAAGCTGTCCATAGCTCCTATCCTAAGGGGACCTAATTGGACCATACCCTTCCACATTTCTTCAGATGCTTCTGATACCGCCATTGGAGCAGTACTAGGATAGCAGGATGGTCAAGTACCTTATGCCATCTATTATGTTAGTAAAAACTTAGCCCCTGCTGAACTTAATTATACTGTTATCGAGAAAGAATTCCTTGCTATTGTTTACTCTATTAATAAATTTCGGCATTACATTACTAGGTATCCTACATTTGTGCACACTGACCACTCTGCCATTAAGTATTTAATGAACAAACCTGTCACCAATGCCAGAGTGACCAGGTGGCTCTTGTTATTGAAGGAATTTGATATTACCATTATAGATAAACCAGTAAAAGAAAATGTTGTTGCTGATTTTTTATCACGTTTTACTAACAGTGATGACAGTGCGCCTGTTGAGGATTCTTTTCCAGATGAACATCTATTCGCACTTTCAGCTCATTCCCCATGGTATGCAGACATTGCTAACTATTTGGTTGCAGGAAAGCTCCCGCCACACATGTCTAAACGAGAGAAGAGAAAAATTATCCAGCAAAGTGCCAGGTATTGTTGGCTCAATGGTCATCTCTTCTACACAGGGCCCGATCTTGAGATTAGGAGATGTGTAAGGGAAGATGAGATCTTTCACATACTGAAAGCCTATCATGATGGACCTTGTGGGGGACAATTTGCAAATAAAAGAACAGGGCATAAAGCACTGCGGATGGGATACTATTGGCCGTCTCTGTTCAGAGACGCTAAAAGGTATGTTCAGTCCTGTGACAGCTGCCAAAGGATGGGCCAGCCTAATAAAACAGATCAGATGCCTCTACTGCCCCAAGTAGTAGTTGAACCATTTGATAGATGGGCATTGGATTTTGTTGGCCCTATCAGCCCTCCTTCCAGACAGAAAGTTTACATTCTGGTTTGTACTGATTACATGACCAAGTGGGTAGAGGCTGTAGCTTTGGCTAAGGCTAATGACCAGGCGGTGATTGATTTTCTGTACAGTGAAATCTTTACCCGCTTTGGGGTACCAAAGGAAGTAGTTACCGATGGGGGACTGCAATTCATCTCACACCAATTTGAATCCTTGCTCCAGAAGTATCATGTGCAGCATAGGGTGGCTTCACCTTACCACCCTCAGGCCAATGGTCAGTTGGAAAGTACTAATAAATTTATTGAAGCAATCCTTACTAAAACAGTTAAGAGCCATCGAAAGGATTGGGCTGACAGGCTTCCGGAAGCGCTGTGGGCATATCGCACAACTTGGCGCAACACCACAGGGTTCTCTCCCTATGATCTAGTGTATGGGAAGAGTGCCATCTTTCCAATTGAGTTTGAGATCAAAACCCTAAAAACAGCCACCGAAATGAATCTGGATGTAACAGAAGCCCAAAAGAGAAGATTGAATCAACTAAATGAATTGGATGAAAAACGGTTAGCTGCAGTAGACCAGACTGTGTTGTTTCAGCAACAGAGATCCAACTGGCATGACTGATTTATTAAAAAGAAAATCTTATGTGAGGGAGACTGGGCGCTACTATATGACTCCAGGTTCAAGAGGGATTTTAAAGGTAAATTATGCACAAGATGGCTGGGTCCATATTTGGTCGACAGGGTATTTGACAACGGCACTGTCCGTCTGGTGACCATCAATGAAAACCGTATACCATTACTGGCTAATGGCCACAGACTGCGACTATATCGTAAGCCTATTTCGAAAGATGCATTCACTTCGCAAATTGTCGCCGATCCAGATTATCAGCCGGCATCATAGCAGGAATTTCTCTCTGCCCTTGCCAATCCTTAAACTGAAAATTGCATTTTAAATTACTGTACATAAATAACTTTCTGCTGTAGCGTATAATTGTTTTTTTTTTTCTTCTCTTTGCATTTGATCTTTTCATTTGCTGTTATTTTTCAAAAAAAAAATTTCCAGGGAAGCGCCAGGAGAACGACCAGATTGGGCCGGTCAAACGAGAGTCGCCCTGTGCCATCCTGTGCTGTATTTCCCTTTTTCCTTAAAAAAAAAAAAAAAAAAAAATCGGCAGCTGCGACATATTTTCCGGCAGCTGCAACATATTTTTCGGCAGCTGCGACATATTTTTCGGGAGCTGCAATATATTTTCCGGCAATCGCGACATATTTCCTAGCAGACGTAAAAATCCTTTTTCCCAGCAGCCATGAACAACTTTTCTGGCAGCTACAACAACTTTTCCCGGCAGCCGTGAACCATTCCCAGCAGCTGCAACATCATGTCCCAGCGGCTGCAACATCATTTCCCAACGGCTGCATTATCGTTTCCCGTCAACCCTAAAATCATTTTCCTGGTGGCCGTAAACCCTTTTTCCCGGCAACTGTGAACCATTCCCAGCGGCTGCAACATCATGCCCCAGCGGCTGCAACATCATTTCCCAGCGGCTGCATTATCGTTTCCCGTCAACCGTAAAATCGTTTTCTCGGCGGCTGTAAACCCTTTTTCCCGGCAGCTATGAACCATTCCTGGCAGCTGCAACATCTCTTCCAACGGCTGCAACATCATGTCCCAGCGGCTGCAACATCATTTCCCAGCGGCTACATTATCGTTTCCCGTCAACCCTAAAATTATTTTCCCGGCGGCCGTAAAACCTCTTTCCCAACTGCCGTGAACCATTTTCTGGTAGCTGCAACATATCTTCTGATGGCTACAACTTATTTCTCGGCGACTGTGACATATCTCCCGCTGCCGTAAAACTTTTCCCTGACAGCTGTAATTTTTCCCGATCCCGTAAATTATTTTCCCGGCTGCCGTGAACCATTTTTTCGGCGGCTGCAACATATTTCCTGGCGACTGCAACATATTTCCTGGCGGCTGCAACATCTTTTTCGTCGGCTGTGATATCATTTCTGGCAACTTGCAGTGGTAACTCCTGTGATTAATGGAAGAATTGCTCCAAACCTGCTAAACTATGGCTCTAATTCATCCCAGTCGTGCCGGTGAACTCATCATTCCGACCCCGAGGACGCGATGGTTTGTCTTTCACTGGCGGAAGGAATTATTGCATTATTTATGACTGTAAACGAGTCTGGTTCCACAACGTCACCAACTGCACGCTCCACCATTCTCCGCAGGTTATCCGACGCACAGTCTCATGAGGTATGGCTTTCATTTATCACGTGATTAAGTGTTGATATCATTTAAACAATATCAGTCATACCTTTACTCGTATTACCATTATACCTGATTAAACCTTTCCCTCGTACGACGTAAACACTAATAACTGCCACCTTCCCCAATTTGGCATGGAAATTTTGAACATTTTTCTGTGCTCAACTTTCCAAATTTGCCTATTCTCTCAACGTCTTCGCTCAGCGATTCGTGCATCCTCTGTGCTGCAACTTCCATTCTCGGATTCTGCCATTTGTGGGATAGCAATTTCAGCCTGCAGCGAAGACCATGGGGATTCCAGTTCGTCATGAACCTGTGAATACACAGGAACTCAGAAAAAATCTTCAATTTCTTGCCATTTTTCAAGCTGCCGGCTGGCTCGAGTTTTTTGAGCGACTAGATGGATTCAATCAGGAAGCAGCCTTGCAGTTTGCTCTAAACCTCACCAAAACTCACTCTACGGTGTGGGGGCTGCGCATAGAGATCTCAGAAGCCATTATATCCGAGGTTACGGCCATCCCGCTGGTGGGAAAGCCATGGTTTAACCGACGAGTCCCCGCAACGATTGCACGGGAAGCATTTTTAATGGAGGGGGAACAAGTAGAAGCGTCAAGAAGAGGGATCGCACTGCACTCATTGCCACGGCCATGCAACCAGGTTGCTTTCTTCCTCAAGAAGTACATCTCTTGTGAAGGTAGATATCAAACTGTGTATAATTCTGAACTCCCTTTACTTTCTCATCTCCGCCATGGCATTTTATTAAACATTCCATATTATCTACTACATGACTTGCGTCATATGGCGGCATTTGTCCAATCTGCTAAGCACCCACTTTCCTCCCTCACCCACCATGGCCTTATCAAATTAATAATTGTAAGAACCCTTTCCCAACATCATATAACCTGGGAACAATTCACAGCTCGAGCTCAGCAACCCGTCCCCTTGCGGGTTGTCCCATTACAGCAGATACGAGTCCCACCACAACAGGAGGACCAGAGTCCCTCCACTGAAGTTGGGGGGGGGATGAAACTATAGTAGAAGAATAGCAACCGGGGGCAAAAGCAGGACCATCTGGGGAGGATGAAACTATATTAGAAGAAGAGCAACCGGGGGCACAAGCAGAGCCATTTGGGGGGGATGAAACTCCATTAGAAAAAGAACAATTGGGGGATGGAACTCCATTACAAGCAGAGCCATCGGGGGAGGGTGTAGATAAAAATATTGTGGAAAACCCCGATAACAGGGTAGCTCCGACAGCAGAAGGTGAAATTGGAGTAGCATTAAATGCTACGACAATTGAACCTGAAGGTGACAGATCCAGGGCAATAGAAGAAAACATTGAGCTAGTAACTATTGAATCCTCACCTGAGTGGGAAGGAAGAGCTCTAATTGAAGAAGAACAACATGAGAGGAAAGAAAACATTCCTTCGACCTCAGCTGTGAATCCCTATATACCAGCTCCACAAAAGAAAACACCACAAAGGAAAAGAAAGGGATTAATCAATGAATTTAGCATAACCGCACCAATCAGAAAGAAAAGAACTCGATCAGCTACAGCAGCAGAGGCAGCCAGAAAAAGATGGGAAACCCTAGAGGCACAGGTTGAGCCCTCGGTCCTTGTACCAAGACCAATGGATGCTCCACAAAGGCCAATGGAGGAAGAACCCGGAATTGAAGGACTTCTCGCTGAGATTGCACTATTAAAAGAAGACCTCCAAGTACTTCGAAGGGAGTTGGAAACATGGAAGGAAACCTGCATAAAACAAGGAGAAAGAAAAATGTATACATTGGTAGAGGCTGCAGACCAACTGGAGGGATCGGATTCTACTGAGCCTGGCAAGGAGGATGAACGAGTACTCTGTCCCACCTATGGATAAATCTTCAAGGAGGCAGGCCACAAGATTATACTTTATACCTGCTCAGCACAACAGCCTGCAACCACAATAGAGGAAGCTACAGAAAAAGAAGATGCTGCCACACAAGAACTAGTATCTTTACACATCCTTGCTGAAGTTGCCACCAATCCTGTGACAGAGGAGCTAAGGGATGAAATCATGTATGATGATGGGGATAAAGAATTGACTGTAACCCCAGAATGCTCCCACGACACAGAGATTATAGAGCAGATGGGAGAAGAACCGGGGATGGGGGACACTCTGGAGCCTGATGAGGAATTCTATATTGTAACCCCAGAATGTTCCCATGACACAAAAATTTTAGAAGATGAGCCACAAGGGCAGGACATTGATAAACTTGAACAAGGTGCTGTAACACAAGAACCAGCAAACCTGAGTGTACCTGTCCAACCGGCCAAGCAGATGGGAGAAGAACCTGGAATAGAGGACCCTCTGGAATTTAATGATGAACTCTGGGTTGTAACCCCAGAGGGTTCCCATGACACAGAGCTCATAGGAGAAGAGTTGCAACAATAGGAGGATGAAGAGGCAAGCTAGGATGTTGCTACACAAGAACCAACATCCTTGGAGGCTGCAGCAGGAACTCCTGAATTTCATTTGAAAGATAACCCTGGAATGGATATCATTCCCGATACACAGTGGAGTGAAGATGAACAGGTACAGACACCATGCTCAGGTGACACCGAAATCTTGGAGGAGGAGCTGTACAATGAGAAGGATATCCAATCTCAGCAGCAGAAGGACAAAGAAGACACTGTTACACAAGAACCAGTGTCTCTAAAAGCAATGAAGGTAGCTGCTGAAGAAAGTCTAAAGGATGTTGCTGTTACACAAGAACCAGGAACTCTCTTATTAGACTTAGATGTGCTGGAAGACACTGCCCCACAAGAACCAGTGCTTCTACCTCCTACAAATGTCATTGATTTGGATTCAGATTAAATATTTCTTTTCAAGTCCTCCCCAGGCACAACATAGAATGAGACTGCAGGAAGAAGTGATTTCCAGTTGTATCATCTACATTTTCAGACACCAGCAGGTAGCATTGGAAGGACAGATGGGGTGCCTGAGTTTCCCTACAATTTTTCCTCTCTCCATGGATAGAGCTCAGTACAGGACTCAGATTCCAAATGATGCAGGTTGTTGCATGAGGACATGCAACAGGGTAGTTGGGGGGAGATGTTGAGCCCAGAATTGGCCCCTTCTAATCATCCTTGATCACGTTTCCTTCCCTATCCTACACCATTTATCATGCTAATCAGACCTGTTATCCTCACTTTATTCCCCCAAACTGCCAAGGTATGACTGATCATTGCTTTATCTTATTAATGTTTATGATTGTGATAATTAAAGCTGTGTATCTCTCAATTGTGCTAACATGTTATGATTTATGAAGGTAGTTTGAGATAAGTGGACTACAGGAAGGTGGGGCTGAACAAGTCTTGAAAGAAGGGATGTTCGTTGCTTAAAAAGGATCCTCGGGGCTCGGATCATCAATTAAGGCACATGGTTCCAATATAACATCCTAGGTGGAGCTGTGACAGGGCAGCTTAACAGAATGCGCTATCTTTAGTATGTCGCTGCTCGAGTATAGTTGTGATCTGGAAAGATCGCCACTCCTGGGCCAATCAACGGCTTTCTCATATTTTTATGTCTCTACTTTGCCACGTATTGTAACAGCTAGTTATTTAGGGGGCCTGAAGATCAGAGATCTTCATGGCTTCCCGTTATTAGGATTGGATGTTATGATTTGTATGTATAAATATGGGGAGCTGCCTCAACCCAGGGGGTTGAACAACGCAGAATCTATCTATTGTATTAGCAGTAAAGGCAAACTATGTAATCATTCTTCTGTTAATATAAGGAGTTACCTCTGAGTTAAAGGAATACGTTGTTCATCCAGCATCTATGTGTGAAGGCTGGGCCCGTCTTCCACAGAGATTGTTGAGTTAAAATAGGACTTTTTATTGTTGTGTTATGTTCTGTTTATGATACTTCTTTTGTACGTAACAGTAGTAATTTTGGTGTGGATTTCCAGTATAATTAAGATTATGTTTCTTTGAAATTGGCAAGTAATATAGAGTGACAGTCGACTGAGTAGAAACTTTATGCAATTCGTGTGACAATTGTACACAGCCTTGTTCATCTCGCAGTTAAGTTGTGATCCCATGAGCCTCTGCAATTTATCTTTCCTGTTATGACTGTTGATTTTCATCTCTGTAATTCAATCTCTTAGAGCAGCTCAACTCAATCCTTTGCAATTGAATTTGCAGATTAATATTCAGTTTCTTTTTATGGTGATCAGATTGAAAAAGTGAGTTACTTGTTCTAGGATGTGAATAGGATTTCTTTTTATCTGCAATTGTCTTTGAATCTTATTTTATTTCTTGTTGATGCAAGGTAGAAAAGAATTGAAATTATAGTATTTAGACAGCAACTGGGATTACACAACTCTTTGGGATGAACATAGTTGTTAGAAGATAACAGTATTCAATTATAGTGATTTGGTGTTTAAGCATAGACTGTGCATCTATCCTTTGAAATAAAAGACTTTCTTGGGTTGACAATAAATCTCGTATGCTCTGTATGTTGGAATAATTTATCTGCATATAGGGTGCTCGACAATCTCTCATTATTATTTTGTTTGGTAATTATCCTCCAAACCATAGTAATTGTGACTCCCATCTCATTAATGTGTTGGTCCACATGGTCATCAGAAATTAACTTCTCAAATTTCTAATGTCACCTAAGTAAAATGAAATAATACTTAACCAAATATAAAAAGGGTTATAAGTCCAAATTTCGGGTATTACATTTCCCCTCCCCTTAAGTTTTCATTGTCCTTGGTGTTAAACAATTTAAAAGGAAAAAAAGAAAAAACAGAATAACTAATTGAGTTTGTGTCATTTACTTCTTCGAATAGAAAAGGGTATGCTGCTCGCATTTCCTTTTCCATTTCCTAGGTAGCCTCCTCATGTTTATAGTGCTCCCATTGCACTTTTACCTGGGCGATGGTTCGATTCCGAAGTACCACCTCTTTCTGATCCAGTATGCACACAGGATATGTCTGAAAGTATCCTTCTGATTCCACCTAAATAACATGGCAATTTACAATATGCTTAGTATCGTATACACATTTCTTTAGCAATGAAACATGAAACACATCATGTACTTTAAATTTTGTTGGTAGAGCTAACTGATAAGAAACAGGTCCTACTCTAGCAAGTATTTGGAAAGAATCATAGTATCTTGGTGCTAGTTTGGCAACCTTGCCTAAACTCAAAGAGATTTTATTTGCTTTCACCACTTAGGAATACATGATCCCCAACTGCATAACTTGTATGTTTGTCCTAAGCATTTTTTAAGTTTGTTTTAACTTTCTACACTATGTTTTCTAGTTCTTCTAACAACTCAAGACCCAACACAATTCGGTTCACATTTTACATTTTCTTCCATACAAAATTTTGAATGGACTCATTCCCGCATAAGTTTGGTACCCATTATTGTAAGCAAATTCAACCAAGTGTAGGTAATTTTCCCACTGATTTGGGTTATCCATGACATACAACCGAAGCATGTCTTCTAGGATTTGATTCACCCTCTCAGTATGTCCATCTGTTTGAGCATGGTAGGATATACTAAAATTCTGTTTAGTTTACAAACCTATAACTAACTCCTTCCAAAAGTGTGAGGTAAACTTTGCATCCCTGTGGAATACAATTACTTTCGGAATTCCACAAAGTCGAAAGACTTCTTTCATGAATATGTCTGCAATATGTATTGCTTTGAATGTGGATTGCACTGGTATGAAATGAGCTGCCTTAGTTAACTTGTCCACCAAAACCATAATAGCATCAATTTGCTTGTTATTTTTAGGCAACCCAGTGATGAAATCCATGGAAATAGCCCATCTTTTGATATACTATAATCTATTGCTTGTTGTTCTGAATTTTCTGCATGACACTTTCGCATTAAATTCAGATATTTTGGATATTTTTCAGCTGCTGTCCGGATCTTTGATACCAAATCAAATTGAAAACTTTTAACCAAAGTTATTGTTAGAATGTGCATTTGTCTACTAAGAGCATCAACTATTTTTTTTTCTTTTCCTTTAATGTGTTGAATTTCAAATTCAAACTTGCTTAAGAAAGCTAGCCATCTCACTTGTCTACCATTCATATTTGGTTGTTCGAAAATGTATTTGAGCCCAATGTGATCAGTTTTAAGAACAAACCTTTTCCCAAGAAAATAATGTCGCCACATCTTCAAAGCATGAATTATGGAAGCTAGTTCTAAGTCATGCGTTGCGTAGTTTACTTCATGTGTCTTTAATTTTCTAGATTCATAACCAATTACTTTACCATCTTGCGTTAATACACCTCCCAATCCTTCATTGCACGCATCTGTGCATACTACAAAGTCACCATAAGGATCAGTCACCTTTAAAACAAGAGCTGAAGTAAGCAACTATTTTAGCTTCGCAAAACTATCTTCACATTTGGTTGTCCAAATAAACTTGACTTCCTTTCTCTGAAGAGATGTGATAGGATGAGCCACTTTGGAGAATCCTTCAATGAATTTTCGATAGTACTCGACTAATCCGATAAAAGAGCGGACATCACTTACATTTTGGGAAGTAGGCCAGCTCATTTTGGCATTGATCTTATCAAGATCCACTGTAATACCTTGGTCTGATATTATGTGACCCAAATATTGTATTTGGTCTTTGTAAAAATCACATTTAGTTAGCTTTTCATGTAACTGATTTTCCCTTAGGACTTGCAGCACTAACCTTAAATGTTCCCCATGCTCACTTTCATTCTTAGAGTATAATAGTATGTCATCAATAAACACCACAACAAACTTATCTAGGTACTTACTGAAAACATTATTCTTAAGGAACATAAACGTGGCTGGTGCATTGGTCAAACCGAATGGCATCACTACAAACTCATAATGTCCATACCGAGTATGAAAGTCTATTTTATGTACATCCTCTTCTTTAATTCTGATTTGATGGTAACCAAACCTTCTATCTATCTTTGAAAAGATAGTAGCACCTCCAACCTAATTGAATAGATAATCGATCCTTGGAAAGGGGTACCTATTTTTTATAGTAACTTTATTCAACTGTCTATAATCTATATACAGTCAGAATGTGCCATCCTTCTTCGGTACAAAGATCATTGGTTCTCCCGACAGGGATACACTTGGATGGATATAACCTTTTTCTAACATTTCCTGCAATTGCACTTTCAATTCTATCAATTCAGGAGTACTCATGCGATAAGGTGCCTTAGAAATAGGTATTTCTCTTAGAGATAGGGCTATTATAAAATGAAGTTCTCTCTTGGGTGGTAACTCAGGAATTTCCTCAGGAAACACATCTTCAAATTCATCCAGCACAAGGGGTTTTGTTAAATCTGAAATTTTACTTTGTTGATTTTCTGCTAAGTGAACAACATATAATTTACACCATTTTTGTACATTTCTATTCAACTGAAGTGCATAAATTTCCATTAATTTTATTGTCCTTACTATCCCTTGAATCTTTTCCAACAACCTAACATCATTCACAAAAGTAACAGACTTCTGATAGCAATCTAGGACATCTCTATGTTTTTCCAACCAATCCATACCGATAAGTAAATTGTAAGATCCCAATGGAAAAACATTTAGATTTGTACTAGTGTACGATTCATTTAACTTTAAAAGACATTGATTTACTACTTCAGAAACTTTTATTTTTTCCCATGTGGCCATTTGAACTAGCCAAGGATGCATTTAGTTATTTTGCTTAGTTTGCAGGACTCACAATATTTTGGGTATATATAACTTTTACATGCGCCTGAATCAATCAAGATAGACACAGGTGTACCAGAAATCATACCTTCAACCTCGATGATGGAGGATTGATGTTCTTCTTGTCGATTATTTAATGCAACATAAATTTTCAGACTCCTTGCCACATCTTGAACTGTAGATGCCTCTTGAAGATTATGCACTGATTTATTTTTCTCCTTCTGATGAGGACATTCATACCATCTATGATTTTATCCACAACCCCAACATTTGATTGGTTGTTTACATGGTGTTCCTTTCTGTTTTCTTGTGCTTTCAATGTTCACCTTCTTACTTGGTGGGACAAAGTTTGATTGCGATTTACTGCCATTGAACTTGTTGTTGAAAGGTGCACCCATAACTTGATTTTTTAAATTATTGGGCTTATGACCTTTCTGCCTACTTTCAGACTTTGTCTTCTTATTTTCATTCCACCTCTTAGATTCTTCAGCCTTATTCTCACTATGTTCAAAACACAATCTAGCCTTTCTAAAAGCATCTTCCAAGGTCTTTGGATCATCAAACTCTATTCGATCTTTGAAATTAAAAGGTAAACAATTCAGGAAATGTTGAACTCTGAATTTTTCCTCTTGAATATAGGGAACATACTTGAGTATATCCATAAATTTCATGATTAGTTCCTCCATAGCTTGTTGTCCCAACTTTAGGTTATAGAAATATTTTACTTTCTTGTCATAGTACCTTTCAGACAGATATTTATGTTTAAATAATGTCGCAAAAGCTTTCCATTTAACCTTCTTCTCATTGATAGCTTTTGTCAGCTTAAGATCATCCCACCATACTAAAGCTTTCCCTTGCATATTTAAAATAGAAATTCTTGCTTTTATGAGACCATAATAGTCAAACATTCGTAAATACTTCTCCATGTCCCTAAGCCACAGCTCAGCTTCTTCTCTAATATTAATTTCCCCATTGAAAGTTCGAGGCTTAATCTTTATCAATTATGAGTGTAGCTGATTCATTTTTCCAGTTTTCGTTTTCTCTTTAAGAACAAACTCTTTGGAGTCTTCTCCAAGTGACTCTTCGTTGCTTATGTCCATATTATAGCTCACATAATTTCTTGGATAAACAGTCTTAAACTTGGAACTTATTTTCGTCACTGAATTTTATGCATGTTCTTCTTCTGTCGTTGGTAAATGACTGTTTTCTTTCTCAGTCATCTTTTGTAGCAGAATTGCATTGATCTCTCGTTGTTCCTCAAAAATTCTAATATTGTCTTCCTTAATGATTAACAGCTCAGCTTTAAGGCTTTTCATAGTTTCCAGCATTTCACTAGATGTTGTTGCCCCTTGTTGAGAGTTCAGATTTCTTTCTTTCCTACTATCCATTTTGCCTCGTTGACTAGATGTTTCCACAACAATATTTCCCTCTTGTTCTGCAGAATTCATTTTTCATCTATTTCCTGTTTTCAGCCCATGCTTCTGTCTATGTGTGATAAACAGTTGTTTGTTAAGCAACAGTAAAAAAAAAATATTTGCTCACTAAATAATTAATAGTATACTACAGAAAATATGTTTATAAAGCAGCATTTAACATAAGCGAGACTACAGGTCCTAGTGCAGTGATCGTGGATCTAATACCAATTTGTCATGCCTCTTCTATGCCATTTTTTTATTATCAAGATTCTATTAGCTAAATAAATCTTGAAACCATGCGATCCAAGTTTTCACTATGATTTTCTTAGCTTTTAATTACACGAGTACTAAACTTAACTATTACTTATGTTGATTTTAACATAGGTGTCAAATATAGAAACATCTCCTATGTTTATCCTTGTGTACACTATACACAAAATGTCTAACATCTATAGCAAAATCATATGCAACAAAAATGTGCACCATCTATATATTAACAGGTTATGCGGTCATAAAGTTCAGGTGCAAACATCATTTGCAGCATTTTGAAGGACATGAACTCCATTAGAATTCTAAAACATTAATACTATGTATTAGAAACATTTGTAGTTTATGCGAAAATACAAACAAATTAACATATAATAATATGTTACAATTTGATTACCCACATAAGAACTATATGCTAACATTAGAACTATAACCTAGATTTGTCCTGGTATAATCTAGGCTTGTTAGTATCTCATAAGCATATTTTATTCAGCACACGTGGGCCAAGCTTATATACAGGTTTTTGGTAAGAAAAATAATGTAACATTATCATAAAAATTATGTGCAAATACAATTTCCACATAATATTGAACCTTAGTTAAAATGTAACTATATTATATTACCAACAAGTATGTAAACCCAATTTCTAATATTAATTCACCGTCGTTATGAGCGTAGGTTATAGTATAATTTATATATATTGGTCACCTACATAGGTTGCAAACTAAACTACCAAGCACTATATATATATCATAAACCTTTACCCAACCAACAACAAGTACATACTAACCAAATGTTAGTCATATATTACAATGACATTACATATACAAGGTCATATATGTAGACGTAATTATTTTTAGCGTTAGCAAAAACATTACAAATCCAAATCATATGTTAACATAACTTTGCAAATGCAATTTGTGCTAGGTTAGTAAATTAATACCATGCATCCTGTAAGTAATCAAACCCACGTTTTAAACCCTTTGGTTGTTTGCCACCTTGGCAAGTTGGCCACCTCACCCATCATTTCTTAAAGCCCAAAGTACCGAAGTAAAAGCTTCACCAGGTCTACTGCAACTAACACGCGAGCGTAACACCACGTTACTGTTGGTTAAAAACTTCACAGTTTCTCACCACCGTTGGTTTCGATCCAAGGACACAAAGAGAAATGAAGTAAAGGGGATCTATATCGTTGATTGGGTGGTAGCTAGTGATGGCTTTCGCGCCCCAACAACTGAGTTAAATTGGCATTAAAATCTGTTTACCAGACTCGTAGGTAAGGTCCACATCCAATCAATAACCACAATAATGGAAAAAACACTTGCTGCAAATACAAGCTTCCAGTTCTTCCTACAACGACTCTTCATAGAGCCCTTCTACTCGGCACAGAAAGTTCAGAGCCCAAACAGTGGGAAAAAGGTTCAACTCTGGTTCTAAGCCCATAAATCAGTGGTAAAAGAAGCTAGATGGGAGAAAACTACACATACACAGGTTATACGAAGTTTCTATCGACACTTCAAATGTTACCACGATATATATATATTTTTTAAACTTCTTCTTGCAATATGTAACTGTTCGTTGACTTCCTGTGTAGGTGTATTACTTCGACAGGCTCGGTCCACACGTTCACCTTATCCATGGTAAGTTGTTATAACAAACCTTGTTTTCACACATCCAAGTTTTACATTCACTTTTTACTTCTCACAAACTAACTTCTAGTTTGCAACAAATCGTGGGCAGGTGGAACAGAACGATGAAGGTGCGTTGGGTAAAACCCATAGCTAGGTCCACGAAGCTAGGAAAGAACAGGTTCTGAAGTTGGCTAGGTAACCCGTCATCGCCATGAGTCTCGGGCATACTTTCTGCGGTGATTAGATATGGGTTAGTTAAAATGTTAGTGTTTCTTTATTGTATGCAAAAAGAAACAAATGGCCGTCGGCCTTGTTCTGTTTATATGCTTGTATTGAACCGTTTTGAAGGGTCTTCGCAGCCTGGAGATGAAATATAATTTTTAAAATTCAAAACCTGCTGGTAAAATAATTTATTAACCTATGGTAGGTTGTCAAGACCACGTATGTAATTCCTTGGTTATTAAAACTCGGTTTCAGTTATTTTCTCCAATGTAAGAGCTCCATCTTTGGGACAAATACGATTTGGTCTGTGGTTTGTTATCTTTTGGTTTTATGCACAATGTAAATTCATTGTAACTAACGTTTAAAAAAAACCTAATGTAATGTTATAAATAGGGTTCATTTGCAAGAAACACAATAAGAAATCATTTTGTCATTTAGATGCAATTGTATCGACACTTTCGATTTTTGTATCCTTTTGATTGTATTCAGGTGTAAAATAGTTATACAACACTTTGTTCGAAAGAACTCTCTTTGCATAAATTTATTTCGAATACCATACAAGTTGAACTTACTTTGACAACCCACATTTCATTTGGGGTTCAATAGCCCAATCTGTATGGGTAAAATATTTAAATTAATCGAGTGTGGGTGTTTGAACCCTAACTTACACTTGTTGACAGAGTTCTCTCTCATTAATTTACATAGAGTTTGTATTCATTTTAATGTGTCGTTCGTTCTTCAACGATGGAGTTCATATTCCCATGCCTGCAATAACTAGTGTTTTCACAATAACTCGATATAAATGGTTTTGCATTTCTCGTATAATGCAATTAACGTTTCATACAGATTAGTCGTGGATATTCATGAGTAAATTCTATGAGCATTCAACCAATCGATTTGTTTACAGGTAGATATTACTCTAAGTACATAAAATCATGTAAATCTGTGAAAGGTAGAATAATAATTTTCTATACTGTAATTACTTGACATGTAAACCTTAAGTTTTACATGTATGTTTCAGTTCTACCAGAAACATAAACATAAGTGCATTCTCTGTATCCTTTTTTTTTAATAGATGCATATGAAAACATAGCAAGATATGACCCCAATACTCATATCATTTCCCACATTGATATAAAATGAATGAATGAAATCCTGATAGCACATACACAATTCTATTACTTATAAGATCATTACCGTTCAAATCTAATGATACAAATTCTTCCAAAAAACAATATCAGAATTGTACAATTAAAACCATCTATAAATATGCAGTAATAACATCATTTAAATACAATGACATAACACTTATCTGCAATTTCTGATTGACCCGTGGAATCACAGCCACAAACCTCCCAGCCTTAGACCAGCAAGTCTCCTTTCTCTCTTGGTCAATCCTGAGCTAAGTTCACAGTTCCCATGGGTTAGACTTTCTATTTTATTTTCCCTAAACTTGTTCCCCAAGTTATTTATAAAATTTCTTCTGCAACAGACAACCCAACATCCAACTCAGTACTCATGAGCTCCAAGATGCTCCAGGGACTTTTGAGTCTCTGCAATTTAAGAGAACAACCAGTCACATCCTAATCAAAGTATTTGCAGTACTCCTACCTGAACACAGCTAGTGTTCCAAGTTATACCCAGATGCTATGATTCCTCTTTCTCCAGTTCAATTTGTGCTCCAAACCGCCCCAATTTATTGTCTTCATTACCTCTGTTTATTTGATCCCCTGCTCTCCTTTCGCTCTTGTGTGATAATGATTATTTTAATGTGAGAATGAATTCCTCTTTTGTCTTTTTATTCTCCCTTGTGTGAGTTCTCTTATTTTTTATTTCTTCAATTCCATTATTCTCCAGAAAATTTTCTTTAGGGTTTACAATTGTCTCCATAATAATTTCTCATTATTATTTTATTCGCTAATTATCCTCTAAACCATAGGAACTGTGACTCCCATCTCATTAATGTGTTGGTCCACATGGTCATCAGAAATTAACTTCTCAAATTTCTAATGTCACCTAACTAAAATGAAATAATACTTTACTAAATATAAAAGGGGTTATAAGTCCAAAATTTGGGGTATTACAAGGGGGTTATGCTTATCCACTAGGGATAGGTTAGGGGGTTGTGGGATCGTGGAACAACAAGGATCAGTTTCATGCATTACACAGCCTAGCAGGGAAGAATAAGAAAAAAGGGAAGATCACAATTTTGAGTAAGCCACCTTGCGGGAGTGCTAAGCAGCGCAAGAAAAAATTTGTCAAGAAAAAGGAAATGGAAGAGGGAAGGAAAAAACATGAACATGGAAATAGAGAGCAAATTGGTGAGGGTGATATGCCCGTAATTTCAGGAAAAAATGCATATGTGATAGCTGACAATCTGGTGGCGGGACAGGAGTCGTTTTGGAAATAGAAGCTAAGAAAACCAAAGCATGGACGATAGAATGGAAGAAAAAACAGAGGTGGGAACTGCTTGATAAATCCAGTGAAGGCTAGAATCTCAAGGAATCAACAGCTTGGACCTTTCTATGCCCACCTTGAAGAGAACTGGAGGGAAGGGGTGCCCAAGGGACTGTGTAGCAGAGAAGGGGACCTTTCTTGTGTTGGGTTTGGTAGGTATTGTGGGTTCCAAGAATGTCTGAGTTATTTTGATATGGTTGTAGCTTAGTGGTTTATCTCACTAGCTTAGCATCCTCCTCCTTTGTCTCTTTGCATGCTTGATAAACCCAGCTGTGTGTAGGCTTAGCATGACTATTGTGTGAATCCATGGTTGTCAGTGAGCCTGCCCAGTTCCTCCTTAGTGGATACATAGATCAACTAGGGGGTGGTCTCTTAGCTAAAATAATATAGGCTGGAAAGATACCTATGGTTGGGTGGAACATTTTTCTCACATACTCAGTTGCTTGGACAACTTCCTTTTAATGATACGTACTCTCTGTGGTTCTAAATGATTCTAATTCCTATGATGTGTTTATCTGTTATCTCAAGTCAATTTGAATGAAATGATCACATGGAATTAATCAGTAGGAAGTCTGTGTATAAGTCTGAACATGAGGCTGGTTCATATCTGATTATTTCATCATTTTGCTTGTGTTAAATGTGTTGTTAGTCTTGCATATTGTAGATGCATAAATCATATTTAGTTCCACTGTGTATATTTTCATTATGCATTGCACACCCATTTAGATGGCTTGTGAGTTTTATTTTACCATGCATATTTTCATACTGAATGGGGATGAATTTTCCAAAGAAGCCCAGAATGTTAGAAGAGACTATGGACAGACCACCTGGAACTGTGGTAGTGATCTATGTATGCTCCATAAGGCAGTATTGATAAAGGGGTATTGATGAAGTTTGGGAAGCAATTTGGTTGAAAAATAGAAAAAAAATGAAAGTCTTCAGGTATGGCATAAGATTACACTGTTGCATAGGGTTCATCGAGAGATTTCCAATGGTACCAAGTTTTCCAAAAATCGAATTAGGATGAGAAAGTTATCAGCTTGAGAAGTTGGCAGTAACATGAGCAGATGGCCAATTTTCGACTTTCCGAACATTCATTGCGGATTGCGGAAGTCGGAGGGGTAATTTTCTTCGGAGTCTGATGTTGCGGTTTCGAATTTATGACTCTCGCAAGGCAGATTGTGGATTGCGAAATTCGGGTGGATGATTTTCCTAGAGTGGTGAATTCAGGGTTCGGAATTCTGACTACCACACGGCGTATTGTGGATTGCAAAAGTCGAATGAGCAATTTTATTCGGTTTTGTACATTGGAGTTCCAAATTTCTGATTTCTCCAAGTAGGATTGAGGATTGCAGAAGTCGGAGGTGTGATTCAGCGAAGCAGTGTATTTGGTGTTCCGACTTTCTGACATCGCCAAGGCGGATTGCGGATTGAGGAAGTCGGAGGCATGTTTCTTCGAAGTAGAGCATTTGGGGTTCCAAATTCCAACTCCCGCAACGCGGATTGTGGATTCCAGAATTTCGACGAGTAATTTTCCCAGTATTGTAATTTTTGGGTTCCAAATTCCAACTCCCGCAACGCAGATTGTGGATTGCGAAAGGCGGACAACTAAATTTTCTGGTATTGTGAAGTTGGGGTTCCGACTTCCGACTCCTGCATCGCGGATTGCGGATTGCATAAGTCGGAGGCGTGATTATTTGAAGTGGCACATTTCGTGTTCTGAATTTCTGACACTCGCATTGCGTATTGCGAAAGCTAGAGGTGTAAAACTTCTAAGCTGTGATTTGTGTGGTACCAACTTCCGACTTTTGACTTGCGGATTGCAGATTGCAGACTGAAGTTGGTTTTGCAGAATTTTGGTATTTGGAAGAAAAAAAATTAGTAGGTTGTTCCCCCATCAACTCTAAAGGGCACCAAGGCGACTGGGGACATGAAAACTGTAAATTAGCCAAGGTTCTCAATTGCTTTGTATATCCATCACTAGTATTTCAAGTAATGATTGCAGATAGAGGAACTATCAATTGGACATGAAAATTCCATAATATCAATATCACTATTGGGGAATATGTATTTAATAGTCCAATGATTGCTATTCCAATGCGGGGTGCTAATGTTGTCTTAGGATTTCAATGGTCACAATCATTGGGAACGGTGGATTTTAATTTTTAGAAGCTTTTATTGAAATTTTTATGGGAATGAAAAGAATATGAGTTAAATGGCATCACAGGTAAACCAGGTAAGGTGATATCTCTAATGGTATAACAAAATTGATAAAAAAAAGAGACATCAAGGTGTGATTGTACAATTATTCTAATTAGATGTTCAAACATCTAAGTCTCCTATTTCCCCATATCTCTAGAAGGTGATTCATAAGCATTCCAAGGTATTGGACAATATTCCACTTGTTCGTAATTTTGATAACGTATTCACTTAATTCCGGGAAGTGTTCCTCCTAACATAAGAACTTAAAGATACCCCTATGGATAGAAGAGTGAAATTGAGTGTATGGTTGAAGAAATGTTAGAGGTCGACATAATAATTCCTAGCCAAAGTTCTTACTCTGCACCTATGGTAATGGTACACAATTTGGATGGATCATGGCGTATGTGTCCAGATGACCGAGAGCTCAACAAGATCACCATTAAAGATAAATTTCCCATTTTTCTCATTGATAAATTGCTAGATGAATTACAAGGAGCAGTTTTCTTCACAAAGTTGGATCTCCATTCCGGATATCATCAGATTACAATGAAAGAGGAAGACATTCGAAAAACAGGAATCAAAACTCTTGAAGGTCATTATCAATTTTTTGTCATGCCATTTGGTCTCACAAATGCACCTTAAACATTTTAAGGTTTAATGAATTCCATTTTCAAGCCTTTCCTTAGAAACGTTTTGCTAGTATTCTTTGATGATATACTAATCTATAGCAAGTATTGGGAAGAACATGTTCAACATGTTGATAGAGTACTACAACTACTAAAAGAGAAACAACTATATGCAAAACCTTCCAATTGTTTCATTGGGGTAACAGAGGTAGAATATTTGGGCCGTATTGTATCTTAGGAAGTTGTCAAGGTGGACCCCAACAAAATTAAATCCATGATGGACTAGCCAATTCCTAAAACCCTGAAGAATATTCAAGGATTCTTAGGTATGATAGGGTACTACTGCAAGTTTGTTCAAAACTATGGAGGAATAACAACACCTATAACAACATTATTGAATAAAGATGCATTTTCTTGGACTCAAGAGGCAGCTCAATTTGAACAACTTAAAGAGGGAATGTACAAAGCTCCTATTTTGGCCACACCAGACTTCACAAAAAAAATTATTGTTGAATGTGATGCTTCAGGAAATGGCATTCACATTGTTTTAATGCAAGAAGGACACTCGCTTGCTTGCACAATTCATCCAATCAAGGGAAAGCACTTATAGAAGCCCATTTATGAGAAGGAAATGTTGGCAATTCTACATGCTCTTAAGAAATGGTGTCCTTACCTAACAAGTAGACACTTTGAGGTCAAAACAAATCATGATAGTATTAAATACTTCTTGGAACATATATTATCTTCGGAAGAGAAACAAAAATGGGTAAACAAGATGTTGGGATATGAATTTGAAATCATTTATCGAAAGGGAAACATAATGTGGTGATAGATGCGCTTTCTAGAAAAGATGAAGATGTCGGGGCACTACTTTGTGCAATTTTCATTCTACAACCCTATTGGATAGTAGCAGCTAGGGAAGAATGGAAAAATGACCTATATGTGTTGATGCTCATTCAAAAGATGTTGAAATATTGTAACTTCTAAGAATATTATATTGTGTACTTTATTATTCCAGAGATGTTTCATTCCTTCGATGTGACTTTGTTGTATATCCGGAGATGTTTTATTCCTCCGTGGAGAATGTAGTAACTTGTGTTTTTAGACTTCCCTAGTGGGGTCGGCCCTGTATCAGTCATGTGGGTTAAGGGGTTATTAGACTACCCTAGTTAAAGGGGCCCTACATTAGTCATGTGGGTTAAGTGACTAAGTTGAGGCCGACCTAGTTTGTGTAAAAGTCAAGTCGGAGTTGTGTATAAATAGAGGAGGTGTGTTCCTCATTTCACACACATTCACTCACTTGTGATTAGCGCATAAGTGAGAGAGATATGCTATGGAGGAGAAGGAGCTCATGGTTGAGGATTACATCTTTGTATTTGTTGGTCATATATATTGAGTAAGCTTTACTGGGTTTTCTACCCCATGAGGGTTTCCTAGGATAAATCTATGTCTCTTGTGTTTATGTTGTGCTTGTTGTTCTTTCAGTGATCCTATATATGCTATTGTTGTGAAATGGAATGTAATGTTGATATTTTCTGTCTTAGCATATTGAATCTTAACATGGTATCAGAGCTATCCTGAAGGAAGGCAATGTATGGAACTTACGACACTTGTCTCACTTGCAACAATTTAAAAGTTGGGGTTTTACATAGCAAAAACCAGTCATAGTGGAACTTTCACTATAAATCCATTTTGGAAAAGGTTCAGGATCTAAAACCTTTACAAGTCATATATAACTTCCCCCTATACCCTGTTTCCAAAGGAAAACCTCTAATTCGTTGTACTTTGTGATTTATTATCAGTACAAGTTAGGGTTTCTGCCTCTTCCAGATTTGAGTCATAAACAGTTGACCTGGGAAAAAAGGTCACAACTTGGGCTAGGAAGATCCAAATGAAATTTCGTAAAAATTTATAGGTAGGGTGCGGACTTCAATTTTTCGAGTAATTTTTTCAGAGGCTGGAGTTGAACCAATGACATGTGGCATGCCGTACAAGTTTGCTCTCCTATTTTATCCCATAAACAGGTCACATTGCGACACCTGGCATAAATATCTCTCAGAAAATCCAATTGAGGTCCGACCTATGGGGTTGGAAAGATGACAGGTCAGGCTACCACAGATAGAAGTTTTAGACCCTGTGGATTTGTAATTTTAGAGATGAAACATAAACAATAAGGTGCATATTTCTATCAAAACAAAATTTGATTCTGAGCACCTTCATTCTTGGCTTATCACTGCTGTGGAAATTTAGGGCTTCGAAGAAAGTTGGAATTTTTGGAATCGGAGTCCACGGCTGAATGCTCCTCAGAAAAATCGAAATTTAGAGACCAAGATCGAAATTTTTGGTTGGTCAGAAGGCTGGGCTTGATCAAACCCTAGTTCAGGATTTTGATCGGAAAGGTGGAAAATTAGGGCTTCTGCAAAAGTTGGAATTTTTGAAGTCTGTGACCATGGCTAGAAGCTCCTCAGAAAAATCAAATTTTAGAGCTTTGGATCGAATCTTTTGATTAGGCAGAAGGGTGGGCTTTATCAAACCCTAGTTCGGGGTCCTGTCTAGTGAATCCAGAAGTTTCAAAGGCAATTTTGAGGGGTCACATTTTGTAGTTTTCAAAATTAAATTATACCAGCTTGATTAACTCAGAAAGCCATATCTTCCCATCCATTCAGAAGTTTGAAATTCAAAGTTTGAATTTTTAGGGTTTCTCTGACAAACCCTAATCTAGCTCCAGATCGAGTATCAGCAAATCAAAGTGGATTGGGTTAAAAGCAATCTTGACAAGTATGACTTGAGTAGATACATGTATGTGTTGAAATTTGTTCATGATCAAGTTAATGATATGTTTGTCTTCATATTATTGAGGTTAGTACAATGTTGATTAATGTTAGAATTGTCTTATCACCCTAGTAAATGTATGAATGCATGTGAATGATAGAAGACATTCATTGATTAGGGTTATATGATTGTACTAATGCACATGTGGTGTTGTATGAGGATGATGTTGTCTACTAACAAGATACAGGTACATCAAGAAAGACAAATCAAGTTCTATGACCATGATGGCATGAAGACAAAGACTCATCCATAATCTTTGATCACATAGAAGCTCTACTTACAAGGTATGTATGACTTTGTTATACTATGCTTAACCTATGAGATATGCAGGTTCTAGCACAAGGTCTCTAAATCATTGAAGATAACAAAGAATATATTGTTTGGGTATGTTAAGACATAACCAAGCATGATAATCCATGTATGTTTTCCTATATCAAGTTAGAATCCTACCTTGTGATAGGATCTTAGGTAAGTATACCTGTGTATGAAATGATCATGACCATACAAAATGTTTTAATAGTATTGAGATTATACTAATGAATGTATGTTTATGTATGAGATCATGAGGATGACACTAGTGCACACTTAAGCATGCATAGTGGTACAGAATGAATAGAAGTTCAAAGACATATAGAGATAAAGCGAGAGGCAACCAATCAACATAAAAGATAAGTATTTGAGTTGTTATTTGAATCTCTGAAATAGTAAATGATATTGCTTGTATGCATATTTGTATTCCTAGAATATATCATGCATAGTGTGAGCATTCATATAGCATTGAACAGTATACTACTAATATGCATATGATGGTTAAGTTGGACAAACATTCCATTGTTGTTTATCTAGAATGAAACCTCTTTGCTGACATGCTGAGAGCTGTGCACGCTCTTGATAGTATGTTCTGGTAGAGATGGAAGGCATCTAGATAGCCACTGTATGCATACAGGATATGGAAAAGTGTTGTGCCAAAGTATTGGTCAAGATAGTTGCATAACTATGTGAATCATATCTATATGCATAATAGGTTATCATGTCAACATGATTTGATGATTATGAAGTATTAATAATCATGTAATTAACTTTTATTTGTAGGAAAGATCATGAAGAATGATGAACACCGAACAAGTGATGGATGTTCAACAAGAAGACTTACAAATCAAACATACTATAGAAGGATCGTGGCTGGAAGATTCTCTTAGAAAGAGGAAGAGGATCATGACGAGCTGTTTGCTCCAAGTGGCTAGATAAGACCATTATCTTAATGGTGTAATTGAAGAAGAAGTGCGAATTGAGAAAACTACCAGGATTCAATTGAAGAAATCTCTGTACGAGTACCCAGGATCGATACTCATTTGATGAGCTTAATGATCACCATGGGTGATGCGGATTTCAACCTTTGATACAAGGTTGAAGATGGTGTATATATTTAGATGACATTCTTCTTTTAGATGAATGGAAGAAGGAACTCACCACAGAGTTCAAATGATCTTGAGGATCATATCAGTAGACCCATATAATGGGAGATGGAACAGATAGATATGCAGAAGATCACTCAATGTAGAGTGCGAATGATGTTCAGTCACAGAGGGAGAATTGACAGTTTCTTGACAAGCTTGGTCTTTACCAGAAGTAAAGTTGATCGTAACCTTTACTTTAAGGTTATGGATGATGAACCTATCATAATATTACTGTATGTGGATGATCTCTTTCTGACAAGGAATGAGAAACAGATCATGGAAAGCAAGAAGAAGCTAGATACAGAATTTGAGATGAAAGATCTCAGATTAATGCATTACTTCCTAGGTATGGAAGTATGGCAAGGCTCAGAAGGAATCTTTCTCAAACAGGGAAAGTATGCTATGGAAATTTTGAGAAGATTTGATATGTTGGAATGTTCAACCATGGCCACTCTCATGGGTTCTGAATTGAAGCTGTTAGCTGATGACTCATCAGAGTTAGTGGATGTGACTCTGTGAACACCTTGAGTTAGTATCTAGTGGAACCTAGGCATGTTAACCTGATAGCTGCAAAGCATGTGATGAGGTACCTAAAGGGTACAATAGACTTTGGTCTATGTTATTGTGGAGATCATGACTTCAGATTGTATGGCTACACAGATGCTGATTAGGCAGGAAGTGTATCAGACAGGAAGAGCACATCGGGTGGACGTTATTGTCTAGGATCTGCCATGATCCCATTTTTTACTAGGAAGCAGTCTAGTGTGGCTCTCAGCACAGTTGAAGCAGAATATATAGCTTCTTGCTCTGCTAGTTGTGAAGCGGTATGGCTTCGAAAGTAGTTATCAGGATTTTTTGACTTAGAGATGGAATCCACTGTGATCTTGTGTGACAACCAGAGTTGTATCAAGATGACAGAGAATCCAGTGTTCCATGATCAAAGCACATAGAGATCCGATATTTCTATATACGGGATATGGTGCAGAAAGGAGCTATCAAGCTCGAGTATGTGAGCAACAAGTTGCTGATGTATTGACCAAACCTCTGTCTCGAGTAAAGTTTGAGTATTTCTCAGACAAGCTTGGTGTAGTTCAGAAGGACCCTCCTTGAAAGGGGGAGTGATATGGTCACTGATGATGAGATTGCCTGCATTGACAGTAAAGTCGATGATGTGGATACTTGTATCGATGATGTGGATACCTATATCGATGATGAGATTTCCTATATTGACGGTAAGTTCAATGATGAGGATACTTGTATCGATGATGAGGATACTTGTGTCAATGACATGGATACTTGTATCAATGATGAGGATACTTGTGTCGATGATGTGGATACTATATTGATGTGGATACTTGTATCAATGATGAGGCTACCTGTTCTGACGATGAGGTCATTGTATGGTCCCTAGTGGATGTGATAGGAATGCATTGTCCCTGAATGCTTGGTTCAAAATTTACGTGATGGGGATTGCATCATACCAAAACCACTAGTTCAAAATGTACGTGATGGGGATTGCATCATCCCGAAACCACTAGTTCAAAATGTACGTGATGGGGATTGCATCATCCCGAAACCACTAGTTCAAAATGTACATTATGGGGATTGCATCATCCCGAAACCACTAGTTCAAAATGTACGTGATGGGGATTGCATCATCCCATAACCACTAGTTCAAAATGGATGAGAGGGGATTGTATCATCCCTGGACTTCGGTCCCTGAATTGATCCGTAGACAGATGTCTCCAAGAGGTGGTCCCTAGTGGACGAGAGGGGATTGCATCATCCCCGAACTTTGGTCCCTGAATTGATCCGTAGACAGATGTCTCCGAGAAGTGGTCCCTAGTGGACGAGAGGGGATTGTATCATCCCCGGATGTCGTTCTTTGAATTGATCCGTAGACAGATGTCTCTGAGAAGTGGTCCCTCGTGGACGAGAGGGGATTGTATCATCCCTAGACTTCAGTCCCTGAATTGATCCGTAGACATATGTCTTCAAGAAGTGGTCCCTAGTGGACGAGAGGGGATTGCATCATCCCCGAACTTCGTTCCCTGAATTGATCCGTAGACATATGTCTTCAAAAAAAAGGTCCTTAGACTCTGTCTAAGATGATGAGTGGACTGCATCATCCCTAGACATGTTATGGTGTCTTAAATGGATCATGTGTATTGCAGGGTATGCTGCTACGATGTTGTTGATTGTGATGATCTAGATGACGATGCTGTTGATCGTGATGATCTAGATGACGATGATGTTGATCATGAGATGACAATGCTACTGATCGTGAGGATCCAGATGTTGATGTTGCTATAGTTGTTCAAGTGTTGCAGAAGATGAATATTCAGTACTGAAGATATTGATGTTCCAGTATTGAAGATGTTCCAGTAACTGCTTGAGTTACTGATGATGTATGAAGAAAGCTTCCAATGATTTATAGATGTATCATGTATGATGTAGTTGATGACTCCTTGCTCTAGAAGATGTTTTTATAATATCCTTCTCATTAAGGGGGAGTGTTGAAATATTGTAACTTCTAAGAATATTATATTGTGTACTTTATTATTTCGGAGATGTTTCATTCCTCTAATGGGACTTTGTTGTATATCCAGAGATGTTTTATTCCCCCGTGGAGAATGTAGTAACTTGGGTTATTAGACTTCCCTAGTGGGGGTCGGCCCTGTATGAGTCATGTGGGTTAAAGGGGTTATTAGACCACCCTAGTGGGGTCTGCCCTGCCACAGTATGTTAAGTGATTAAGTTGAGGCCGACCTAGTTTGTGTAAAATTCAAGTCGGAGTTGTGTATAAATAGAGGAGGTGTGTTCCTCATTTAACACACACTCACTCACTTGTGATTAGCGCATAAGTGAGAGAGAGATATGCTATGGAGGAGAAGGAGCTCATGGTTGAGGATTACATCTTTGTATTTTTTGGTCATCTATATTGAGGAAGCTTTGCTGGGTTTTCTACCCCATGAGGGTTTCCCAGGATAAATGTGTGTCTCTTGTGTTTATGATGTGCTTGTTGTTCTTTCAGTGATCCTATATATGCGATTGTTGTGAAATGGAATGTAATGCTGATATTTTTTGTCTTAGCATATTGAATCTTAACAAAAGATACAGGATGATCCCAGTGTATCAAATACTTTTGTGTGGAAAAATGATTCACTATCGTAGAAGGATCACTTATATTTATGCAAATACTCCCAACTCAAACAAAAGGTCCTCTCATAATTACACACCTCTCCTATAGGTGGGCACTCTGGATTCCTAAAAAACTTACCATAGGGTTAAGAAGGAATTTTTTTGGGAAGGTCTTAAATCTGATGTTCAAAGGTTTGTGGCAGAGTGCTTTGTTTTCCAATAGAAAAATGGTGGAAACAGTTAAGACCCTAGGACTTCTAAATACATTAGACATACCTTGCCAACACTTTGAACAAGTCTCAATGGATTTTATCACAAGTCTACCCAAGTCAAAAGGAAAGAATGTTATTATGGTGGTTGTTGATAAAATCACAAAGTATACACATTTTTGTGCACTCTCTCACCCTTTTAATGCAAGTATAGTAGTTGCATATTTTTGCACCGAGTGAAATGATGTGCTCTACAGCCCAGTATGGGGGAGATGTTGTAATGTGATGTAAAATTTGTAACAAAATAATTTAAAAAATTCATGTTGACTCGTAAAATAAAAAATTATGGAAAGTATTAAAAAAACAAATCCATGTTGGTACATAAAATAAAATATTATGAAAAGTAATTAAAAAATAGATGTTCGTTTATAAAATGAAAACTTAAAACTTAAACCTGGATCTATCAATCAAGAGAGATCAAATTTCTTGAGTTTAACTTTTAAAAAGGAAATACACCTCAAGAATTGGATCCCTCTCGGTGCTTGATAGATACGGGTTTAAGATGGATCTATGTTGGTCTAGAAAAAATTCAGAAGTTGCATGGAAATCTGAAGATTATTGTTAAGACACCATGTCAACCCTTCTATTTACTTTGTTAGTATATTTTTATTGGACGCATATGCTTTGTAAGTCGTCCCGTAGTAATTGTTGATCCATGGTTTGTCTTATTGTTGTTGGACGCATATGCTTTGTAAGTCGTCGCATAGTAATTGTTGATCCATAGTTTGTACTGGCCCATGGTTTGTATTGACACATGGTATTGACCCATGGTATTGGTGACTAGACTTAGTATATAAGTTTGTGTCGAGACCATTGAAGGTACTGTGAATTTATTTGTAATGAGCTTGCTCAAAGGAGGTTTCCCCCTCGAAGTGGCATGCGATCAATAAAAAGCGATTTTGTGTTCTATTATTTCTACTATCTCGTGTATTTTCATTAATTAATTGCTGCAGGTTCTTCACATCTAGTATCAGAGCACTTTCTTGGGCTCACTAGGTGAAATTTCTGTCAAAAAAAAATTTCGCATCTGTTACAGCTTCGGATCTGGGAATAATACCTATCCGCTTAACTGTGGGAAGTACTTGGGCATAAGCCATAAAACTCATTATGAGGAGTACCACAGGAACCCCAAAGTAGTTGGCCCATTGAGAGGACCTTCCAGTGAAAAGGGCAACGACCCCTACCTAATTGACTAGTTCCCACCCGTGAGGTAAACCAAGAGCTCTCGTTTGTGGAAAAGCGGTTATCAGTTTTACCTGAGCCGTGGAGTGAGGGGTATTGCCCCAATACGCATGCCGTCAGACAACATTGGTGTCCAAGTGAATCCCTTGAACCGATAGGAATCCGAACATACCTGGGGTCCATATCTATTTTCAACTGAACTGTTGCCGATCACTTCCGCACCATTGCAGATCCATCTGTTACCGATCACTTCCATGTCATTGCAGATCCATTCTGAAAGTCGGTTCAGATCCATTCTAAAAGTCATTTCAGATCCAGCCATTTTCGATCCATTCTGAGTCGTTCCAGATCCCGCAGTTTTCGAAAGCCGTTTCAGATCCATTCTGGAAAAAAAAAAAGTATAAGATTATGTTTTTTCGCCATATCTCCCTTGTTTTAACTCTGTTTTCCTTGAAACTTCACTGACACCCCTGCAATATCATTCTGCATATTTCATTCCTAAGGACCCTATCCCAAATTCCACTTCCCAAAGCTAGAAATCCCACATTTGTCTATTTCTAGGGTTTGCCATAAGTTCTTCAATTTTCACCCACTCACCTCCAAATTTTTCCACCGTTTTAATTCCCTATTTCTACTTCTTTGTCCCTCTTTGAAAAAATTTCTCATTCTTTCACCCTGCTTCTGAAATCCCCATTTTTTGTTTCCTTGTCCATCAGAAAGTGTCCAAAACCTAGTCAAACCCCAATTACCCCTCCAAGTTTTTCCCAAATCCAAATTTATCTTTACTAAATAAGCTTTTGTTTGTTTTCTTCTATCCATCCCCCCCCCAAAAAAGAGAAAAAAAAAACACTCCTGGTTATGGTTGTCACCCACGCAGGAGCAAAAACCATGGAGGAAGCACTTGACCCCATCCAAACCAAACTCCAAGATCTAGATGAAAAATTTCTCTGTTTCCATCTTCAGCATTCATCCATGAACAATAATCGACATCAAGAATCTTCTGCAGCCAATGGGTTCTCTTCTTCCAGTAATTTCCGTGGTTTGAAGCTTGAATTTCCTTACTTCAATGGTACTGATCCGACTGGATGGATCTATCATGCAGAACAGTATTTCAGTCTGCATAATACTTTTGATGTCCAAAAAGTTCCACCTGCATCCTTTCATTTGGAGCATGAAGCCCTTCAATGGTACCGTTGGTACATCAAGGCTCATGACGAGCCAAAATGGACAGATTTTTTCCAACTCCTTTTGCAACGATTTGGTCCTAGTGCTTTTGATGACTTCACTAGAGCACTCACTGTCACCTACCCAAATTTTGAGAAATATTATTTTATTTGCAAAATACTTTATGTTAAATTATAATTAAAAAGTTTTGTAATTGTGACCAAGTTTGGTCAAGGATGATTGTAATTACTGATTATTATTATTTAATAAATTAAAATAGGAGAAAAACACCCAAGGGAACTGTTAAATTAGTGTTCACTGACCAACTAGGAGGAATGGAAGCTGTTAGAAGGTATGAGACAGATGGCAGCATTTGCACTCCACCACTAGCTGTTGATTATGGGACAACTACCCCTAAATTTGTGGCATTATCCCCCAGGTGGGTGGAAGAGAGAAGGCAGCTCATTAATGACCAGTTAACCCCTAAATTCCATATTTTCAAGCATTTAAATATAGCAGCTGCAAAATTATTCTCTGTACAGAATTGTTATAAGTACACACATATTATTTCTTCACTAACTATCACATTTGATTTCAACTATTTACAAACACCTGCACAGTAGCATGAAAACCCTATGTTATCACAGAACCTAGATTCTAAATGTTTATTTAATACGCAATTCAATAAACTTCTTATCAAGCCATTCATGGCAATAATAGACAATTATTTTTGAATAAATAACAGACCTTTCATCTAACCCTAAACAACATTTTATTTTAAGTTACTAATTCTCGTGCTGAGAATACGAACAAGATACTTAAACATCAAATAACTTTACTTAGCTGAAAGTATGATTTTTGAATCATCATCTATCGAACCCTAGCAAGAATAATACACAGTATCGAAAATTTTAGAGACAGGAGTTAAGACTCAGTTCACGGTTTCAAGGTAGCCAACAAAACATACATGGTAGGGTTTCATTCTTTTAAAGAAAATCGAACACTGTGGCATAGCCATTTCGAAAACATATAAAAGACCAAACTTTATCTCATCACAATTCCAAAACTTAAATTTCAACAATGATAACGAAGCACAGGAAACATCTATCAACAGTTATGCAAACAATAACTCTCGGCCAAGACAACTATTGTGTTTAGCACCACATTAACAGTAATATAAACAAATTCTTAGTCATTATTTTAAACCACAACATTTCATTACAAAACGAGCCATTGTTTTATAAGTGCAAGTGAACCCTCGGCTCTTGGTTTCACATTCAAAACTATAATTAAAACTTTAACAGAGTTTACATTTCGGACTTTTCGCGATTCCAACATTTCACAAGGTCTATCCCTTATCAACCAAAAAACTAAAACGAGTTCAAGATTCCACAAACTACACAGGGTTTTACCCCTGACCAACATCAGTACAAACACAAGTTCGAAGTTCTTTTCAAACGACGCAGCCAGGCATCACAGAGTCGAATAACAACTTAAAAAACTAAGGGTTATCCTCTCTACAGCATTTGTCAAATTAAAAACATTAAAACTTAACACTCGGCCATTTCTCCAACAGGGTTGTGTATTTCCAACTCTCGGCACATCGCACTCATCAACTAAACCATGCCAAAGGCACCTACAAGGTTTCAAGAACCACCGAGGCTTACCAGGAAGTAGATGCACTATCTCCATTCCAAATCTTATGCATAGAAACCTCCTATGAAGTGGGTACCTTCCAAATCACAGTTTGAAGGGTTAAAAACAAGAAAACGCGAATATAAAAATAAGCATCACAGTATTGCATTCACTATCATAAACACTTACCCTTAGAAACTAATCTCCTGAACATTGACACACTGCACCAACAAAATGATGAAGCACAATAGCATTTACAGCAGACTACGAGTTCAAAACTCAGAAGACTATTCCATAATTTGAAAAATCGAACCCCAGTTCAAGTTACAATCAACAACTGACAGAAGAACCATACACAACTACCATGGTCGTATCATGGCTATAATGCACAAGAGTATAATCCTGTAACTCTTAAAACTATCTCTCACAGGTCCAAGGTTCGAAACCGAGGAAGGATTCCTCCTCACAGAAAACCACTAAAACCTACATTGCAGCAAACGGTCGGCTCTGCTACCTTACCACTAAACGCAACAATGAATGCCAGAAAACCAATTTTCATTACTTACCAACACGATATTAGGGTTTCATTCTCAACCCTATATCTTATGAAGATCAACGATGGATCAACTGCCAGTCGGGCACGTTGATAATCGAGCAATGATTGCAATCAATACTGCATTGAATTACTTCATCTACCAAATCGCCAAGTAAGCAGACCGAGAGCTAGTGCATGGCACAACTCAGCTTATTTTGGTGCTCATTGCAAACACAAACCACGTGAAGAACTTAGAACCGGGCTTCCACTTCACTTAACACATTGACCGATGTTAATTCTAGGCCTGTCAACGCTAGTTTGGAAAGCATACCAAGTACAACTTTAATACCCTATCATCAATCGAAATCATTGCATTATTAGATCCATATGTGCACATTTTATATAGTTCAAAGATTGGTTTTAGACATCGTAACAATAGTATTATATGCCAAGGTGTTGTGTGATGGCATAGTCACTATTTAATGTTTACATTTCATTTCTATGGCTCGTGTATAATCATATAGGATAAAGCTTATATGTCTCATATACTAGCCATATAGTTGTTAATTATTTGATAAATGGAAACCATAGATATAGTTTAAGATCTTATTTATGCAAAATGTTAATTTATAGCATAGATACTATGTACATTATATGTTCCACATATTAGTTATGTATTGTAATCAATTGAGAAGAGTAAGAGTACAAGTATAGTTCACATGCAAATTATAATGTTAAATCATAGCATAAACACCATATTCACAATATATTTCATATGTTAGCCATGTATTGCAAAGTCTAATGATAAATGTAATACTATAGGTATAGTTTAAGTAGTGACGATATACACTCTAATGCTAAGTTCATAACACAAGCACTAGTCACTATACTTTTCATATATTAACTATGTAATGATAATCAAATGATAAATTCAAGACTCAAAATAGTCTAAGTTCTGTAGATGCAAAATGTAATGATAGTTCAATAGTATAAACACTATTTCTACAAGCTTTCTAATAGAATTACCAATGGACTTTGGTATCACTGCTTTGATATTAATGACAATAGTTATATGATAATGAACATAGGATTATAAAAACAAATTGACGACGTGATTTTATATTACAGAAGAGTTAGTAAGCCAGCAGGTAAACTAGAACTGGAACCAAAATATCCATACCTCCTGTAACTTGTTTCGCAACGAAGTACTTATCATTTTAATATTACATTGACGATGAATTGAAATACACATGAATTGAAATACACATGTTTGACGTATAATTTCTTACCTGCGTTCTGCACATGGAAACAGGATTCAAATTCCTTAGCTAAACGTAGCCAAGTAAACCCCAGGGTACCCCGTAGGACCCCTTCGTCATCATACAAACAAACTATCAGCACATCGTCAAGAACATCATAATAATACAAACTTATGTACAGTATGTAATCGCATTTAGAAGTTAAGCAGATCTGAGAAATTGTATTCTTGTGCATAATCATAAAATATCTTTCATTAAGGAATTTAGCATCCATATAAATCTGAAATAGCAAATACAACTACATCATATTTTATTTTGAGAAATTTGACGTGTCATCATTATTAATTATCCTAGTTAAGAAATTTAATTATATTATATGTTCCACATTAACAACTTGGATAATTATTGCTATTTTAGAAAATTTTAAATTTTGGTATTTTTATGGGATGTTACATGTGATATCAGAGCTGACATTCGAACTCTAGGCCTGAAAAGGTCCAAAGAACACGCGACAAAAAATTTTATTACAGCAGAAACCTTACTAATTAAATTTTAAACTATGTGTGTTATACAGAAATTGTTTTTAAGCTACAGGTATGGAAGGATCAGTTGAACATATAGAGGATAGATTTCGACCCAACGGCCATAGCACGGGACAATATTATGAAGAAGAAGTCTATGGCGAATTAAATGACAATTCATCAGAATTGTTACGTGCATTTCAAGAGTTAAAAGCAGAAATCAGATCTGTAAAATAAGACAATAAGAAAAATCTGAAAGCACAAGTGGAACTTAACCAAGTACTGTTCGAACAGTGCCCAACTGATGAACAGGATAGAGAAATTGAAAATACCTCCAAGATTGAATATTTACCTCATCGAGATAGGAGTAAGAAAATGAAAACTGATGATGCGAACAACATTTCAACATCATCAGAAGCTTCCCATGAAAAGTGCAAAAAGAAGTGAAATTATTCAAGTGATAGCAATGGAAGAGACTGCAAACCCAAAAGAAAAAGTCACAAACAGTATCAACAGATTTCTGGGGAGTTCAAGAAAATCAAACCCCCAACCTTCAATGGTGAAACTGAGAAAGGAGAGACAGCAAAAGCATGGATGTCTGGCATGAAGAAGTACTTCCAAATTTATGATTATTCAAAATCATTGAAGGAAAAGATGGCAATATACAACTTGATTGGGAAGGAAGATATTTTGTGGCAGGACATCAAAAGAGTAAAGGGCATCAAAGACAAGGATGTGAATTGGAGCACTTTTAAAATATACTTTAAGAAAAAAATTCTTGTCTGAACAATACTATGAAGAAAAATCCAAGGAATTCTATGATTTAAAGCTGGGAAGTATGAACATGAAAGAGATGAACAGTAAATTTCTGAATTTACTGACGTATGTGCCATACCTTGTGGAAGAAAAACCGAAGATTCAAAGATACCTGAGTTGTCTATCTTTCAACATCAAGGACAAAATCGAGTATGATAATCCAAAGACCTTAGAAGAGGCCTTGAGGAAAGCAACTTTCTCTTATGACATTAATCGGAAAAGAGAAGGGATATCAAACTGGAAAAATCATAAACCCAACAACTTTAAGCTGAAAAGGAAAAATTTCAGGTTTAGTGGGAATTCTAGGTTCCAAAAGAAAAAAATTCAGAATCAAAATTTTCAAGGAAACAACCACATAAATAATCAGCAGCAGAATTTTACAGCTCCTAGAAATACTCCCAATGCTACCAGAACTAATGACCAAAAGGAACCTATCAAATGTTTTGAGTGCCAAGGTCCTCATTATACTTCAGAATGCCCCAAGAGGAAGCACACAGCTAACAAAATTCATTCCATACAGATTGAACCTACTATGGGAGACTTGGCAAGGGAGATTCCCATCATTAATGCAGCTCTAGAAAACAGGCAAGAAGAACATCAAGTCTCTATGGTATAGATTGACGGTATGCTACAAAACCACCCTATTACTATGTTGATTGATCTAGGTGCTAGCCTAAGTTATATATCACCAGATATTGTAGAAAGTTTAAAATTGAAAACAGAAAAAATCAATAAATCCTAGTTAGTTAGACTAGCAACAGGAACAAAAAGAAAGGTATCTGATTTTATTAAAGTTGTGTTTTATCTATGAATCAGTTAAAGACACTAACCAAGTTGAATGTTTTACCTTTAAGATCCTATGATATCCTAATTGGAATGGACTGATTAGAAGCCCATCATGTCATTTTGAATTGTTATGAGAAAACTTTTACTTGTTTAAATGATGAAGGAAAAACAGTAGAAGTAAAAGGTATTCCAAGAAAGACATCACTTAGACAGATTTCAGCTATGCAAGTAAAGAGAGCAGTTAGAAAAGGATGTCAAATGTTTGCAGTAAATGTTGTGAATGATGAGTTAATTACTAAAGAGGACAAACTGAAACTAGAAGATATACCTGTCCTAAAATATTTCCAAGATGTTTTTCCTGAAGAGATTCCAGGATTACCTCCTAAGAGAGACCTAGATTTTACCATCGAGTTAATACTAGAAGCGGTATCAAATTCTAAAGCTCCATATAGAATGAATATACTGGAATTAAATGAGTTGAAATCACAGTTGAAGGAACTGATTGATAAAAACTATATAAGACCCAGCGTGTCTCCTTGGGGAGGTGTTATATTTGATAAGAAGAAAGATGGAACCATAAGGCTTTGTATAGATTATTGCCAACTGAATAAGATGACAATCAAGAATTGATACCTGTTTCCCTGCATAGACGATCTATTTGATCAACTACGTGGAGCAACGATATTTTCAAAGATAGATTTAAGGTCAGGATATCATCAAGTTCATGTGAAGGATGAGGATTTTTTTAAAAGAGCCTTTAGAAGTCAATATGGACATTATGAGTTCGTAGTCATGCCATTTAGATTGACGAATGCCCCGGTTGTATTTATGTGTTTAATGAACAATATTCTGCACCAATACTTGGATAAGTTTGCTATTGTGTTCATAGACAACATTCTAGTGTATTCTAAAAGCAAAGAAGAACATGACGAGCATCTATGCATTATCTTACAATTTCTGAGAGATCATCAGTTATATGCTAAGTTTAGTAAATGTGACTTTCACAAGGATAAGATTCAGTAGTTAGGACACATAATTTCTAAGGAAGGAATCTCGGTTGACCCCGATAAGATAAAATCCATTAATGATTGGCCAGTTCCTAAGGATGTGTCAGATGTACGATCATTTATGGGTATCACTGAATATTACAAAAAATTTATAGAGGGTTTTTCAAAAATTGCAAACCCCATAACCTCCTTACAGAAGAAAGGGAAGAAATTTGTGTGGGATCAGAAATGTTCAAACAGTTTTAAGAAGCTAAAAGAATTACTAACTACAACACCTATTCTGAGGATTGTCGATCCTAATAAGGATTTTATAGTGTGCACCGATGCATGTAATGATGGACTCGGTGGAGTCCTAACACAAGAGGGACATGTTGTTGCATACGAGTTTAGAAAGCCGAAAATACATGAGAAGAACTACTCTACTTATGATTTAGAGTTATTAGCAGTAATTCACGCTTTAAAAATGTGGCGTCACCATCTTATTGGTAGAAAATTTACCTTGTTGACAGATAACATGGGACTGAAGTATTTATTAGATCAGACAAATTTCAACGCTAGACAAGCTAGATGGTTAACTTTTCTAAGTGAATATGATTTCGAAATTCAGCATATTAAAGGGAAAGAGAACAAGGTTGCTGATGCATTAAGTCGTAAAGCAAAGTTGAATTTTATTTCAGCCATCAGTACATACTCAACAGATTTAGAAAACCATATCCTTGAAAGGAGTGAAACGGATGAAGAATACAGAAAATTACAAGAAAAGATAGCAAATAGCAATTCTAAAAATTCTATGGCAGATTACAGTTTAAAGGAAAATTGACTGTTATTATACAAAAACAGATTATATGTACCCAACATACCAGAAGTAAAAATTTTGATTTTAGATGAGATGCACAAAAGCCATTACTTTGGTCATCCAGGTTATCAGAAAACCGTCACTATGTTACGAAAAGAGTACTATTGGCCCAGAATGAAAGATGAAGTAGCAGAATACATAGCTGCTAAGTGTTTGGACTGTCAAAAAGTGAAGGTTGAACATCAAAATCCGGCTGGACTATTGTAGCCATTACCTATACCTAGCTGGAAATGGGAGGTTATAAGCATAGATTTTATTATTGGACTACCCAAAAATCAGAAACAAAATGAATCTATCGTGGTGGTAGTGGATAAACTCAGCAAGGCAGCACACTTTATACCTGTGAATACTACTCATAAGGCTCTAGACATTGCATAAATCTTCATGAAACATATTTTTCGATTACATGGGATACCGAAAGTGATCATTTCAGACCATGATTCTAAGTTTACTGGAAACTTCTGGAGGTCCTTGTTTAAAGGGTTGAATACAACCTAAAATCTAGTACATCATTTCATCCAAAAACGGATGGATAGACAGAAAGAGTGAATCAAGTATTGGAATACATGCTTAGGATGTATGTTAAGGATCAGCTTGGTAAGTGGGAAGACAACTTGCATTTAGCAGAATTTGCATATAATAACCATTATCATGCATCAGCCAGGCTTAGCCCTTTTGAAATTCTTTATGGTAGGAAATGTGATACACTTGTTTCTTGGAATGATCTAGTAAATAGAGTTATTTTAGGACTTGAATTGTTGCAAGAATTATAACTAATTGTGAAGCAATTATAAAGAAATCTTAAAGCTGCCCAAGATATGCAAAAGAGTCACCAGATCTTAGAAGGACTCATAAAGAGTTCCAGGTTGGTGGACATGTTTTTCTTAAGGTAAGACCGAAAAAGATTTCATTTAAATTGCGAAGCTGTGCCAAGTTGGCACCTAGGTATTGTGGTCCTTTCAAAATTTTGTCAAGGGTTGGACCAGTGGCATACCAAATGGATTTACCACCAAATATAAATATACATAATGCTTTTCATATATCATTTTTAAAGAAGTATGTACACGATGCTACTCATGTTGTAAATTGGAATGATGTACAGGTGGGACAAGATGGCGATTTTCAGGTGGAACCGGACTGTATCCTCGAAAGGAGGGAAACTCTACTTCGGAGTCACACCATTGGGCAGGTAAACATGCAATGGAATCACCTTAGCCCAGAAGAGGAAACCTAGGAGTTGGAGAGTAGTATGCAGAAAGCATACCCAACTCTGTTTCAGGAACAGTCAAAGAGTGATTAAACAACATTGAGGACGATGTTAAGACTTAACGGGGGGTGTATGTCACCTACCCAAATTTTGAGAAATATTATTTTATTTGCAAAATACTTTATGTTAAATTATAATTACAAAGTTTTGTAATTATGACCAAGTTTGGTCAAGGATGATTGTAATTACTGATTATTATTATTATTTAATAAATTGAAATAGAAGACAAACACTGAAGGGAACTGTTAAATGAGTGTTCACTAACCCACTGGGAGGAATGGAAGATGTTAGAAGGTATGGGACATATGGCAGCATTTGCACTCCACCACTAGTTGTTGGTTATGGGACAACTACCCCTAAATTTGTGGCATTATCGTCTAGGTGGGTGGAAGAGAGCAGGCAACTCATTAATGACCAATTAACCACTGAAAGGCCTAGCCAACCTAGATAAGGAAATTCGAATTGGGAAGGCAGCCCTACAATATTTTCTGCAGAAATATTCCCCAAGTGTATCAGGTGATCACTAAGAGATTCGAATAGGGAGGCTGTGTGAGAGTGCAATTGTGAGTCTACTAGTTATACTGAGAAGGAAAACCAGAAGTGCTGGTGCAGGTCTCTTTGACTGCTAAGTCTTTATGACTGGATAATCTACATTCTACTGCATGTTGATGTACTAAGGATTCTATAGAATCTTCCTCCTGTTGGTTCAGTGAACACACTCGGGGGTCCTAAGGCAAGTAACTTGGTTGTATTTAGGAATAGGTTGGGTGGAACAGGTTCCTTGGGCTGTTTGTTTCTCCTACAGTCAACCAGGTTCTACTGTTCTTACTTTTGTTTACAGTTAAATGTTTTCTGCATGGTAGAATTATTATTTGCAGTTATACAGAAAGAACTAATTCATTTTCTGATTTAAAGATGATCTGTTTTAATAATGATTAAGTATTTTAAATGAATGATTAAATTCTTTTCTATATTTTTCCCATACTGTTATTTGTATAGTACTCTAGTACAGAAAAGAAAAATTAATAGAGATGAGTGATAGGCAGAATGCCATTGAATGAAAAGATGAATACAGTAGTGTTCTTATTAAATTCTGTCATATGTTTAAACACATGATAAATTACAGTATAATATAAACTGATGCATAGCATTCATCTATTTTCTTAAATAAAAGAAAAACATATTTTGTTTCTGCACATATCTATACTTTTCATTTCAACTCCATCTATTTCAGATAGTAATCACATGCATTTCAATATTATAAATTCCATATTTTCAAGCATTTATATTCTAAGAAATATAGCATCTGCAAAACTATTCTCTGTACAGAATTGTTATAAGTACACATGTATTATTTCTTCACTAACTATCACATTTGATTTCAACTATTTACAAATACCTGCACAGTAGCATCAAAACCCTATGTTATCATAGAACCTAGATTCTAAATATTTATTTAATACGCAGTTCAATAAACTTCTCATTAAGCCATTCATGGCAACAATGGACAATTATTTATGAAGAAATAGCAGACCTGTCATCTAACCCTAATCAACATTTTATTTTAACTTACTAATTCTCATGTCGAGAATACGAATAAGATACTTAAACATCAAATAACTTTACTTAGCCAAAAGTATGATTTGTTTGAATCATCATCTATTAAACCCTAACAAGAATAATACACAATATCGAAACTTTCAGAGACACAAGTTAAGACTCAGTTCACGGTTTCAAGGTAGCCAACAAAACCTACAGGGTAGGGTTTCATTCTTTTAAAGAAAATCGAACACTGTGGCATAGCCATTTCGAAAACATATAACAAACCAAACTTTATCTCAACAATGATAACGAAGTACAGGAAACATCTATCAATAATTATGCAAACCATAACTCTCGGCCAAGACAACTATCGTGTTTAGCACCACATTAACAGTAATATAAACAAATTCTCAGTCATTATTTTAAACCACAACATTTCATTACAAAACGAGCCATTGTTTTATAAGTGCAAGTGAACCCTTGGCTCTTGGTTTCAGATTCAAAACTATAATTAAAACTTTGACGGAGTTTACATTTCATACTTTTCACGATTCCAACATTTCACAGGGTCTATCCCTTATCAACCTGAAAACTAAAATGAGTTCAAGATTCCAAAAACTACACAGGGTTTTACCCTTAACCAATAGCAGTACAAACAAAAGTTCAAATTTCTTTTCAAACGATGCAGCCAGGCATCACAGTGTCGAATAGCAACTTAAACAACTGAGGGTTATCCTCTCTACAGCATTTATCAAATTAAAAACATTAAAACTTAACACTCGACCATTACTCCAACCGGGTCGTGTATTTCCAACTCTCGGCACATCGCACTCATCAACTAAACCATGCCAAAGGCACCTACGATGTTTCAAGAACCACCGGGGCTTACCAGGAAGTAGATGCACTATCTCCATTCCAAATCTTATGCATAGCAACCTCCTACGAAGTGGGTACCTGCCAAATCATAGTTTGAAGGGTTAAAAACAAGAAAACGCGAATATAAAAATAAGCATCACAGTATTGCATTCACTATCATAAACACTTACCCTTAGAAACGAAGCTCCTGAACATTGACACACTACACCAACAAAACAAAAATCATGATAGCATTTACAGCAAACTACGAGTTCAAAACTCAGAAGACTATTCCATAATTCGGAAAATTGAACCCCAGTTCGAGTTACAATCAACAACTGACAGAAGAACCATACACAACTACCATGGCCGTATCGTGGCTATAATGCACAAGAGTATAAGCCTGTAACTCTTAAAACTATCTCTCACAGGTCCAAGGTTTGAAACCGAGGAAGGAGTCCTCCTCACAGAAAACCACTAAACCCTACATTGCAGCAAATGGTCGGCTCTGCTACCTTACGACTAAATGCAACAATGAATGCCAGAAAACCAATTTTCATTACTTACCAATGCAAGATTAGGGTTTCATCCTTAGCCCTAGATATTATGAAGATCAATGGTGGATCAACTGCCAGTCGGGCACATTGATAATTGAGCAATGATTGCAATCAATACTGCATTGAATTACTTCATCTACCAAATCGCCAATTAAGCATACCAAGAGCTAGTGCATGGCACAACTCAGCTTATTTTGGTGCTCATTGCAAACACAAACCATGTGAAGACCTTACAACCGGGCTTCCACTTCACTGAACACGTTGAACGACGTTAATGCTAGGCTTGTCAACGCCAGTTTGGAAAGCATGCCAAGTACGAACTTTAATATCCTGTCATCAATCGAAATCATTGCATTATTAGATCCATAAGTGCACTTTTTATATAGTTCAAAGATTGGTTTTAGACATCGTAACAATGGTATTATATGCAAAGGTGTTGTCTGATTGCATAGTCTCTATATAATATTTTTATTTCATTTCTATGGATCGTGTATAATCATATAGGATAAAGCTTATATGTCTCATATATTAGCCATATAGTTGTTAATTATTTGATAAATGGAAACCATAGATATAGTTGAAGATTTTATTTATGCATAATGTTAGTTTATAGCATAGATACTATGTACATTCTATGTTCCACATATTAGTTATGTATTGTAATCAATTGAGAAGAGTAAGAGTATAAGTATAGTTCACATGCAAATTATAATGTTAAATCATAGCATAAACACCATATTCACAATATATTCCATATGTTAGCCATGTATTGCAAAGTCTAATGATAAATGTAATACTATAGGTATAGTTTAAGTAGTGACGATATACACTCTAAAGCTAAGTTCATAGCACAAGCACTAGTCACTATACTTTTCATATATTAAATATGTAATGATAATCAGATGATAAATTCGGGACTTAGAATAGTCTAATTTCTATAGATGCAAAATGTAATGGTAGTTCAATAGTATAAACACTATTTCTACAAGCTTTCTAATAGAATTACCAATGGAATTTGGTATCACTGCTTTGATATTAATGACAATAGTTATATGATAATGAACATAGTAGTATAAAAACAAATTGACGATGCGATTTTATATTACAGAAGAGTTTGTAAGCCAGCAGGTAAACTAGAACTGGAACCAAAATATCCATACCTCCAGTAACTTGTTTCGCAAGGAAGCACTTAGCATTTTAATATTACATTGACGATGAATTGAAAGACACATGTACTCTTAACACATGTTTGTCATAGAATTTCTTACCTTCATTCTACACATGGAAACGGGATTCAAATGCCTTAGCTAAACGTAGCTAAGTAAACCCCAGGGTACCTCGTAGGACCTCTTCGTCATCATACAAACAAACTGTCAGCACATCCTCAAGAACATCATAATAATAGAAACCTATGTACAGTATGTAATCGCATTTAGAACTTAAGCAGATCTGAAAAATTATATTCTTGTGCATAATCATAAAATATATTTCGTTAAGGAATTTAGCATCCATATAAATCTAAAATAGCAAATACAACTACATCATATTTTATTTCGAGAAATTTGATGTGTCATCGTTATTAATTATCTTAGTTAAGAAATTTAATTATATTATCTGTTCCGCATTAACAACTTCGATAATTATTTCTATTATAAAAAAAATTAAATTTTGGTATTTTTATGGGATGTTACACTCACTAAACTTCATCAAAGTGGCACTATGAGAGACTATCAGACAAAATTTGAGAAATTAGCCAATCACACAGAAGGATTGTCTGATGAATTCTATAGGAGTTGTTTTATCAATGGTCTTCACGATGAAATTCAGTCAAAGGTTAAAATGTTCTGTCCCAACACAATGATGGAAGTCCTAGGTTTGTCTAAGTTGGCAGAAGACAATATTGCAGCCGAACAGCGCTCCAAACCCACTTTTGTTCCCTTTTGAAATATGGTTTCTCAATGGCCTCCCATCCAGCAAGTCCTTGACCAACTCCTATCAAACATTTGTCTAAAATAGAGATGCAAGCACGTAGAGAAAAAGGGCTTTGTTATAATTGTGATGAGAAATTCACTTGGGGACCTAGATGTGTTCAACAAAAGCTCTATCTTCGTGATATGGATTCTCCGCCTACCTCTACAATTGGTGAAGAAACTCCAGATACAATGGATGATCAGGTCGACATTTAGGAGCCGCCTATTGACCCCCCATCTTAGGATGGACAACCAGAGATATCTCTCCATTCTTTATCCAACGTCACCACCCCCAAAACAATGCGGGTCAGCGGTTACTTCAAAAATCTTCCTCTTACAATACTTACTAATTATGGTAGCACTCATAACTTCATTGACCCTTGGATTGCCAAACATGTTGATTGTTTTGTCCATCCTTTCTCCAACTTTGAAGTCATGGTTGCCAATGGGTGCACCTTACCTTGCAAGGGGAAGTGTCACAATGTGCGTATCTCTCTGAAGATTATAACCTGCGCTCTGACATGTTTGCCTTGTCCCTAAGCGGATGTGATGTGGTTTTGGGCGTTCAATGGTTACGCACACTTGGCCCCATATTATGGGATTTTGCTGAATTTTGGATGCGGTTTTCAGTCAATGGGAAAAAACACAATTTTAAGGGATTACAACAAGGGTTTCTCTGCATCATCAGTTCACATCGCCTAGAAAAGATCCTTAAGAAGAATTCATATGGTGTCATCACTCAACTCAATTCCATTCAGATGCACCCATCAATGGTCTCCCCTACTACCTTGGATAGATATGCAGGTGTCCTTGCTGAACTAGTGGGATTGTCTCCTTCAAGAGACCTTTCTGGTACGAATTTAGCCGCATCTACATCTTAGCAGAAAATGATGGCTATTTTGCATGTAGTACAGAAGTGGCAGCCATACCTGTTAGCACCCTATTAGTTTTTGTGATTAGTATTCTTCTGGCAGCATCGACAATGAAAAATAAAACAGTTTTTATGGAAGAGGTTTCAAGCTTGGTCGAAGAGAGGTATTTTTCCTCAGGCTGCAAAAGGAAAAACCTTCAATTTGGTAATTATTGGGCTTATAAATCTATTTTTATCTTGTGAAAACTAGAAGTTAAGGCTTTTAGTTTTGTATAAAATATTACATCCTAAGCTAAAAATTCATGGGTAAAAGCTTTAATGTTTACAATAAGGCCAAGGTTTGGGCCTTATGAGAAGGGAATTATATTTTTTTATGCCAAAGATCTAATTAAAAAATGGAGCAAAAGGTATTAGTGCCCAACACCGAGGGCTCACCATGGGACTGAGCGCCAAGGTAAATAGATCCCATACATCCTCCATCGTCCAAGCGCAAGTTTCTCTTTTGTTGCTACTTGATATATATGGGAAGCAAGGGACTATATAAACGCCAAGAGAGTATTTGCACTGTTGCATGTGGGATAAATGCCAAGGATAGAATGTATAAAAAACGCATTGGAGCTATAATACGCCCAGGTTCCTTTCTTGAGTTCTAAGTATTTTGCAAGGACGTTTTCAATCCTGCCATTATGAGATGAGATCTCTGAGAGTAGAGGTAAAGCCCTGCATTTTGTTTGACAAAGCACCGGCATCAAATTCAAGGAAGAAGTGTCGAGCCATGTCTCTAAAGGCTAGTTTACAAATCAACTTAACATCATCTTGATAATGGAATGGATGAGTGACGCGTGTGCTGCAACATCATCTACTTTCGTCTTTGAAAGAATGTTTGGTGAGAGCAATATGGGCAACCAGTATTCTGGTGATGGATTTGGAAAGTTAGAAGAGAAGATCGAATTAGAGATGGGAGTTCGACGATGCATAAATGCATGTCGCATTGCCCATGTGCACGTAAGATAAGGAATTAAATGCTTGTGATGAAAGAAACCACTACTACACGTGGCATGTTATAGGCTCATTGCATGCATGTAAATGGTATCATAAACTACATTTAGCCAATGTGATACCACCCTTGGATAATAAATGTTGTTTGGGGAAAGTATAAAAGGGAAGCGATCCCATTATTTTTTATCTTTTTGTATATGACGGAGGTGTCCAACCCACTGAACCCTAATGTTGTTTTTCTACGACTAAGGGAGAAAGCGTTCCATGTGCCGAGTGCCGACATTGGCATACTAGACCTGTAGCGTTGTTCTTAAACAAAGAGGTATCTCAGTTCTCTCATACCCATGCCCAGTAGCGCCATATCCGGTGGTGTTTCATGCGCTAAAAGAGAAGGGTTAGGGTTTTCCAGTGTGGGAGATTAAAGCAATAGAACAAGGCTCGTCGTATGTCCATCTTAGTACCTGCATATATTTCAGGCTTGAGCTTTGGTTACAAGTTGTGCATCCTGGAGCTCGTGGAGATAGTAGCATGCATATGAGTGCAGTGCAGGTGTAGTGAATATTTTGTTGAAGGTAATGAACCCGAACAGAAAATCTCTAGGGTCAAATCCAGCTACAAAAGTTGCAAGTGCAGCAAACGTTGTTTCCAGGGCGGTAGCTGGAGTAGCTAACGTTAGCCGAGACTGGTAAAATCGAGAAATGAAGAGTGGAAATATCTCGAGAAGCCTGGTATGATTTATAGAAGAAAAACTTGAAGAAGTAAAGTGACAAATGAAAAGGGGTGAAGGCAGCTTGTGCAGCAAGATTAACAATTGTGGATATGACTGCAAAGATCCTAGGAAGGCGACATGGGTACACTGCAAGCTTGAATTTCATTAAATCCCAAGATGGGTCTTATTTCGACTCTTCCTCATACTCCTTACTTCCCATTTCTACATAACAGAAAATTATTGGTTATTGTTTGGTGATCCTACCTCTAATACTATATGGGACAGGCTACTGCAGTCGCAGTTGCTTCCAAAGATATTCATAATTTTTGGAGGGTTTCTGGTGCAGGTATTAAGGAGGTAAGTGTTGCAGTTGGGGATGCTGCCGAAAGATGGAAGAATGGCTCAGAGCAGATTATTGCAAAGTCAAAACTGTTATTTGAAACTCACCAAAATCTGGGAGAAGACCAATTTAAAGACTAAATGGTGTAACACCTAACATTTAGAAGTGTGCAGGAATGAAGGATTTGAGAGCTAAGTGGAGGCAGTCAGTTAGAGGGGCAACCACCTGGAGGACAGATGAAACATCTTTTGTCTTTTATTTTAAAACAAATTGTCATTTAGTGAAAAATGTTGCTAGATGTAAAAAGCAGTTAGGCTTTTATCTAGTTTTTCTATTTTGTAAAGGTAGTGAAGATAGGTATTGATGATGTGTCACTAAACTTGTAACTATTTTCTGTTAGGATTAGGTCGAGTATGAGGCTCCAGGCAGCTATATATTTTTTGTAATAGAAGATTTAAGGTGAGGAAATCAATTGGCTAAGGCCTGAGAGAGCTCAGCTCTGTTTTGGAACATCTATTTCTAATGAATCTGCAGTGTTTGAAGCTGATTATTAGCAGAGATTCATGTGTTATCTTTTCTTGCAGTCTGTCTTTTCTTTTCCCATGTTAATTTGTATCTCTTTTCTTTGTTATTCTAGTTTGTTAATTTCTCTCATGCTTGGATAAGTATAGCATCTAAACGGGATTCACATTAATGGTTCCCTGTTCATTTCATTTCAGGCATTTCATAATTAACTTCTGCTAAAGTTGGTCTAGGATTCGTCTTTGTATGCCTTACATCAATGGACTATTCATTCCTCTTCTGTTTCACCAATTAAAGCTCTTTGACTGTGCGTGGGTGGCTACCTTTCCTCTGTGTAAATGTCTCATGCAGCAGCACTGTTTTTGTCTTAGATGTTATGTTTTGACTCCATTGCCCAATGCTTTCTCTCCTGATTCATCTCACCAAACCCTTAAACAATCTTCTCTACAGAAGTCTGACCTTCTGAAAGTGTTTTAAATGATTATCCTGAATGATGAATGCTGGTGTGTTTCTTCATTATTGACAATCTTGATGATTTCCAGTATTTTGTGAGTTTATAGAGAGAGCCCTCTCAGACTAAGCTCGGTCAGTAGCTTAAGTCTAAAGATTGGTTAGTGGTTACTCCAGTTTTCCCTCTCCCACAACCTAGGGGCTCATTTTGGGTGTTAACAATACCTATTAGGGAATTATTTATGCATCAAGACTAATCTCCAGAGTCTGGAAAATTTCCTGGAACAATGGTTCTTCTCCCTAGCACACCTGAAATGGGTTATCCAACTCATGGGTTATTCCTATGCGATCACTTACAAGAAGGGTAAGGACAATATGGTGGCAGATGCTCCTTCTCGTACATTTGATGACCCAGTTTCTCTTACAACTATTTCTCTACTTATTCCAAATTGGTTGCCATCTGTTCAACAGGGCTATCTCTTCTATGAACTCCATGCTTCTTCATCAACAGGGCACTCTGGGTTCCTCAAAATGTATGACCGGGAACAATGTAACTTCTTTTGGCAGGGACTGAAAATGACAATTCAACAGATGGTGGATGACTATGATACATTCTAGATCAACAAGGGTGAAACGACACTCCTTTCGGGGCTGCTCGAACCCTTGCCCATCCCTACACAGATTTGGACAACTATTTCTATGGATTTCCTAGAAGCTCTCCAGTGGTACAATACCAAATCTAAAAGGACACCATATGAAGCAATCTATGGACAGGCACCGCCAATTCTTCTTCCATACACCCTCAGCAGCTCCTGAGTTCAGGCAATTGACTCGGTTCTTTGAAACTGCGATCAGATTCTTCTCATTCTGTAGGACAATCTTCACATGGAAAGAATTCAACTGAAACAAAAATCCAATCAGCACCGTTCTGAGCGCACTTTTCACGCAATTGATATGGTTCTTCTTCGTCTACAACCTTACAAGAAACCCTCCCTGAAACTCACAAGGCGTCACTAGCCCAGAATGCAACCTGAGGATGCTACAGGGGAACCACTCCTTCAGATTCTGCATCAATTTCCACATCTAAATCTTTGAGGACAAAGATTCTTCTAAGGGAGAGGGGATGTTAGGAACCCATGTCAACCCTTCTATTTACTTTGTTAGTATATTGTTGTTGGATGCATATGCTTTGTAAGTCGCCCCGTAGTAATTGTTGATCCATAGTTTGTCTTATTGTTGTTGGACGCATATGCTTTGTAAGTCGTTCCATAGTAATTGTTGATCCATAGTTTGTATTGGCCCATGCTTTGTATTGACACATGGTATTGACCCATGGTATTGGCACCTAGACTTAGTATATAAGTTTTTGTTGAGACCATTGAAGGTACCTGTTATCACATATATAGTAGCCGGGCTACCATACATTATTTTTCTAATTCCAGTACACTCTTCAGCCAGTTCCCTTACATTGAGATGCTGAGCTGGGCATCTATATTGGATCACTATCAGATTTTGGACAGCAGTATGTATTCCCCATGCCATGATTGAGTCTCAGGACACTAAGAGAGATGACCAATGTAGCCATTATAGCAGTTGTACAGAGCAGTCAGTAGTTCCCAGAGTTACAGCAGCAGTGTCAGAGGATAGATGATGGTACAGGTGATGAGCATTCAGGTATATGACTCAACAGGTTTATCATTGTGTTATGGTTATATTGCTTTTATACTTATTCTTATAGCATGTCTTAGCACTTAGTGTCATGATCTGGTGATCATATAGATATGTGGACCTGGTTGATCTTATTATATATATTATATTGTCCCTACTCAGACTTAGAAGTTCACTATTCATACTCATTGGTTTTACCCTCCTTAGGGAGAATAGAGGTGATCATTCCACCATACCTTGGCTTGCTAGTGTTGGCTCCATTATTCATTGTCTTCATCCATCCATTGCCTACCTTTTAGTTTATCACCCTGACTTACTACTTGACTAGTGGCATGGAGGACTTTTCCCCACTGTAGCCTCTGTATTGGATGAGCTTCCCTGTTTACTGTGTCTCAGCTCTGAGTTGGTGACAAAACTTACCTTTGGTGAGTTGGATTGTAGGCCTAAATCATTCTGGTCGGTTGTCCCGATGTTTGGCATTGGCTCGAACTCCCCCTAGTCACTTGAGATGTTGTTGGCTAAAACTGAAAGCTCATGTACTATTTATGGAAACTAATAAATTCACCCATGGAAACTAAAAGGGAAAGAGCGATGAACTGCTAAAAAATACTCCTCGAAGAGTATAAGAAAGGTCCAAAAAGCAATGATTCTTAAAAGCTATATCTAAACAATTGCTGACCTTATATATGTATGAAAAACATGCCCTGGATGCAAGCTGCAACTAGTTGTGCTTATCATCACACCTGAGATCTGAAGGGTTATGTAGGCCAAAAAGGCCATGAAATGAAATTGAATGATCCTAATGAACCTGGATCAACTTGATGTAGACATGATGCCTAAGTTGAATAAGCACTCTCTAAACAACTTATCCATTTGTGAGACACCACCATTCCCTTTGTTGTTGCTCATTCAGTATATACTATGGTGTGTATTCCCTTTCCCATTTCCAAAGTGTCACAAAGTTAAGTTGGTCAAGTCATCCCTTAGCCTATCCAATTATTTTAAGCCTTCACCCTTCACTAGCAAATTGATCATAGCTATGAAGTGAGTATGATCTTGAAAGTCTAGTCTGAGTAATAATAATAATTAATGACATTATATATTTGGATTTAGATCGCCAGTAATGATTTCTTTGTGTTATAATTGTTATTTGAATAAGTTGTAGAGCATGCATTAACCTTTGACACTTTGCAGCAGCTTCCGATGATGGTCTGAGTTATATTTGGTCATGTTGACTTGGTCAAACCTAGTTTGACCAAGGTCAACTATAAGACATGAGATGGTTGGACCTTGTGATGATATGGATTGATGATATATGGTCTATGTACATGTACATGATGATTCTATGCAGCAGCTACTGGGTTATGATGATGATTCATGGTTTACAGCATTTTTTGATCATTTACAAATTATTATTATTTCACCTGTTCCGGTATGTTGGATATATATATTGATCATGCAGAGACTCATATGGTGTATGAGTACACATCTTGGATGGATTTGGACCTTCTGATTCCAATGAGATAGTTTGTTTTCCGTACTGGGCACTTACAATGATGATTGAGCCTCAATAGGCTATCCTAGTGCAGTTTTGGTCTGTCGGAGACCCTGTCATAGCAGATGTGATTTTTATTCGGTTGACCTAGGGCATTGTGCTTGGAGGGGGTGGTCCAGCCACTTGTTTTTACCATATTACCCCCCTCCCGGACACACCGGTGCCCTCACCTTGATAGCGCAGCCACTCCAGGAGGCAGTTTGGGGCAGTTTCATGCTTCTCGAGGCATTTCAGGATTGGTAGAAATGGCTATTGAGAAATTCAATTTGGGCTACTGAGGCAATGTCTTGGCATGGGATGATCGCTGATGATGGGTTGATGTCTTCCACACCTCCTCCAGTAGTTTCAGCTTCATCGGGGCCCGCATCCATCATTTATGGCATTTTCGGATGATTTCTGAGGTCTTTTGAGGCCTACGATTTGACCATAGAGGCACGATTTGGTATATCAATGACTATTTTATTATTATTGTGCTATGGGGATTGACCAAGGGTGGCTAAAATTACCCCTTGGACCCACCATAAGCTTCCTATTATATTTTTTCATCATGATTTGGTGGGATTCCCCTCTTCTAGGGCGATTTTGTCCACTTATATTATATTTTATTAGTGATCCATGTATTTTATTGTTGAGCTCACCTCAACCATTGATTAGACATTTGTATCTTTTAATCTTAGCCACTCATTCAAAAAGTGGTTAGTATTTTGATGCCTCTCCTTCCTATTTTAAGGAGAGAGCTTCTCATTGTAAAGGGACTGGTGGCTCTGGATTATTGGAATAGAAAATTATTATTGCATCTATCTCCAGTGTTGTGGTGAATGTTTTTGGTGTTCGTTCCTTGGTTCTTCCATTGCACTGAGTTATTGGAGATCTTGTTTTGCCATATCTTTTGTACCATTTTTTTGCATCTACAGGTGGAGGCCGATTTGCTTTGAGGAGGAAGTATTGGTAGGGGAAGACTCTCCCTACTTCTTCTTTGGATCTCTTCGTTGGTAACAGGGAGTATTACTGTCCCAGGACCTTCTATTCTATGTTATCATTGCATTTTACTTGTATTTCCTCCATACTTGACCTCTCTGATTGAAATCGATTTTCCTTGGATTAACAGGTAGAGGAGGGTGCACTTGTGGGCTAGGGCATCAATTTGGCAAGCAAAATCAACAATCTCTCATTTGATCTCTGCGGGAATCTTCCTCAACATCAAGGCATCTCATTCACAACACTCAGGTATGATCTCAAGGTAATTTCTATCTCCATGATCTATCCACTTGTCTAAAACATTTAAAACCCTAATTAATCAAAACCCCCATTTTTACATTTTTTCAAATCTACTAAGATCTAGTGGCTTCTTAGGAAAGAAATTTAAAACCCACTTCTACAGTATCCACAGCATCCCGGATCTATAGTTTGGTGAGGATTGGCCTCCATTTGACCCTCTTCCCAAGGCATTTAGCCTCTCTAAGCAAGGGCACACTTCCTAGTTTGGTGGGTTGACCTAGATCTAGTATGTGGGTAGTTGAGATCCCGCTTGATTCATGATCTACACATCCAATAACCTACCCCCAGATTGTCACTTTTCTGATTTCTACCTTGTGGGCCCTATTCCACATTTTAAGGGATTTAATCCCCATTTTGGACCACTTGGTATCTTCAAACTCAGATCTAGTAAGATCTAGCCATTGGATTGCCTTGAAATTATAGATCCATACTCTCACTTGCTTAAACCACTTGGATCTAAAGTTTGGATGCCATTGGACTTGTCTTGACCCCACTTATCCCACTTTTAGGCCTCCTTGGGTAAAGTCGCACCACCTTGGAGAAGTGAGTTGTCCCACTTCTAGGACGTGGGTACTTGAGATTTCAGTGGATTTGGAACGGGAGTAATTCAAAACCTAGGTCTAGTAGGTCACCTTGTCAAATCTTGCCTTGGGGATAGCATTCCTTGTTTTAAGGGATTGTGGTCCACTTAGGTCAAACCTAGATCTAGACCTATTCATCCATCAAGACTTTAATTTCCCACTTGTCTCATGAAATAGGAGTCCTTAACCACAAGTTAACTTTTCTTTGACTCCATTATCCCAATTCCCAAGGCACTAGTCTCTCTCCAAGTCAATTCGAATTTCCTAGATTGTTGGATTAACTTGTGGTTTGACCCTTGATTGGTGAGCTAAACCCTTTGATGCCATCATACTTCATGATCAAGCTTGTCACTTGTACTAGTTAGCCCCGATTCAACCCCTAAACTACCCTGCATTGGACACGGTTCCCAAGGCAGTGGATTTTCTCCCATTAACTAGTACTTAAATCCTGGATCCTACTTCAAATATCATAAGTCACTCTCACATCAACAATGAACCAAAGCCATACTCATTGAACCCCTCACTTATCTTGTGACTTCATCCTAAGGTCTAGGATAAACCATACACCTTACTTCACTTAGAATTAACTTGATTTGGTGTCTTGGTTTTGATCTCTCCTGTCGGGAGTAGATCAGGTATCCCCCTTTGTTGTTTGGGCTAGATAACATAAAGTCAATGTTGCCTCGACTGGCATGACAACCATATATTGGAGGTCGAGGTGGTCGTGGTTGCACCTTTTGAGTTTCCCTTCCCTATTGCCATCCATGAGTGGATGCATCCATAGGGGTAACTACAGTTTAGGTGATAACATTTTGGCACTATTGCCGGGGAGGCAATAGCTTACCCTGGTCCGACATACATTTCCTAAAGCCCTCCCGTTCTCTTTGCCAAAAATTTTGGCACCGTTTCCAGGGAGGCAATAGCTTACTCTGGTTTGACATATATTTCTTGGAGCCCTACTCCCGTTCTTCCTGGCTAACATTCTGGTATTGAAAGGCATAGGGCTTACCTTGGACAAACTAGTAGTCATTACTCACTCTCTCCTGCATATACAACGACACATATCTTGGTAGAATAGTTTAAAAAATATACCTGGCGACTCCAAATCGTGACTCCACTAAGGAGCGAGCTCATTTGCATCCTTACAGTACTAGAATTAAGACAGATCCTATCATTATCTAGAAACCCATGGGGTGCATCATTTTGTTTTCAGGCTCTTGAATTTAAAAATAAATATAAAAATAAAAATAAATAAAAATTATCCATGGTTGCCTCTGAGCGACCTAGAACTTTCGGTTGTTTAAAAGTTTTTGACTTTTCAAAAATTGTTGGGTATCCTCATCATATTCCTCATCAAGCATGTGCAAGGTTTCCTATTTTCGATGGAAGTTATGAAATCTCTGCTAAAAGACACCTTGAACTTTTTAGGGAATTTATTAAATAATTATCCATAACCCATGAGGATGTGTGTATGAGACTATTGGCTTCATCTTTCAAAGAAAGAGCTGGACTCTGGCTTTCGAATTTGAAGCCCAATAGCATTTCTGGTTATGACATGTTTGAAAATAAATTCTTAGAAGATTGGGGAAGTGAATTTGATGATATGTATCTTTCAAATCAAATCCAAGATCAAAACATTCCCCTTTCTGATCCTATTATTGAATCATTTAACAATCAAATATCAAGTGATTTGTCAACATCCAGAGATGACCCATCCTGCCCAATTTCTTTTGAAGATAAGTCTTCTACTCTTGAGTCAATCGAATGTCAAATCTTTAATCATTGTACAAACCATAAGTTTTCAAATTTCTTTTTAGGTATCCCTAGTCCTAATCCAGAGGAAATTTCTGAGGATGAGCCTTTAGTCAACAAGTCTATTGAAGTTCCTCCTTCGAAGGAACTCATAAGTCATCCCAGTTTTATTGATCATTCAATTCCTTATGACCTTATTGAAGAAGAAGCAAGTAGGGACATAGATCAAGATCCTTTAGTGGTGATTTCAGGTGATCATTGTGCAAATAATCAGGATATTTTAAATGAAATTATTAATTTCACCCATGATCAATTAAATGAAAATGATCACTTATCCTCTTATAATTTTAATGATGAATTAATAAAAGATCAATATCAAGATGAGGAAGAGTTAATAAATCATACTAGGTGTTCTAATCTTTGTTCTACTTCTTACAATTAATCTTTAAACTTTCCTTTTTTATATGCTTAGTCATGATAGCTTAGAGTTAGATAGCTACAGTCAATCTTGTCCTCAGATTGTAAATATTAAACTTGATCAAAAGCTTGAAATAATTCCTAGAGTAAAGAATGTTTTGTTTTGTCAAAATCTAAGGTTGAACTTGTCTATCTATTTGGGATAATTTTCATATTTACAATCCACCCTCCCATCCCAACTCTTTCAATCATCTTTGGGTTGGTGCTATAGTCAATCTTTTGCCTTTGGAATTTTCAGAAGGAAGTATATGCATGATTACATGTTTGGAGAAAAAACACTTCATTCCCCTTTTCGGTCACTTTGGAACCATAATGCTTGTTGTCAAGTTATCAATAACTCTTGGTGGCTAGGAAAGGTGTTTAAAGATCAATTCCATTTTTTCTCCATTTTTGAGCATCAAGTGGGTTTGACTTTGTTTTTCCGTCCTTTAAACTTTAAGTTATCCCCACTTGGCTTCTATTTGATCATTAATCCCAGGGAGAACCAAATTGAATATGTAAGAGAAGTAAATGAGGAAGTTATGTTCTGTGAAAAAGAATTGAGTTACAAGCCTTATATTTTTCCTCCATCAATCTTAAGCAATAACTTGCATGAATTTTATGATCCTATCAATTCTTGGATGCAGGATGTTTGCATCAGTCAATCTTTTCCTTGGCATGATTTCATTGTGCACCATTCAAACCTTTACACAATTTTTGAACAAACCTGGAAGATTGCATTATCAAATTCTCTGATCTTTGATCCAAACATGACTTGTTTCATTACCAGAAATCAAAGAAGAATTACTAATATGTTTGATGAATGGTTGCACTGGATTTATGATTTTACCTAGCATTTGTGATGACTGGTTAGATTAGAGTAGGTAGGAAACCAAATAATCCTACTTGGGCAGTAGTTAGTCTTTTCATCCATTGAGTCTGGCACCTTTTTGTTTTTCTTTTCCTAAGCTCCTAGTTTAACTGAGTACCTGTCATTTTCTTTTTCTTGCACAATAAATTTCAAATTTTGCAAATTATGTTAGTAGTTTAATTTACTTTCTGCATTTATATTTCATGCATTTCTATTTCTGACATAGAATAGATTTTATTTCAGTTGGTTTTATATTTTTCCCACACATGCGGCATGAGGTATTTTTAATGTTTGTGAATGTAGAAATAGGTGGCAAAAATAAAAAAAGATGGAAACAAAATGGTAGAGTGTTGGATCGTGGATTCGAGTAGCAGAGTTCGGGGACCAGAGATTCTGAGGTTCTCAAGCGCTCATTTCAGCAGAGCACTTGTCCCAGCCAGAGCCAGATGTTATCACATATATAGTAGCCGGGATAACATACATTATTTTTCTGCTTCCAGTACACTATTCAGCCAGTTCCCATACATTGAGATGTTGAGATGAGCATCTATATTGGATCACTATCAGATTTTGGACAGCAGTATGTATTCCCCATGCCATGATTGAGTCTCAGGACACTCAGAGAGATGACAGATGTAGCCATTATACCAGTTGTACAGAGCAGTCAGTAGTGCCCAAAGTTACAGTAGCAATTTCAGAGGACAGATGATGGTACATGTGATGAGCATTCAGGTATATGACTCAAAAGGTATATCATTGTGTTATGGTTATATTGCTTTTATACTTATTCTTATAGCATGTCTTAGCAATTAGTGTCATGATCTGGCGATCATATAGATATGTGGACCTGGTTGATCTTATTATATATATTATATTGTCCCTACTCAGACTTAGAAGTTCACTATTCATACTCATTGGTTTTACCCTCCTTAGGGAGAATAGAGGTGATCATTCCACCATACCTTGGCTTGCTAGTGTTGGCTCCATTATTCATTGTCTTCATCCATCCATTGCCTACCTTTTAGTTTATCACCCTGACTTACTACTTGACTAGTGGCATGGAAGACTTTTCCCCATTGTAGCCTCTGTATTGGATGAGCTTCCCTGTTTACTGTGTCTCGGCTCTGACTTGGTGACAAAACTTACCTTTGGTGAGTTGGATTGTAGGCCTAAATCATTCTGGTCGGTTGTCCCGATGTTTGGCATTGGCTCGAACTCCCCCTAGTCACTTGAGATGTTGTTGGCTAAAACTGAAAGCTCATGTACTATTTATGGAAACTGATAAATTCGCCCATGGAAACTAAAAAGGGAAAGAGCAATGAACTGCTAAAAAATACTCCTCCAAGAGTATAAGAAAGGTCCAAAAAGCAATGATTTTTAAAAGCTATATCTAAACAATTGCTGACCTTATATATGTATGAAAAACATGACCTGAATGCAAGCTGCAACTAGTTGTGCTTATTAGCACACCTAAGATCCGAAGGTTTATGTAGGCCAAAAAGGCCATGAAATGAAATTGAATGATCCTAATGAACCTGGATCAACTTGATGTAGACATGATGCCTAAGTTGAATAAGCACTCTCTAAACAACTTATCCATTTGTGAGACACCACCATTCCCTGTGTTGTTGCTCATTCAGTATATACTATGGTGTGTATTCCCTTTCCCATTGCCAAAGTGTCACAGTGATGATTGAGCATCAGTAGGCTATCCCAGTGGAGTTTTGGTCTGTCGGAGACTCTGTCAGAGCAGATGTGATTTTTATCCGGTTGACCTAGGGCGCTGTGCTTGGAGGGGTTGGTCCAGCCACTTGTTTTTACCATATTACCCCCCTCCCGGACACACTGGTACCCTCACCTTGATAGCACAGGCACTCCAGGAGGCAGTTTGGGGTAGTTTCATGCTTCCCGAGGCATTTCAGGATTGGTAGAAATGGCTATTGAGGAATTCAATTTGGGCTACTAAGGAAATGTCTTGGCATGGGATGATCAGTGATGATGGGTTGATGTCTTCCACACCTCCTCCAGCAGTTTCAGCTTCATCGAGGCCCGCATCCATCACTTATGGCATTTTCGGATGATTTCTGAGGTCTTTTGAGGCCTACGATTTGACCATAGAGGCACGATTTGGTATATTGATGACTATTTCTTTATTATTATGCTATGGGGATTGACCAAGGGCGGATAAAATTACCCCTTGGACCCACCATAAGCTTCCTATTATATTTGGTCATCATGATTTGGTGGGATTCCGCTCTTCTAGGGCGATTTTGTCCACTTATATTATATTTTATTAGTGATCCATGTATTTTATTGTTGAGCTCATATCAACCATTGATTAGACATTTGTATCTTTTAATCTTAGCCACTCATTCAAAAAGTGGTTAGGATTTTGATTCCTCTCCTTCCTATTTAAAGGAGAGAGCTTCTCATTGTAAAGGGACTGGTGGCTTTGGATTATTGGAATAGAAAATTATTATTGCATCTATCTCCAGTGTTGGGGTGATTTTTTTTGGTGTTCGTTCGTTGGTTCTTCCTTTGCACTGAGTTATTGGAGATCTTGTTTTGCCATATCTTTTGTACCACGTTTTTGCATCCACAGGTGGAGGTCGATTTGCTTTGAGGAGGAAGTATTGGTAGGGGAAGACTCTCCCTACTTCTTCTTTGGATCTCTTTGTTGGTAACAGGGAGTATTATTATCCCAGGACCTTCTATTCTATGTTATCATTGCATTTTACTTGTATTTCCTCCATACTTGACCTCTCTGATTGAAATCGATTTTCCTTGGATTGACAGGTAGAGGAGGGTGCACTTGTGGGCTAGGGCATCAATTTGGCAAGCAAAATCAACAATCTCTCATTTGATCTCTGCGGGAATCTTCCTCAACATCAAGGCATCTCATTCACATCACTCAGGTATGATCTCAAGGTAATTTCTATCTCCGTGATCTATCCACTTGTCTAAAACATTTAAAACCCTAGTTAATCAAAACCCCCATTTTTACATTTTTTCAGATCTACTAAGATCTAGTGGCTTCTTGGGCAAGAAATTTAAAACCCACTTCTATAGTATCCACGCCATCCCGGATCTATAGTTTGGTGAGGATTGGCCTCCATTTGACCCTCTTCCCAAGGCATTTAGCCTCTCTAAGCAAGGGCGCACTTCCTAGTTTGGTGGGTTGACCTAGATCTAGTATGTGGGTAGTTGAGATCCCGCTTGATTCATGATCTACACATCCAATAACCTACCCCCAGATTGTCACTTTTCTGATTTCTACCTTGTGGGCCCTATTCCACATTTTAAGGGATTTAATCCCCATTTTGGACCACTTGGTATCTTCAAACTCAGATCTAGTAAGATCTAGCCATTGGATTGCCTTGAAATTGTAGATCCATACTCTCACTTGCTTAAACCACTTCGATCTAAAGTTTGGATGCCATTGGACTTGTCTTGACCCCACTTATCCCACTTTTAGGCCTCCTTGGATAAAGTCGCACCACCTTGGAGAAGTGAGTTGTCCCACTTCTAGGACATGGGTACTTGAGATTTCAGTGGATTTGGAACGGGAGTAATTCAAAACCTAGGTCTAGTAGGTCACCTTGTCAAATCTTGCCTTAGGGATAGCATTCCTTGTTTTACGGGATTGTGGTCCACATAGGTCAAACCTAGATCTATACCTATTCATCCATCAAGACTTTAATTGCCCACTTGTCTCATGAAATAGGAGTCCTTAACCACAAGTTAACTTTACTTTGACTCCATTATCCCAATTCCCAAGGCACTAGTCTCTCTCCAAGTCAATTCGACTTTCCTAGATTGTTTGATTAACTTGTGGTTTGACCCTTGATTGGTGGGATAAACCCTTTGATGCCATCATACTTCATGATCAAGCTTGTCACTTGTACTAGTTAGCCCCAATTCAACCCCTAAACTACCCTGCATTGGACACGGTTCCCAAGGCAGTGGATTTTCTCCCATTAACTAGTACTTAAATCCTGGATCCTATTTCAAATATCATAAGTCACTCTCACATCAACAATGAACCAAAGCCATACTCATTGAACCCCTCACTTATCTTGTGACTTCATCCTAAGGTCTGGGATAAACCATACACCTTACTTCACTTAGAATTAACTTGATTTGGTGTCTTGGTTTTGATCTCTCCTGTCGGGAGTAGATCGGGTCTCCCCCTTTGTTGTCTGGGCTAGATAACATGAAGTGAAGGTTGCCTCGACTGATGTGACAACCATATATTGTAGGTCGAGGTGGTCGTGGTTGCACCTTTTGATTTTCCCTTCCCTATTGCCATCCATGAGTGGATACATCCATAGGGGTAACTACAGTTTAGGTGATAACAGTACCATGACGTTATTTCTATTGAGCTTGCTCAAAGGAGGTTTCCCCCTCGAAGTGGCCTGCGATCAATAAAAGTGATTCTGAGTTCTATTATTTCTGCTATCTCATGTGTTTTCATTAATTAATTGTTCTAGGTTCTTCACAATTATTGTAAGCGATAGAGATCCAATTTTCACTAGAAATTTGTTTACTAAATTATTTTCTTGTTTGGGTACCCAATTGACTCACAGTTCATCTTATGATCCTCAATCTAATGGGAAAACTGTGATAGTGAACAAATTTTTGGAAGGATATCTTCGTTGCTTTACATTTTGTAAACAAAAACAGTGTGTCAAATGGTTATCTTTGGCAGAATGGTGGTACAATACTTCATTATACATCATAAAAAATGTCTCCATTTATGGCACTTTACGGGTACCAGTCTCCATCTATCACATCTCCCTTAAAGGGAAAATCTAAAGTTCAAGCCGTGGAAGATCACAAAGAGCACCAATAAGAAGTTCTTCGGGTACTTAAGGAAAACCTCTCTCTGTTGCAAAATAGGATGAAACAACAAGCAGATCAACATCAGAGTAAAAGGAGTTTTGAAGAAGGGGATTGGGTATTTCTGAGGATACAAACTTACAAGAAGATGTCCCTCAAGCAAATAAATAAGGACAATATATTAGCACCCAAGTATTATGGTCCTAATAAGGTGTTGTAAAAGATTGGTAGTATGGCTTACAAATTGGAGCTTCCTTAATCTTCAAGAGTGCATCCAATTTTCCATGTTTCTTGCTTAAAGAAGGTAATAGGAGACAAGATCCCAATTCAAACAATCTTTCTCGAGCTTTATGAAGAAGGAAGATTCATATTGGAACCTGAAAAAATCACTGGAACAAGGACCAAACAATTATGAAATCGGGCTAATATGGAGTACCGAATCAAATGGAAGAACCTGCCAATGGAAGATTCGACATGGGAAGATGAGTCCTTCGTACAGAAGCATCCAAAACTAATCAAGCATTGAGGACAACACTTTTCTAAAGGGGAGGGGCATGTTAAGCCCTAAATATTGGCACATTACCCCCTTTATTATGGTGCATTACATATTATCGATGTCGTCTTGGGTCTATTAGCTGTTATTGTAGCCCTTTGTCTCCTATATATAGGAAGGAGACATTTTCATTTTAGTCATCATTGTATCTTGTCTTGTCTTATGTACTTAGTACATTGTGTAAGGAGGTTCCTCCCTCGAAGAGGATTGTTATTCATCTTAGTTCTTCATTATTAAGGTGTAGATTACTTTCTTCTGGTCTATTTCTATTATTTTTATGCTATATCAAGGATTTGGTTGCATAACAGATTATTATTAACCCTATTGAACACTATATTCCCACAACAACTATTTGGATGTTGGGAAACTCAAAAAGGACATCTCTAAGTCATCAATGTGGATTGAATCAAGCATGAATGTCGAAAGAGAACTAAATTAATGTAGATAATGACCAACTAAGTCACCCACAATGACAAAACATGACCAAATATAAACATAGAAAATTGACAAAATGTCATCTTGTCTAGAAACTATATATCAAATAGAAAAAAGCACATTTATACATCTAGACTTAGGAAAAGAGAAACCACTACCAATCCCAAAACATATATGGACTGACATCTCTATCGATTTTATAGTGATAGTCCCCAGATCTTGTTATAAGAATTCCATCATCATAGTGATAGTAGATCATATTTCCAAGTATGCTCATTTCAGTGCATTGTCATACCATTTTACATCATCGATTCCTCAAGTCGTCATGGATTGTATTTTTAAGTTACATGGTATTCGCACTTCCAATATCTCAAACTGGGACCCCATATTCACTAGAAAATTTTGGCAAGGCCTATTTAAACTTCAAGATACTCAACTGATCCTAAGAATGACATATCACCCTGAAACAAATGGTCAATTAGAAGTGGTAAAAAAGTTCCTAGAAACTTATTTGTGATGCTTCTCTTTAAACATTCCACACCAATGGGCACAATGGATACCTCTTGCAAATTGGTGGTGCAATACCACTTGTCATGGATCTAACAAATGTCACCATATGAACTGGTATATCGACCAAAACCCTTGTCATTGGCTTCCTTTTTAACAGGAACCTCCAAGGTTTATGGATTGGACAACATTAACTTCATAGTGGACAATGAGGTTCACATTAGAGAATCAATTCTCTACACTGACTTATTGACAATTTGGTTACGACTCAAAATAGAATAAAAAATAAGACATACAATATAATTTAATGAATTCTTTTGTACAAGGATCCATTTGGATCCAATTTGAAGCAATATTGGATACTAGAGAGAATAAATTGCGCTAATGCATGATCTAAGAAGTCCTAGTCTATTGGAAAGATATACATCTAATAAACAATTCCTTGGTCTGAATCAATTTCTTCGTGTATGTCCCCCTCGTTGGAAAGGTTTGGTGGGCCCAACCATGTTAAAGGTTCTTTATCCTTGGGTTCCAAGACTTGCATTGTACATGATGTCCTTCTCAAACCTTGATCTACCATGATTTTAAAAGATAAGCGACATAACTACACTTCTCGAAAAGAGATCAAAAAATACAAATACAACTGAGCATGCAGAACAAGAGCTAACAACAAAGAGGCACACAGACCAAAAAGTAGGCACAAAAAACCTATTGCAACTGAGTGTCGTAATAAGTGAGCTACAACAAAAAGGCCATAAATCCAACAAGCAACACTACCTAACCAAATAAAAATGACCCCCTAAACTAAGAGGTATAAGAGTAAGCAACCACCTAGCTAAGAGTTGTAAGATTCAACAAATCATATCCTCTAGAGGGTGATGAAATATGCAGTGAGACAATACAAAATGAGAGAGAAAAATGGCCAAAGGATATCCCTCTACCAAAAGGGATCTTGGGTAAAGGAGCCTTAAAAGAATAAAGACTAAGCTACCTCATTCATGGCATGTCTAGAACGTTATCATGTGGATTCAATCTTTGGACCGTTGTACTACGGTTATGGAGGCCAGTAACTAACAACAAGAACAATGAGTAAGTGTCCTTCGATATAGAGTGGAGGGTGGTATTCCACTTAGAGTTTTGGAACTAGTCTTGCCACTTTCCCTCCTAAGGGAGAGGGCCTCGAAAAATCGCTCTTAATCGTCCTAAAAAGTACTAGAGGATTTTGGTTCCTTATGAGGACAAATTCTATGTTTCAAGTGTAAACTAAAAAGGGAAGTTATTTGGATGCCTATTCCCAGTGTCCTCCCTAAATATACAATTCTTTTTATTTCCTCAAGTGAGGTTAATGTTTGTTTAGTTAAGTGCATTAATTTTATGGACTTGTTGTTACTCACAAGGTGGTGGAAATGCAACAATTGGTGTGAGGACTCGATTCAAATTCATGCAAAGATGAATTAGAAGCAAATACTTTCCATTCAATGAATCTCTAATTACGATAAAGAAAGATATATTTTCCTTTTTCACTACAATTCACCCAATGCACACGCAACTTTTTTTCTTTTTCTTTTCAATGAATGATATAATCCAAACCAAACTTTCAAACCATGCACCCAAATCTCACTCTAAAGTGAAATTAGGATTTATAAAGTGTAGAATAAAAATATGAAAGTACTAATATGGAAAACATAAAAAATGAGGATAAATAACATGATGCAAATATTCGAGGAGGCTAATGGAAAGTGTATAATGTATATTGACAAGAAAATTACAATACTCACTACTCAATGGAATAACACTAAATAGCATTATACTATAATCAACATGGAATGGAAACATTATACCATGAAATAGTTTACAAATTAAATAAGATTTCATATTTCGATTGGTTGAACATTCCTCACATTGATTAGAGAGGCACACTCCTCTCCATATGGTGGTCATTTCAACACATTGACAACTTCCCATCATAATATCATCATAGTTGCATCAATGACTCAAGCTTGGATCCCAAACCTTTAAAATATAACTTGCACCATCAATGACTTTGTAACAATGACTTAAGCTTGGACCATAAAGGCTTGAACTATAGTGAACTATAGGTTTGGAAATATATTTGAATAGATGGATCTTGAATTTATAAAGTGCATGAAAACGCCTTGTTTTTTTAAAATAGATTTGTTAGTACACTTTTCTTAATATTGATGACACACTTGGTTGAATGGAGATGTGAGGGTTTGAGAAGAGAATTCCTAAATAACTATAGGAAGTGATAGGTCCAATGACATCCCCTTGAAGGTGAGCCATATTTGGAAAGCCTCTCTCTTTGTAAGGTTGAAAGCCATAAGCTTGATTTTCTCTAGGTTAACTATCCACTATCAATCAATGCAAGACGTTCTATGAATTTACCATTGTGTTTGGAAAGGTTTTGTTTTCTTGGGACATAGGTCTCATGTATAGAGAATGTAAATTATCAAATGAAAGAGACAACCCTAATTTAGAAAATTCCTTAAGTTCATCTACATTGAGTCCAAAAAAATAGGTGAGTGGATAGTCTTATTGGTGTTGAAGATGACCTTTGTAATCATACCAAGATGCACTCCTATGCTTATATATTTGGAAAAAAACTATGCATTCCTATTTATGCAAAATTCATATTGTAGTACTATATATCTTACTGAAATATAATAAATGGCATTACCCATTTCGTCTACATATCTCATTCTTAATCTTTTGTGTATTTTCATATTGTTGTAATATATTGAGTAATATGATGTGTTTAAATGTCGCTATTTTGCTTAGTAGTTTCACAAAGATAGTTCACTTTTGGTATCAAATCCAATAATGATGGATTGGGGGACTTATTAGCTCTATGGATTTGTAATGAAAGAAAAAAAAATAAAGGATAATATAAGTTCATGACACGTCTATCCATATATTGTTAATTTATCCAACGAAGTGATGGTTAATCACATGGTGATGATGACTTGTGTATTGATGATTGAGAGCATATGAATTGCATGCTCATGAAGAACCAATAATAATAAGTAATGCTTGTCATGGTAGATTCACTCTACATAAAGAGAGTTTCCTTTAGCACTATTCCAAATCGATGCAAGTGTATCTCAATGCCAAGCCTCCTACACTTGCACCATGTATTTTGATGTTTCTTGATCATCCAAAAACTTGTTCCACCTCATCCACAACTCAGCCAAAAAATGGTTGCTTGATCAACCAAAAAATTGTGCCAACTCAACCAACTCAAAAAATTGTTGACTTCTATCTCAAGCAATTCAACCCTCTTATACTAAAAAATCCTTCCCTTTAATTGACTATTGTTGGGTGGATTGTTGGAATCATTTTGATCACTAAAACATTCAACTAAATAATATGTCTTGGACCACAATCCATTTGCATCCCTTCTTAGTTGTGACAGTGAATTTATTGGTCAATTGGATATGAGTTGAATTTTGAATCTTAAAGTATAATCAATACTACATTAATCTTTGTTTACTGTTAATAGTGTTTTGGTTAATGCCCATCTCTCATTATTGCCTTCATTTTGTTACATTATTGCCTAAAAAGAGGAAGTTTCCATTAAGTTCCATACCACCACTTGGCATCTAAAATAGTATCACCTCAAAGACATAGGGAAAATGTTACTTGAGGATCTTCATACCTCTTTTTAGGTAAGGTCTAATTACACTAAGCCTTTGTTTGGAGAAGGTAAGCTAAAATTTATATTTTGCTAATATTAAGTTCTTGATATTGTGACATAAATTTCTAACTGGATGGAGTAGTACTTGTTTAAAATAAAAGATAGCATTAATTGCTTCAAGACTTAACTTCATGACAATGACCATTAGAAAAAGTTAGAATGATTTTGCGCATTGGATTTTCTAATTGGTTGTTCACTCCATCACACTATTGATTATACCATTGTAGCATGGTATCGGTTTCGTTTATGGTATGATGATTTAATGATCTCACATTGAATGGTTGGAATTTAACAATCAGAAGCATTCATCTTCTCCACACATAATAATCTTGGTTCATAATCTTGGTTGGAATTATTTTCCTTGGTAGCTCAAAATGGTGCTCAAATTGATAAGGGTTCTTTACATTAATATATTGGGAATGCCTTTTGGATACAAGAGGAAGCTAAACTTAATGCTAGTGAACAACTACAAATTTTATCCTAATGAGAGCAAGACAGAGCAATTATCCCTCTGTCAGAGAATCACATGATAGCGATAAGGAAGGGCATTGAAAGAAACTACATAAATATTCCAAATCATGCAATCCAAGTAACAATGTGTTTCTTCTATCTCTTCTGTCAAAAGTAACTGCACTTTGGTTTCTAAAACACACATCCATAGTAAGTATGTGTGGATTCTAGCTTTTGCATTTAGAACAACCATGCTAGTGTCTCAACCCATTCATATAGAGTAACCGTGTATGGGGTTATCCCATGCACACAAATTAACCACACGATATTCCAATCCACATGTCTAGAAAATCATCCTTGGTCTCTAGATTAAAAATCTGAAGTAACTATTCATGGCTACCTGCCATTCTATTTCTTCATCCAATGTCAACACCTTGCAATGTGTTGAAAATGATAGATTTGTATGCTTAAGATTCTAGTTATTGTTCCCCTCCTAGTAACTTAAGCCCCATTAAGTTCCTCTAGAATGATCACATTAACTCAACTATGGTCATGGCCACATTATTCTTCTTCTTTCTAGTGAATTAATTTGTTTCCATTCAAGTTGCATAATTGCAACTAACTTGAACATTGCCACATTAATCACACACCTCAATCCTAAATCTTGAACCATATCTATTACTAATATTCTAGTATTATTACAACCTAGCCTTACTATTAATCTTTTCACTTCACCTTATCCCATCGCTTGTGATTGCATTTTCATTCGCAAGTTGTTAGGCCCTCATTTTAATTTTGATAGAAGACAAATCGCAAATTGAGGGGAGGGCATGGTGGCATGGAATCGGTAGATAGAAAAGATACAAGTCACTCCACCAAGATTGAAATATGTTAGTAACAATATATAGTATTAGTTAGAGAGGGAGACAAGAACTAACATAGCACGCGAGACTCCAGGCCATCAAGGGGTTGATTGGAAAAAGTGTGAAGATACTTGAGTGGAGTAGAAGTAGATATCAACTAGTTATGATTTCTTGATTTTGAATGCACCTTCCCACCTTCATGTAGATCATTACAAATGTCAATACCTTGGCCTATCAAATGGATAATTCTATGTTGACTATCTGTATACTAGCTATTTGTTGAATGTATATTAGTTACTTATCGATTAGTAGATTGTTATCTAAGTTATGAACTATGCTCATGTTATGATATCATGGATTAAGAATGATTATGTAGTGATGTATTGGGTTGCGTTGGAGATGCATGTGATCCCCATCTTATAAATCACATCTTGAGAGCCATAATTCCATGGAGACTAAACTTCGAAAAACATGAATGGTGGAAAAAAGTAATCCAAAAAATATTTGAGTCAAAATCACTATTTGGAATCACTATTTTTGTTTACGTAAGGCCTTGGGAACTATTTTTCAATATCCACTAAATTGGATCCCTTGAAATGGAAAATCCGTTGAAATGTGGGATGACAAGATCCTTGGAAAACTACCTCTTTCTCATTTCTAAAATCTCAAAGAGATCAAATTGTGGCTAAGTGCACATTGGAGTCCAATATCTCTTTAACATGTCGAGATGGGAATATTGTGGCTAAGTGCACATTGGAATCCAATATCTCTTGAACATGTCGAGATGAGAATCAAAAGAGGATGAAATATGGTTGTGGCGGTAGCATCTCCACCCTTAAAATCATCTCCAATGTCCCTTTTCCAATATTCTCCATCATCTTAGACGATCTACCTTATTCAACAAGCTCATGCCGAATAATAGAGGATGTAGAAACTATAAAAAACCATACAAATAAGTATGGTTATGAAGATATTCTAACATCTTAAAACCTTCCATCACTATCTACCTTTTGGAAGTGATTCTATAGAGGAGACTAAACTTGCCAAAATTCTCGTCTTCTATTAGCTAATGATGAAAAAAATACTCTTACATCTTAGAATCTCCCCAAAAGAGGGATTTATGGCCGCTCTTCTTGACATCTATGACTTTCCGTAGAGAAAATGACAGTCCATATTTTTTTAGAATGCAAAAGCAATTTTGGTGGCAGACTTGACAAATTTGGGTAATCAAACTAACACGTCCACAGATTTGAGATATATCATTAGTTTGTGGAAAACTTCATATGATGGGAATGTTATCAATAAATTATTATTGGAAATAGTTTGGTTAGTAATCCAAAAATTATTATCTTGAAAACTCTCGCTAGCTTGAAACCATGGTTTGTTTAGAGAAGAAACCCATCAATTACAAACACAGTAGAGCAAGCTTGGGATCTTATGGAGTGTTGACCCAACTTTTGGGGAAACATAATGTAATCACAAAGCATTGCAACTTCTGCTAAGTTGTGATAAAAAACTTGGATAAATTGACATATGAGGAAGAATCATAACCAGTAAAACTTCTGCTAAGTTGTGATAAAACTTCAGATCTTCATGAATCATTAACAGTGAATGGATGAATGATAACCAGTAAAAAAGATGCTTCATGAAGCATAACCAGTGATTGGAGTAAACAGGGTGCCATATTTAGTATCTTCCAATATATTTCAGTAACTCTACCCATAAATATTACGCATTCCTTTCACCAAGTCACGGTTTTCAATATGATAAAAATCAAAACTTGACTCCTACTTGTCTGTACTCTGAACAAACAGATACAACAAACCTGATATCAAAGATGTATATGGTCCATGAAAGGAGGCAGGGGAAGCAATGACGTTCAAACCCAGCTAAAATTCATACATACAAATTTAGACAGAATCAAAAATTCGTGGCATTCACCATTTCTAGCAGCATAGAATTTAACAGAACTCTGTTTTTTATCTATCTCACGGATTCATCAAAAATAGCAATATATACAGACAGAGATTTTAGAAACTTCTGGAGCATAGCTCTACAGAACGCTCAATTCTGGAAATATCTTGACTGCTAAAAATAAACAAAAAACAGCTGTTTATCTACCGCATTAAAACCAAGGTAAGAGGTGGAGTCGGATACATCAGTCGCATTCAATGCGGTGGTTGAAATTACATGACGTGTCACAACATTCTCCCCTTTAATTTCAACCTCCTACACATTTACAGCATAATTAGCATCACAGATGCCCAGACTTTGTCTTTGAAATTCAAAAATATCTTTTCCCAGTGCCTTAGTGAAAATGTCAGCGAGTTGTTCCTTTGAATTGCAAAAACAGAGTTTAATTTCTTTATCATTTACCAATTCTCTAATGTAATGATACCGCGTGTCAATATGCTTGGTTCTCTTGTGGAATACATGGTTCTTTGACAGCGCGATAGCTGACTTATTATCACAGAAGATAGTTGTTGGCGCTCCTTGTTCATGCAAAAGATCGAACAAAACTCTTCTCATCCAGATGGCCTGACATGCTGTTGACGTGGCAGCAACATACTCTGCTTCTGCTAATGAAATAGTAACTATGGCTTGTTTCTTTGATGCCCATGAGACAACTCCTGAGCCAAAAAAGAATGCATATCCAGATGTACTTTTTCTATCATCAACATTTCCAGCAAAATCACTATCTGTATACCCTGTCAAATTGAAATATGAACCTGTTGAATATAAAATTCCACAATTCACTGTGCCTGCAACATATCTCAAAATTCTTTTACCTACGAGCCAATGAGTACTCTTCGGAGACTCCATGAATATTGAGATTAGACTCACAGCATACATGATGTCTAGTCTAGTTGTGGTTAGATACATTAAACTGCCAACTAGCCTTTTAAATAGCCTAGGATTTACTTGACTTCCAACATCTTGCTTGCTTAACTTAGTGCCTGTAGCTACCGGTGTTGAGACTGGCTTGCAATTTAACATTCTAAATCTTTTCAGTACATCATTTGCATATTTGGATTGTGAGATAAAGATTCCACTTTGAGATTGCAAGACTTCAATTCCCAGAAAAAACTTCATTAGGCCAAGGTCATTCATCTCAAACTCACTCCTCATTACTGTTTTGAATTCTTCTAACATCAAATTGCCAGTATAAATAATATCATCAACATAAATGCACACAATTAAGACCTCACCATGCTGATTTTTCTTGGTGTATAGAGTAGGTTCATTAATACTCCTCCAAAAACCATTGCTTATGAGATAGGAATCAATTCTGTTGTACCAAGCTCGAGGAGCTTGCTTCAGCCCATACAAAGCTTTCTTCAATTTATAAACCTTTTCTTCATGTCCACTTATCTCATAACCTGGAGGTTGTTTTACATATACCTCTTCTTCTAAAATTCCATTTAAAAACGCAGATTTTACATCCAACTGGTATACTTTCCAACTATTATGAGCTGCAATAGCCAAAACAGTTCTAATTGTATCTAATCTGGCAACAGGTGAAAAATTTTCATTATAGTCTATTCCAGGTTGTTGAGCAAAACCTTGAGCAACAAGTCTTTCCTTGTGCTTCTCAACTTCACCATCTGCATTGAACTTTGTTTTATAAACCCATTTCACACCAATGCAGTCCTTTCCTTCAGGTAGATTCATTAATTCCCAAGTATCATTCCTTTCTATTGCATCTATCTCATCATTCATAGCATCCACCCAAACTTTATCTTTGATAGCATCCTCATAACTAACAGGTTGATATGCTAACAATGCAAAATTTGAATTTAAATCTAATTGGTCTTCATGCCGATCATATATCTCCATAAGACTTCTAGTCTTCCTTCCTTTAAATCTAGATCTTAGTGTAGCTAAAGTAGGATCAGATTCATCACTTACCTGCGAACTTGGAGTAGGTTGATTTCTTTGCGTTGAGACCTCTCCTTGTGCAAGACTTCTTGGTGTTCTGACTGCAGTGGATGCATTTGTTGTTGGTGTAATGGTAACAGGTGCTTGTACTAGTTGTCCTCCTTGAGATTCATGCTCTTCTTCTTCATCATGTTCATGAGATAATACAGCTCCTCCTGTAATAGACTCATCTACACTTCCATCCCATGCTTCTTCCTCTTTGAACTCAACATCTCTACTTATAACAAGCTTTTTGGTAATGGGATTGTACAATCTATATGCTTTAGATTGCTCACTATAACCGATGAATATACATTTCTCACTATGATCATCCAACTTTCTCCTTAATTCAACTGGTACATGTGCATATGCTATGCACCCAAAAACTCGTCAATGTGAAATTGAACATTTTCTACCAGTCCATGCCTCTTGAGGTACTTTACTAATAAAGCTACTTGTAGGACTCCTATTCAGAATGTATGTTGAACACCAAACTGCTTCTGCCCAATAGTCATTTGGTAAGTGATTTGTCTTCAACATGCTCCGAGCCATGTTCATTATGGTCCTATTCTTTCTTTCAGCCACACCATTCTGTTGTGGTGTATATCTGGCAGTAAATTGTCTTTTAATTCCATGAACCTTGCAAAAATATAAAAAGTCATTTGAAATATACTCACCGCCCCTATCAGATCTTAGCACTCTAATGTACTTACCACTTTGCTTTTCAACCAAAGCCTTGAAGTTCTTGAAGACTCCGAAAGTTTCAAACTTTTGTTTTAAGAAATATACCCAAGTCTTCCTGCTGTAATCATCAATAAATGTCAAGAAATAGTAAGCTCCAGCCAATGAAGGGGTTTGCATTGGCCCACATAAATCTATATGTATGATTTCCAGAGGTACTTTTGCTCTATAGGAAACACCTACAGGAAAGCTTTCTCTATGTTGTTTTGCCAAGATACATGTCTCACATGAGCTTGCTGGTTGTTCTATGATTGGCAGCCCTTTCACCATTTCCTTCTTCTGCAATGACCTCAAACCATCAAAATGTAGGTGACCAAACCTCAAGTGCCAAAGCCAAGATTGATCAATAGTCTTAGCTTTGTATGCATTAACAGAATTTTGAGTATCACTCCTCATGGTAAGCGGGAACATCCTGTTCTTGGTCATCTCAACCCTTGCAATCAACCTATTACAATGAGCTCTATCTTGAATTGTGCAAGCTTTGTCATAAAAATTTATCTCATACCCAATCTCCATTAGTTGTCCAATACTCATCAAATTACATTTCATTCCAGGAACAAGATAGACATCTTTCACAATCTTCTTCTCACCATTCTTTGTCAAAACATCTATTATTCCTTTGCCTTTGATAGAAACTCTACTATCTGTTCCAAGCTTTACTTCGGATTGAACAGAACTATCCAAACAGCTAAACAACTCTTGATCTCCAGTCATGTGGTTGCTACAACCATTGTCCAAAAACCATACATCTTTTGGACTCTCCTGAGCAATATTACAAGTGATAAACATAGACTCTGTTTTAGTCTCAGATACCTCAGATAAATTAGCTGATTGCTTGCTTTCATTTGCTTGTCTTTTTCTGTAGTCCTGAATTACATGCCCAAATTTCTTACAGTAAAAACACTAAACCTTTGATTTATCAAACCTCTAGACTGCTGTTGATTAAGATTACTCCTTGAACCTCTGAAATTTCCTGAATTGGGGCTCTGGACTGATTTACTAGTTTCATCTGAAATTGTTCTTTCATCACTTTGATTTTGGAATCTTCCTCTACCTCTATGACTAAATCTGCCTCTGCCTCTACTAACTGAAACCTGAGTCTTGAATGCAGATTCTAATGAGGGATTTGAGTTCCTACTCAGTCTAAATTCATGAGACAATAGAGATCCCATCAATTCAACAACAGACAGCTGTGATAGATCCTTTGATTCCTCAATTGCCACTACAATTGTGATGAACCTGCAATAATTAATTAATGCAAATACACAAGATATCAGAAATAACAGAACAGAATCACTTTTATATTGATCATGGGCCACTTCGAGGGGGCAACCTCCTTTGAGCAAGCTCAATACAATTAACTTCACAGTGCCTTCAATGACCTCAACACACACTTATATACTAAGTCTATGCCCAATACTATGAGTCAAAACCATGGGACATATAATACTACAGGACGACTTACAAAGCATATGCGCCCAATACTATGGGTCAATACTATGGGCTAATATAAACTACGGATCAACAAATACTACAGGACGACTTACAAAGCATATGCGTCCAACAACAATATACTAACATAGTAAAGAGAAGGGTTGACATAGGTTCCTAACATCCCCTCTCCCTTAGAAAAAGCTTTGTCCTCAAAGCTTTGGTTGGAGAAATTGCTGCAGAATCAGAAGGAGTGGTTCCCCGGTAGCATCCTCGGTTTGCATTTTGGGCCACTGACACCTTTGGAGTGTCAAGGAGGATTGCTTGGAAGGCTGTAGATGAAGAAGAACCCTGTCAGCTGCGTGGAAAATGCGCTCAGAACGGTGCTGATCGGCTTGTTGTTTCCGGCGAATTCTGGCCATGTGAAGATTGTCCTGCGGAATGAGAAGAATCTGATCGCGGTTTCGAAGAACCGAGTCAATTTCCTGAACTGGGGAGCTGCTAAGGGTGTATGGAAGAAGAACTGGCGGTGGTTGTCCATAGACTACTTCATATGGTGTCCTTTGAGATGTGGTATTGTACCACCAGAGTGCTACTAGGAAATCCATAGAAATAGTTGGCCAAAGCTGTGTAGGGATGGGCAAGGGTTTGATCAATCTCGAAAAGAGTGTCGGTTCCCCCTTGTTGACTTGGAAAGTATCATCGTTAGCCACCATCTGTTGAATTTTTATTTTTAGTCCCGGCCAAAAGAAGTTACATTGTTCCTGGTCATACATTTTGCAGAACCCAGAGTGCCTTGTTGATGAAGAAGCATGGAGTTCATAGAAGAGATAGCCCTATTGAACATAGTGCAACCAATTTGGAACAAGCAGAGAAAGAGCTGTAAGAGAAACTGGGTCATCAATTGTGCGAGAAGGAGCATCTTCCACCATATTGTCCTTACCCTTCTTGTAAGTGATCACATAGGGATAACCCATGAGTTGGATAACCCATTGCAGGTGTGTTGGGGAGGAGACCCATTGTTCCAGAAAATTTTTCAGACTCGGGAGATCAGTCTTGATGCAGAAATAATTGCCTAATAGGTATGGCTGCCACTTCTGTACTACATGCAAAATAGCCATCATTTCCTGCTGAGAGGTAGATGTGGCTACATTCTTACCGGAAAGGTCTCTTGAAGGCAGCAAGCTCATTGGTTCAACAAAGATACCTGCATATCTATCCAAGGGAGTAGTGGAGACTGTTGATGGGTGCATCTGAATGGAATTAAGCTGAGCGATGACACCATGTGAATTCTTCTTAAGGATTTTTTCCAAGCGATGTGAACTGATGATGCAGAGAGACCCTGGTTGTAAGCCCCTAAATTTGTGTTGTGCCCCATTGACTTTAAACTGCATCCAAAGTTCAGCAAAATCCCATAAGATGGGGCCAAGTGTGCGTAACCATTGAACGCCCAAAACCACATCACATCCACCTAAGGGCAAGGCAAACATGTCAGAGCGTAGTTTATAATCTTCCATAGAGATACGCACATTGTGACACTTCCCCTTGCAAGGTAAGGTGCCCCCATTGGAAACCATGACTTCAAAGTTGGAGCAAGGATGGACAAAACAATCAGCCTGTTTGGCAATTCGAGGGTCAATGAAGTTATGAGTGCTACCAGAATCAATGAGTATGGTAAGAGGGAGCTTCTTGAAGTATCCCCTAACCCGCATTGTTTGTGGGGTGGTGACGCCGGTTACAGCATGGAGAGAGATCTCAGGTGGGTCGTCCTGAGATGGGGTGTCAACAGGCGGGTGTTGCATGTCGACCGGATCATCTACTGTATCTGTAGCTTCTTCACCAAGTTCTAAGGCAGGCAGAGAATCCACATCCAAGAGATAGAGCTTTTGTTGAACACATCTATGTCCCCGAGTGAATTTCTCATCACAATTATAGAAAAGCCCTTTTTCTCGGCGTGCCTGCATTTCTATTTCAGACAAATGCTTGATAGGAGTTGGTTGAGGAGTAGGCGTGATGGGAGGTCGTTGGGAACCCATATTTCTAAAGGGAACAAAGGTGGGTTTGGAGCGTTGTTGAGCTGCGATCTTGTCCTCGGCCAACTTAGCCAACCCTAGGACTTCCATCATTGTGTTGGGATAAAACATTTTGACCTCTGAGCGGATTTCATCCTTGAGACCACTGATAAAACAACTCCTGTAGAATTCATCAGACAATCCTTCTGTGTGATTGGCTAGTTTCTCAAATTCCATCTGATACTCTCTCACTGTGCCAGTTTGGTGAAGTTTAGTGAGTGCTCCTGTGAAGTCGTCAAAAGCACTAGGACCAAATCGTGGCAAAATGAGTTGGCAAAAATCTGTTCAGTTTGGCTCGGGATGAGCTTTGATGTACCAACGGTACCATTGAAGGGCTTCCTATTCCAAATGAAAGGATGCAAGTGGAACTTTCTGAACATCAAAAGTATTATGCAGATTGAAATATTGTTCTGCTCGGTATATCCATCCAGTCGGATCAGTACCATTGAAGCGAGGAAAATCAAGCTCCGGCCCACGAAAATTGCTAGAAGCAGAGAACCCGGTGGCTGCAAAAGATTCTGGCTGTCTGGTATTGTTCATTGCTGAATGCTGCAGATGGAGGCTGAGAAATTTTTCATCCAGATCTTGGAGTTTGGTTTGGATGGCTGCCAGTGCTTCCTCCATGGTGTGTGCTCCTGCACAGGTGACAACCATAACCAGGTTGTTTTTTTTTTTTGTTTTTTTTTTTTTTTTTATAGACTGGAGCGGTTACGGCTCAAAAGGTATATATCTGAAACGGCGCAGTAGTGATCGACAATAGTTCAGCTGAAAGTAGATATGGACCCCAGGTATGTGCGGCTTCCTAACAGTTTAGGGTTTTCACTCGGCCACCAATTCTGTCTGACGGCTTGCGTATTGGGGCAGTACCCCTCACTCCACGGCTCAGGTAAAACTGATAACCGCTTTGCCACAAACGACAGCTCTTGGTTTACCTCACGGGTGGAAACTAGTCAATCAGGTAGGGGTCGTTGCCCTTTTCGCTGGCAGGTCCTCTCAATGGGCCAGCTACTTCGGGGTTCCTGTGGTACTCCTCACAATGAGTTTTAGGGCTTATGCCCAAGTACTTCCCACAGTTAAGCGGATAGGGATTATTCCCAAATCCGAACCTGCAACAGAAAAAATTTGGGCAGAAATTCCACCCAATGTTCAAAAACCAGATCTATATTGCTCAGAATCGCTATTATAGCATGTTTCCGGAACTGGAATGACCACTCTGCTTCTATCTATGAAAGCGGAATGGAAATCTGGGCAATCGGTCAAAAGATTTTCTCGCCGCAATTTCCGCGGCCGTCACCGAAATTCTGAAAAATTGCTGATTTTAAATCCGCGATATCTCCACTTTTAGAACTCCAAACGAGATGATTTTTTTTTTTGAAACTGCGTATTTTTTAAAAAGGAATTCAGATATGCAATCGGTTTCTTCTGATTTTGTGCAGAAAGTTTCAGAAATTGATCTAAAAGTCGCCGCCCAAAAAAAGAAAAAAAAAATTCCCACTTGTGCCAAGGAAAGTGCTCTGATACCAGATGTGATGAACCTGCAATAATTAATTAATGCAAATACACAAGATATCAGAAATAACAGAACAGAATCACTTTTATATTGATCACGGGCCACTTCGAGGGGGCAACCTCCTTTGAGCAAGCTCAATACAATTAACTTCACAGTGCCTTCAATGACCTCAACACACACTTATATACTAAGTCTATGCCCAATACTATGAGTCAAAACCATGGGACATATAATACTACAGGACGACTTACAAAGCATATGCGTCCAATACTATGGGTCAATACTATGGGCTAATATAAACTACGGATCAACAAATACTACGGGACGACTTACAAAGCATATGCATCCAACAACAATATACTAACATAGTAAAGAGAAGGGTTGACATAGGTTCCTAACAACAATTGCATCATATTTGATGGGTAGGCTACGCAGAATTTTCTCCACGATTTTCTGGTCATTTAAATCCTCCCCATGTGTTTTTATCTGATTCACCACATTCATGGTTCTATTAAAGAACTGGTCAATTGATTCTGAATCCTTCATCTGAATGGTTTCAAATTCTCTTCTAAGGGTTTGCAACCTGATTGTCTTAACCTTAGAAGAGCCCTTATAGGCCGTCTCTAAAATGTCCTATGCTCTTTTTGAATTATCTTCGGAAGCAATCTTTGGAAAGATTGATTCATCCAGACTCTGTTGGATGAAGAGTAGGGCTTTAGCATTCTTCTTTCTATTATTATTGAGAATAACCCTTTCTGCCTGAGACAATGCCAAAAACGCTGCCTCATCTTGAGGTTCAGGATACCCATTTTCAACTAAATCCCAAATATCCTGAGAACGAAACAGAGTTTTCATTTTTGTTGCCCAAAAATCATAATTTTTACCTGAGAACGAGGGAACCTGTGGCTGCACAGAGCTGCTAGTGGTGGCCATGGTTAAAATTTGACTGTCTATGAATCCTCTGTCTGGTTATTCACAAACCCAGCTCCCCCTTGCTCTTTGAATGGAACGGTCCTGGCTTTTCTGGTGCTTGCAAATTTTTATTATCATAAACCATCTAACACAGGTTTCTTCTGCTATGGATCTCTTTAAGAAAGAGCTTCACGAGTTCTAGCTTCTGCCTGGGGAGCGAACGGTGAAGAAAAAAAACTCAACACCTTCATACAGCAGACCTCACACAACTGTCGGCTCCTTCATTTAGGCTGGCGGCTTCAGAAATGGCGGAGACTAAGCTCTACGCATTGGTATTTGCTCGAGGATCAGTGTACACGGGAATGCATGTATCTGGCGAGTGTACAACTACCCTGTGACTTCTTGCGGTTGTCAAGAACTCTTCAAGACTCGTAGATGTAGGAAGGCAATGAACTGAGCTGAGTTTACACCAAGTTCATCTGTTCCAAGTCCCTACCACTAGATAAGAACAGAACAGTAGGGTTCATTACTCTGCTTAGACTCAAACGCACCAAATGGGTATGGCTCTGATACCACAATGAAAGGAGGCAAGGGAAGCAATGACCTTCAAACCCAGCTAAAATTCATACATACAAATTTAGACAGAATCAAAAATTCGTGGCATTCACCATTTCCAGCAGCATACAATTTAACAGAACTTTGTTTTTTATCTATCTCACGAATTCATCAAAAATAGCAATATATACAGACAGAGATTTTAGAAACTTCTGGAGCACAGCTCTAAAGAACGCTCGATTCTGGAAAGATCTTGACTGCTTAAAATAAACAAAAAACAGCTGTTTATCTACCGCATTAAAACCAAGGTAAGAGGTGGAGTCGGATACATCAGTCGCATTCAATGCGGTCGTTGAAATTACATGACGTGTCACAACAGTCCATGAGATTGATCCATTATATAGAAAATTAATTACTAACACGGGATCGGCAAGCTGGACTGGTATTTCCAAAACCTAACCATGAGTAAATGCAAGTGCAATGAAAAAGCTGGCCGCCAGAAGACGAACATGCAGAGCTTGGATTTCTTCTCTCTGATTATAACTGGCATGCTCTTCTGAAGTGGCTTGTTCTCTCGCCTGCTGATCCACAGGTTCTTCTGTAACCAGACGAGGAACATGAGTAGCTTGAATTTCTTCTATCTGATTATAACTGGCATGCTCTTCTGAAGTGGCTTGTTCTATAGCCTGCTGATCCACAGGTTCTTCTGTAGCCAGATGAGGAACATGCAGGGCATGAATTTCTTCCTCTGATTATAACTGGCATGCTCTTCTGAAGTGGCTTGTTCTATAGCCTGCTGATCCACAGATTCTTCTGTAGCCAGACGAGGAACATGCAGGGCTTGAATTTCTTCTCTCTGATTATAACTGCAATGCTCTTCTGAAGTGGCTTGTTCTATAGCCTGCTGATCCACAGGTTCTTCTGTAGCCAGATGAGGAACATGCAGGGCTTGAATTTCTTCTCTCTGATTATAACTGCAATGCTCTTCTGGAACGGCTTGTTGTATAGCCGGCTGATCTACTGTTTCTTTTGTCGCCAGATGAAGAAAATGAATGGCTTGATTTTCTTCGATCTGATTATAACTGGCATACTCTTCTGAAGTGTCTTTTTCTATAGCCTGCTGATCTGCTGGTTCCTCAGATGCCAAAGGAGTAACACGAATAACTTGACTTTCTTCTATCGGATTGTTAGTGACATGCTCGTCTGAATTGGCGTTTTCTAGATCGAGCTGATCCTCGGGAACAAGAAGCAATGCTTCTTCTACTCCAAAATCTTCTGTCTCACCACGACTTTCTTTAATGTGATTATCAAAGACATGCTCGTCTGACGACGAGTGACTTGACCTTCTTCCACTTTCCCCATCCCCGCTGCTAATCCGCCGACGTTTTAAACTTCTTTCCTCTTGCCCTTCCATTTCGATATCTATAAAATAAAATGCAATTTTCACAACAAATCGGATTAGATTGGCGATAACAGGCATGGAAATAACTAATATAATTCTCTTGGTAATGACTAAATGAAAATCCTAAAGAAAGCAAAATACATAATGGGTCGCCATTTAAAAAAGTAAAGGATATGGCATTCCAATAATTGCCACAAGGAGCAAAGTGTGGCCGATGCAATATTGCACTCCTTAATTCGGGTAATAATCAATTCGGCCTTCCTTAAGGTGATTTATGCTTGGGAAAATCCAACCGAGCCCTCTTTTATACCTCTCCCAGAATTCATAACATCTGTGAAGACAGGATTTCATTTCTCAAAAGCCTCAATTTTTTTCCCTTGTCAATTTTTTAGTTTTTTACCGATCTATCCAGCTGGTTACTAATCCTCAAAATAGTGAGTCAAAAAGATTTTGTTTTGCATGAATTGGGTTAATTTGTGAGCAATACATTGTACTTAGAAAAGGAGCAATGTTCACTCCCATGCGTTGGATTTTTAAGTGTTCATTTTATATCCATGCTGGCAACGAGTAATAAACCCTAGACATTTTGGGTGTTCCCACATTTTGCTTAGCTGAAGCTTTATTAAAGAGCGCTTCCAGATAACGTAGGAAAGGAAATGCAGTGGAAAGAAATGAATGTCTCATTACACAATTCAAACGCACAACTTCATTCCATACTCTCCACAGGAAAATTGCCCTAAATTATGGGACTAACAGCCCAAAAAAAAGAGAATTGGTCTACATAAGAAAAATTAGTAAATGAACAGAATTGTATGTTTTTATTCGTCTGCAAAAATGGAATCTGTTGTTTCTGATGAGCATCTATTTATGTATCGCAGAATTCTCATTTGTTTTTAAATCAAGCATTCTGCTTCCTCTTTCTACAATTACTGTTCCTTCTAAGAAAACATACAGAAGCTTGCCTATTGAGAAAACAAAAGAGGTCGGTTAACTAGGTTAAGTCTAGGTCTGCCAAATCTTCAACCAGTTTGCAAAGTTCACTCCCATGGGTTGGATTTTTAAGTGTACACTTTATATCCATCCCAACCCATGGATATAAAGTGGACACTTAAAAATCCAACCCATGGGAGTGAACTTTGCAAACTGGTTGAAGATTTGGCAGACATAGACTTAACCTAGTTAACCGACCTCTTTTGTTTTCTCAATAGGCACGCTCCTGTATGTTTTCTTAGAAGGAACAGTAACTGTCGAAAGAGGAAGCAGAATGCTTGATTTAAAAACAAATGAAAATTCCGCGATACATAAATAGATGCTCATCAGAAACAACAGATTCCATTTTTGCAGACGAATAAAATCATACAATTCTGTTCATTTACTATTTTTTCTTATGTAGACCAATTCTCTTTTCTTTGTGTGTGTGTTAGTCCCATAATTTAGCGCAATTTTCCTGTGGAGAGTAGTGAATGAAGTTGTGCGTTTGAATTGTGTAATGAGACATTCATTTCCTTCCACTGCATTTCCTTTCCTACGTAATCTGGAAGTGCTCTTCAATAAAGCTTCAGCAAAGCAAAGTGTGGGAATACCCAAAATTTCTAGGGTTTATTATGGATATAAAGTGAACACTTAAAAATCCAACCCATGGAAGTGAACTTCGCTCCTTTTCCAAGTAGAAACATGTATTGCTCACAAATTAACCCAATTCATGCAAAACAAAATCTTTTTGACTCACTATTTTTAGGATTAGTAACCAGCTGGATAGATCGGTAAAAACCTAAAAAATTGACTCACTATTTATAGGATTAGTAATCAGCTGGAACCTAAAAAATTGACAAGGGAAAAGAATTGAGGCTTTTGAGAAATGAAATCCTGTCTTCACCGATGTTATGAATTCTGGGCGAAGTATAAAAGAGGGCTCGGTTGGATTTTCCCAAGCATAAATCACCTTCAGGAAGGCCGAATTGATTATTACACAGCTGTCATTGTATTAGCTGTTAGATTGTAGGGTGCTTATTGCACTCTCTCAGCAACCCAGCAGTTGCTGCAGGGCATACCAACTATTGGATTGAGTTGCTGCACTGGCGTGCTTATTACACAGCTGTCATCAGATTCATTCATAAAAATAGATTATACTAATTTTTTCCATATGCCAATTTCTTAAAAACACCAATTTATTATTCAGAAAAATTAAAAAAACTTACTTTCGTTATTCATAAAATACAAAATAAAAAATAACTTTATTATTATTTATAAGATATGAATAGAAAATAACATTGTTCTTAAGCCTTCAAAAAACTAACCTATTAAAACAATCCTATATCCTTTTTTCAGCGGAAATAAACAATCATGTATCCTATCAAATATGTCATCTCAAAAATAACTATGATGACTCTTTAGTACCAAACATTCTACCGAAAGTATACATCATCCAAAATAAAAACTCTATCGAGCATATTCTAAAGTACTTTAATTTGCAAAAATAACCAGAAATATCAATATCCAGCATTCGGTAAACAAATCATACTGATTATTAGCGATTTTGATACTTTAATATGCTTATAAATTCATGGGATAAAATATTTTTGTAAAGAATTTGTGGAAACAAATAACCTGAAATTATTTAACATTTTTTAGGTTAGAAAGTCAAAGTAATATCTGTATTTGAGTTATTAGGAAGGTTTTAGAAAACCTTTATGTACTTTTTCATGGTTTATAAATAATAAATTGAGTAAATTGTGATTATGGAACTTAATCTACAGGGAATCAAGAGAATAACTTTCAAGAATATGTGCTTCATGAATACTTGAGCTAACTCTTAAAACTCAAGCTTACAACAACAAAAGCAAAATTTATTTTTATTTTTAAAATTAAAAATTGAATCTAAACATAGAGAAAATCCATTTAAAAACATTTAACAGCCTACTAAGTACATAATTGAAATGTAATTCTAAGTTCCTATCATAAAAATATTTATAACTTGCCTTTTTATCGCATCTGACTCAATGGAACTCTTCTTGAGTTTGCTTTTATAAAAGAAACAAGACAGAAGAACCAAGATTAATCTACACTCTTGATTCTTGATTAATCTGCAAAACATATCCATATAAACAATTTTCAATATGATATAAAAAACAAAATTAACAATCAACTACCAAACATATACCAATTACTTACCAAACATAACAATCATTTACCAAACTATTGAAATCACTAGAAGGATTTCATCTCCCAAGTAGTGGTTCTTGAATTCCTACTCACATAAAATGTAAACTTATGTTAACTCAAAAACCCACTTAACACATAGTGATCGAAAATAGCTTTCTTTTATAAGCAAATCTAAATTGGTGTAGGTACTTAGATAGTGTCATTCTCTTTATTTTAATAATGAAATGTAATAAGTTATTTATATAAATAATATAAAAAGTAATTACTTCTTAGATGCATTATTATGTTGTAACATTACTATCCTTCAACAAATCCTTTTTTTGGAAGTTAAAATTCATTGTAGTAGTTATATCGTAAATTATATTTGGAATTAGTCATGAAAATTGGTCGTTATCTTCGTGTGATCAATCTAGGGTTTACCTTCGATAACACCCTTATCTAAATGAGGGGAAGGCTTCTCATATTGGAATATATATATATATTTATTTTAATAATAAAAAGTAACTACTTAGAATATTGGCTTATCCTTAATATGTGGAACTCATAATGAGAATATTGTTTTAACGGTTATGTGCCATACATTGATGAATCTAGGGTTTACCTTAAGTAACATCCTTGAAATGAGGGGAGGGCTTCCCATTTTGGAATATATATCAATTTATTTTAATAATAAAAAGTAACAACTTTATTAAATTTAAATAATAAAAAGTAACTATTTCTTAAATGCATTATTATGTTGTAACATTGTTATCCTTCAACCTCTCCCTTTCTTGGAAGTTAAAATTCAATATTGGCATTATCCTTAATATGTGGAACTCATAATGAGAATATTGTTGTAACGGCTTTGTGCCATACATTGATGAATCTATGGTTTACCTTCACTAACATCCTCGAAATGAGGGGAAGGATTGGATTCCCATCTTGATATGGAAATGAGGAGAAGGCTTGCCATATTGGAATATATATATCCCTTTATTTTAATAATAAAAAGTAACTACTTCTTAAATGCATTATTATGTTATAACATTATTATCCTTCAACATCTCCCTTTCTTGGAAGTTAAAATTCAATATTGGCATTATCCTTAATATGTGGAACTCATAATGAGAATATCATTGTAACAACTTTGTGTCATACATTCATGAATCTAGGGTACTTGTAAATGGTAAGTGGAACTCATAATGAGAATATCATTGTAATGGCTTAATATCATGCTATGATGAATCTAGAGTTTACCGTGACATCCTTGAAATGAGTCAAGGCTTCTCATATATATCTATCTATATATATAGATATATATATATATATATATATATATATATATATTAATTTTGAGTAACTAATATAATACATATTTTTACTTAATTTTACTAATTCTCTTTGTAAGTGGGATTTTACTTATAATATTCTAAATAAGGGTTTACCTTATGAAAAATCTCACTTACATATGATGATGGTGGACTTAGACCAACCATCATGAAAAATAGGTAAAAATAGGTTGAAACTAAAACTTATTTTCTTTACAACTAAGCTATAACCATTTGCAACAACATAACTAAAATTTAAAATTAAAATATTAAGTAAACACAAATAACCTTTATAAAATCAAGAATGTAGATTTTATTTTCATTTTCATTTGATTATATTTAACTCACTCACTCAATCTGTACATTATGAAATCGTAGATTTATTAATGTCCATTGATCACACCTTAAAAATGTAAGAAATTAGTTGGTTTCCTTAGTAATTTTATTTTTATGCTATAAAATATTTAAGCATTCCTAAATACATATAGATGTAATAAGTTAAAAGGTTAGGAAGGTGAGTATTGTAGCAAATATTTTGAAATTGTACTCAATGTGGGTGTACGTAGGATATTCTATGCGAAATTAATTTTCATGTTCAACCCTCTTTTATCCGAAATGGATCAATATATAATTTTTCATATATTTTGGTTCTTTCTAGGTTGAAAGATTGGATGAATTGGCTTGTAGGGCCCATTTGAGGGGCAAGACTCATTTTGGGGATTTCAGATGTAAAACCTTCTAACGCTTTATTGAGTGTCTAAATAGGATTTTTTTGGGTAAACCAACCCATCACTAAATTCCTAGGAAATGTTGTTATTCTACACTTAGAGACCTTTACAACGGTCCAAATATTGGTTCAATTGGAGTATGCATGAAGAAGTTATGCCTCCCATAAGTTGACCCATCCAGTTGACCACCATAGTTCCAAGTGGATTCCATGCCATCTCTCATCTCTCACACATGTGGAGCTAGTCACATGTGAACTTTCAAGAATATTATAGAATGTCTCCTAAATGGGAATTAGGACATGTAAAAACCCTAAAGTTAACCTTAACTGACTATTGGGCTATGTTAAATACTCTGCTTTTAGGAAAATAAGGGAGTTCCATTTTTTCTTGGATCGTTCCATAGATGAGAAACAATAAGGGGTGGATTTGAACCATAAAAGAGGGATTATTAGATTCTATAGGATCCATTGGGCCAGAGTGTCTAAGGTAACTCCATAATGAGTAATGAATTTATTTTGTATTGGCATTCTATATAAAAGATCAAGGCATAGTTCTGATTCCAGCTGGGGTTTTCCCCATAGGGTTTTTCCTAGGATAAATTCTATGTCAAATGTGTTGGGATTGTTTATTTCTTTTTATATTATTTCTCTTACAGTTCTAAAAATAAACTAATTAAAAGAAGTAGTGGTAAGATCTATTGTAACGAACTTTTCCAATGGAATATCCATGTTAGTTTATGGATGATATTAGTATTAGAGAATATTTTCTTCTGGTTTTGTTCATAATCATAGGATCCATTAGTTGGTGAAAAAAAAATCTTCAAACCGTATCCATGGTAGATGATTTTGTTTAAGGAGCGGTGGATGATTATGATCAGCAATTTACAAAGATGAAAATACAAGTCATTGATATCCCACGCAACATTTCCATCCTCATGGTAGCTCTACAAATAAAGTTTGGACCTTCAAGAGATTTTGGAGGCTCTAAATCAAAGTTCAGATTAGAGGGGAAATCAGAAAATAAAACAAACCAATAAAAGGAGCTGATCAAAGAGCCCAGGAAAGAGCAGTCAAGTTCCAGTACATATATTATTTTCTATTATCTCTTTAAGATGGAAGCGAAGGTTGATATCAAGTTGAACCAAGGTGAGATCAATGCTTTAAAGTTTAATCATTAGTTGCAGTAGTTAGAGTTTATTTTAGTATCCATCAAATAGATAAGGAGAAAAAGATCTCATTTTCCTGACTAAAGCTAGAGGGCCATGGATTAAGTTGGTGGGAAATCCACAAGAAATCAGTTAGGTTGGAAGGTGATCCACCAATAACTTAGTGGAAGGAATTTAAAACCCTCATCAAGTCTTTGTTCTACCCTATTGGGTATGTAGAGGACTATATTATCCACTAGAATTACTTCATACAAAGGAAGGATTAGAGTTTGCAAGAATACACCACTAAGTTCTAGAAGATGGATATCATGTTGGCTATCTCACCCAAGAACCTTGATGTACTCCTCAATTATATGGGAGATATATAGAGTCACATATAGAGGCAATTGATGCTCTTCAAGCCTAGTTCAATTGTTGAAGCCTGTGTACAAGCATAGTACTTGGAAAACATAGGCCAAAATAAAGGAAAAACAAGCAGTTCAAAACAAAAAGAGAAGCAAGATGCTACCAAAGAGGGGAAGAAGAAGTGGAAGGGAAAGTAGAAGAAGATTCCAACCTTGGCACATCATTGCAAGGATTTGAAAAACCACTATAACCACTGCAAATTTGATGGGAACATTGAATACAAGTGTCAAAATTTACATATCAAGAGAAACCCCAAGAACCCAAAGCAGAAATCCAAGTGGAAGAACCTTCTAGCCACGGGTTCAAGAAAAGAGTTAGAAAGAAACTCAAATATGGAGGGGAATATTATTTTTACTACAATGCAAAAGGAGGTGAATCTGAGTAGCGTTCATCATAAGGAAGGGAAAGAGATGACGAAACTCTTCTACATTAAGATCTATGTCAAGAATACCAAGATTGACACTTTATCTGATTCATATTTGTAGGAAAACATCATACCAGAGGACTTGGTACATAAGCTTGGATTACAAGTACATGATCATCCCAGTCCCTACCCATTGGGATTGATAAATAAGGATACATAAATCAAAGTCATGAAAGAGTGCAAAATCAAGTTTTCCATAAGTGTAGAGTATATTGATGATGTGGGGGTAGACGTAGTACCCCTAGATGTTTCTAGTGTAGTGGTTAGAATCCCCTACATATATATGAGATACACGATCCTCATGAGGAGAATCAACCAGTACTACTTGATCAAGGATAAGAAACCCTTTATAATCAACGTGCACAAAGGTAAATCGAAGGTCTCTCTCGTAAGTGCCAACAAAGAAAAAATGTGACGAGTTCAAGTAGAAAGTTTGTATTACTTTTATTAAGACAAAGTTAACAAGAAGGTGAATTGATAAAAGTGAAGGCATGCCTAGAGTGATGTACCAAAGTGTAGAAACATCAGTTGGAGAAAATTTTATAGGCATATAGAGAAGTGTTTTAGGATCCTAGAGGGATACCCCCTAAGAGGAAAGTGGAGCACAAGGTATAGCTATTATTATATTCTCCATTGTCGAACAATGAACTATACAAACAATTTATCATAGAAGCAGATTGAGTGAAAACGCAATCACAACAATGACTAGAGGAGAGTGTAATCCGACCAAGAACCTTACCTTGTGGGTCATCTATTATCATAATACCCGATAAATATGGGAATTAGAGGACATGTATTGACTAAAAAGTTATGAATAATAACACCCTCAAGAATCAATACCCTTTGGCTAGGATCAATGATTTGCTAGACTAGTTGCAGCATGGAAAGTACTTCACCAAGTTGGATATCAAATCAGGATACCACCAGGTATGAGTGAATAAATAAGACACCTAGAATACCTCATTGAATACTAGGTAAGGTCTACATGATTGCTTTGTAATGTCGTTTGGTTTATGTAATGCACCAGCTTCATTTATGTGTTTGATGGTTGATGTATTGTGTACCTTTCTTAGATACATTTATTGCAGTGTATTTACATGATTTATTGGTATAGAGTGTTACTTGGGAAGAACATGTCTCACATCTCAAGCATGTGTTGGGGACTTTAAAAAAACATCAATTACTGGAAAACCTTAAGAAATGTGGATTTTGTAGCAGTATTTGGTGTATTTGGGGTATGTCTTTGGTGTATTTGAGTTATGTGATTGGCGGAGGAGAGCTTAAGATTGATACCACAAATATGGAGTCAAACACTAAGTGGCCTACTCCTATGAATGCCACTAAAGTTAGGATTTGTTTGGGAGTGTCCCAATACCTTCAAAAGTTCATAGCTTCCTTTTCGGTTGTGGTTGCACCTATCCATGCCATAATAACCAACAATATGGGGTTCCAGTGAGGATGGAATCAATGGAATTATTTTGAAGGCCTCGAGAGAAAGATAAGTCATGCATCGATTCTCGCATTTCCTAGTTTGTTGAAGCCTTCCAAATTGGATACAAATGCATGTGGGTATGCTATGGGAGCATTTTTTATGCAAGGAGGGAGGAAAATATGCTATAATTCTAAAATGTTCCATGCTGGCATCCTGAAATACCTTACATATGATAAGGAACTATATGCCATAGTTCAAGATGTTAAGAAGTGGAAGCAGTATTTGATGTGAAAGGAGACCATCATTCACACTGATCACCAACCACTAGTACAATATGTGTAGGCTTGGATTATGCTACAACAAACATGACACTAGAAGTGGATTTGATTCTTACATGTTCGGTTCCATCTAATCATTAAATTCAAGAATGGAAGTACAAACAATTTGGAAGACATGCTCTCAAGGAAACCTAAAACAAATACCACATCTTTGGGTTTCCTTATGCATATGGATCCTTTCACCCATTATGCATAAAAGGAGGAATACAAAGAAAATGAGGACTTCAAGGAATTATTTCAACAACTGCAATTCCAACTCAATGTAAAAGAAGGTGACATGAAGGTTGACTATCATCTATAGGATGGGTTACTCTACAATATGGATAAACTATGTGTTCCTAAAGGAAAAAGATTTCAACTCATGATAGAGGATCACACCTCAAAAGTTGCAAGGCATTTTGGTGTTGGGAAGATAGTCCCCAACTTGCAAAGGTATGTTTATTGGTATAGAATGCAAGAACATGTAGCTTGTTTTATCAAAGTATGCATACTCTATTGTACAATCGAGCCCAGTAATAGGAAGCAAGTTCTATATCATCCCTTACCTATTCCTTAGAGTCCATAGGATAACATCTCCATGGATTTTGTGGGTGGCCTACCAACCACTAGGAAGAGACATGACTATTTATTTGTGGTAGTTGACATATTCAACAAGATGTGAATTCTTATGCCTTGTAAAAATACCATCAGAGGGAAAGAAGGAATAAACATATTCTTTTAACAGGTCTAGGTGGACTTTGGGATACCAAGGACCATCATCTCATACATGGATACTAGGATTCTCAATACATTTTGGACTAGTGTTTGGGAAGAGATGGACACTAAGTTGAAGAGATCTACAGCATTCCATCCATAGATGGATGGACAGACAGAAGTAGTCAACAATACTTTGGGACAACGTTTTAGGGGTTACAATCAGAAGCATCCAAAGACTTGGGATAAAAATATAATTTACATCCAACACTCTTATAACAAAGTTTTTCGCACTTCCATTGGGAAGTCCCCTTTTGAAACTTGTTTTGGATACTTGCCACCTTCACCTCTAGATATTTTTTATGGAAAGAAAGGGGGAGTGAGAGAAGACAACACAAGTGAAGCACTAATAGATGAAAATTTATTAATAAGATTAGGCAGATCCATTTGCAATTACAGAAAGCATTGAAGAAGTCATAGGAAAAATACAGGTCCAGGAATGACCAGCATAGGGTTAAAAAATCATTCAAATTGGAAGATAGAGTGTGGTTACACCTGAAAAAGGGAAGACTACATGCTCCTAGTAAGAAGATCAATCATTTAAGGTATGTCCGTTTTGAGATATTGGAGAAGGTGGGAGATAATTCCTAAAAGATTACTCTACCCCCATATGTGTGCATTTACTTAATAGTGAATGTGGAAAATATGAAAATCTTTGATCCTTCCATGTGGGACCAGGAACCTAGGTAGGTCTTACCTTTTGTAGAGGACTTATCACCAGAGGCTCATGCAACATTATCAAAAGACACTATTTTTTAGAAGAAGTTCAGAACAACTAGGAAAGGATAGTATGAAGTCTGGAAGGTGGAGTTGAAAGGACAGATTCCAAGAAAGGGTAAATGGCACTGTAAGGAGAAGATAGAGGAAATTTGTCCTCACCTCATTCAATATAATATATTGGGGACCAAAATCCTCCCAAAATGAGCAGGTGTGATCTGAAATGGATCAATATATAATTTTTCATCTTTTTTGGTGCTTTTGGAGTTGAAAGAATGGATGAATTAGCATCTAGGGCCCATTTTAGGGGCAGGTCTCGTTTTGCATATTTGGGGTCTGACACGTTCGGAGACCCAATTTAGTGTCTAAACAATTTTTTTTTTGGGTAAGAAAATACATTGCTAATGTAGTGGGCCATGAAATGATTATACACTCGGAGACCTTTCTAACAGTCCAAAGGTTTCCTCAATTGGAGTCCATATGAAAATGTTATGCCTTGCACGAGTTGATCCATTTAGTTGACCACCATAGCTTCGAGTGGATTGCACGTTAGCTCTAATTTCTAACACATGTGGAGCTCCAGCTGGTTTTTCCCTATAGGGGTTTTCTTTGGATAAATTGTGTGTCAAATGTGTGTGGATTGTGTATTTCTTGTTCTATCATTTATCTTACATTTCTAAAAATAAACTAATTAAAAGAACTAGTGGTAAGATCCATTGTGACAAACTATTCTAGTGGAATATCCATGGCAGTTTACGAATCAGGGTGAAAACGCAAAGCATTAGAGAAATTTTGAGGTCAAAAAAGGGCCTCAAAACAAAGAAAATGTACTATAAAATACAACCAATCACATTCTAGTAGATGACATCATCCCCCTTGGTGAGGTGGCATTGCATGAGTTAATAATGCTTATTTGTCAAATTTTCTATGGTGGATGAAAACACATAGTTAACCAAGGTAGTGGTGTAAGTACTTTTAAGTCATAAAGTAAAGTACTCATAATGATAGTCTTTTCATAAAATAATATTATTGTCATTTTCAAATAAAGTACTCATAATGAATGTCTTTTCACACTTTCACATAAAATAATATTATTGTCATTTTCAAGTGAAGTACTCTTAATTCATAAAGAAAGTCCTTTCACATTTTTTTATAAAATAATATATTATCATTTTTATGTTTTTAATTTTAAATTATATATTCACTCCATTCTATTTAATAACATAATGTCAAACTAATAAAGAATAATAATAGATTTAATAAATAATAATAATAATAATAATAATGCAATGTGGATTATAATAATATTATTGACATTTTACATGTAAATAAATTCTCAATTAAATTACATTATTAAATTCATGAGAAAAGTACTAAATATAAAAAGTCAACATAAAATTTTAAAAAAACTCTTAAAAATATTTTTTATTATTTAATTTCATTTGCAAGTTCAAGACAAATAAATGTTAAAGGACAATACATTTTTGGGAATTTACAATGAATCTTAGTCACATCAGTGTAGACTTATTTTATTAATTTTATTTCTAGTGAATTTTGAAAAGTAACTCAACCATGGTTATTTATATTGTGCATAGAAAATAGTGTGGGAGGTGACTTGTCATATATACCTACCCCATAAAACCCTCAATTCATAATATTTTAATATATCTCATATTTTTGTAGTACATCTCTTAGGAGGCCCTTTTTTGACCTCAAAATCTCTCTAATGGTTGGGTAACACTTCTGTGAGAATCGGGTGCCCGAGCAACATAGCGGAAGCTATTCGGCCAAATAAACATATTTATTCGGTCGAATAATGTTTTTTATTCGGTCGAATAACTATAGTTATTCATCCGAATAATCGATCCTTTATTCGACCGAATAACATTTAACAGTGAACCGTTTAAATTGAAGGAGACCTCGAAATATGTGCAAACACATAGTCGACCGGTAATTTTGACCTGTGGTTCTATGTTTATTCGGCCAAACAATTATTCGGCCGAATAATTATTCTGCATAAAAGGTCGATTGCGGCCCACATTGGGCATTTTCCGCTTTGCAGTTGATTGGTCCCCGCTTGTCTCCCCACCAGCCATTGTCGGACCCTGCTTGTCGCCCCTCCTTTTGTCATCTCCTGTCATCCCTGTGTGTTGACATCGTTGAGATTCATCACCCTCCCGACATAGAGATATGCCACCTTATCGGCCTCCTCTCGGCGTGGAGATCCGCCACCCTATCGGCCTCCTCTCTGCGTGGACAACCACCACCCTTCCGGCCTCCCTTTGGCATGGTTCTGTCGCCCCTTTCGGCCTCCTCTCGGTGTTGTTCTGTCGCCCCCTTCGGCCTCCTCTCGGCCTCCTTTCGGCCTGGTTTTGTCGCCACTTTCGGCCTCCTCTCGGCCTGGTTCTGTCGCCCCTTTTGACGTCGTTCTATAGCCTCTTTGGACGTGGATCGCGAAATTGGTGTGGTTTGGAGTCTACCAGTTCATGGTGCTTGTTCGACGCGTAGTTGGACAACGTCCAATTTGCATGGTGGTTGGTCGTCGTGGAGTTGGATAGCGTCTAGTGAAGGTAATGTAATTTTATTTTATTTTTGTTAATTTTCATATTTTGGGTGCTATCAATGTTATTTCTAATTTTTATACATTGTTGGCAGGTGCTGTTTCGTTTTTTCGGTGCTCGGCTTCATTTTGCTCCCTTAGTTATTCGGCTTCAGTCGCTCGAGTTCAGTTTCGTCGGTGTCTTTCAATAGTGAAAAATAAACAAGTATGCCTTCTAATTAAAAATTGCATATAGGTTTGTCAAACTCTCAATTAATTTGTCAATTTAAATTATGATAAACGATTTTTTCAGTTGGTGAGCATTGAACTCTGTCCACATGGATAGAGTTCGTGAATTATGTCCATGTGGACAGAGTTCATGAACTCTACCCACTTTATTGAACTCTTTCCATGTGGACAGAGTTCATGAACTTTGTCCACATGGATAGAGTGCATGAACTCTGTCCACATGGACAGAGTTCATGAACTCTTTCCACATGGACAAAGTTCATGAACTCTGCCCACTTTATTACTGTTATATAATTTTGTAAGGTGCACCGTAGATGGTGAATTAAGTATTATTGAATAATGTTAATGGTGGATATTGTGTTTAAAAAAACATTTTCTATTTTACACATTTTTTTTACAAAATCAATAAATTTAGTTTTTAATAAATTCAAAACGGTTATTTATTCCTAAAATTTATTATGTTAGGATATAATCATATTTAACTAGCATTATCAAATAAGATTACAAATAATCATCCATAACAATCATTTAGTATTTCCCATTACTCCCTCATAATGTTACATAACATAGTTTCCAAAAATAGAGTTCATCTACTGAACTTTGTCCACATGGACAGAGTTCATGAACTCTGTCCATGTTGACGGAGTTCATAGATCAATATATTACCCTAAAATTCCAACATAGGAAGGACAGTTGTATTATGCACCAAACAAAAAATTATTATCTCAGATTCGAAGTTAATTCCTTTATTGTGGAGGTTTTAGTAGTCTCCTCATGTGTTTTTTATAAACCATAGGAATTGGAATAGGTTAAGTGAGCACACAATGATCCTCTACATAGTTTGGGTGGAGGCTGCTTCTAAACCAATAGTGAATTCCTCATGTTTTTACCTTCTATTGCTACGCTTAGATCAAACAAGGAGTGGTGCCTCTAATTCAAAGAATGGGACAATGTTTCAAAGTTTGTGGTATGATTTATTTGGACTTAAAATAAATCTTTGTATGTCTAATCCAGAAAGCTGGACAGTGTGGCCAGATTTTGTTTTACGATTTTATTTATTTTTATGAATTATGGACGTCATGTGTACACATTATTTTTATGTATTTATGGAATCCTTGTTAAGAGGTATTGATATCAAAACATGAGAGTAATATTCCATAGATATATGGAAACATGATACTCACAAATAATGTTTAAGTATCTTAGTTATAAGTACTCTATTTATATTCTACCCATATGATTCAACATCATAGATGATACAGAGAACATAGGAAAAAGATGACTACCATATATACTATAATACTTAACTAATCTGCTATCATTTTTCAGAGATGACTACCTCACACTTAATTAATTTTCTATCATTTTTTAGAGCGATTATAGTAATATTTACATTTCCTGCTCAGATTACCCATATAAGGATCATAGTGTAGTATGGACACAAAGTAAGCACTAATGTGAACAAATTTTAGTACAACTATAACACCATATATTACGTATATAGCTGAACCAATGGGACTAGTAGTAAGATCAACATATAAGGATAATTAAGAGTTGACAGCTATAAGATCAATAAGAGCATATAAGTCATTGAACATATACAAACTAAGAGCCTTAAATAACATTATTAGTAATTATACCAATACTGATGTTGTAAGGATTAGCATAGCTCAACTATGCTTGTTATTCGATATAAGACCAATATGTGACATCAAGACCACTAGCTGGTAGTACTGTAATTCATATAATAACTATATACGTAATTAGCTAAGTTCTATCATCTTGTGAATACAAAACTCATCTTAACTACCTATGTAAGCTCATATACTAATGGACTTACTTCATATGTATGTCATAAGCTGTGAGATTTATTTTGACTCTATAATTCACAGATCGTTAACAATAACAACTTCTATAGCTTGCAATGTACTATGCTTTATTGGGATCCATACTAGTTAAGTACTGGTTTTGATTGAATATGTTGATATAAGTAAGCTATCGTAATCATTGGGCTTTAATAGAGGTTCAAGCTCTATTTTAATATGCATTATAACTCTAATATGGAAAGCATAGAAGTATTGTCATTGGTTACTAATTACACTAGTTATCCAAAGCTCATGAGGTAGTGAACTGCTCACATATCTGTCATTTAACCCTAACTAATGGTATTATCTTATTGAGTTGAATTACAACAGCTTTACCTGTTTAGTCACATCATCATGCTTAACTTATGATTACTCAAGACTGCTGGCAACACTCCTATTGAATTGAGAAACTAATTGAGGGAAAACGATGGTCTTGAGTTTTAGCCTAGCAAAGGTGACGATTCATGGTATTATTTTTCCTTAGGTTGCAACATGGAAAACTCGAGAAAAATAATAGCATGAATTGTCACTGTTGCTAAGATGAACACTTGTTATCTTCCGTGAGACAGAGTTCATGCGGACAGAGTTCATGAACTTTGTCCTCGTGAACAGTTTTGTTTGATGATGATATGTACACGTATGTAGAAAAAAAAAAATATTTTGAAAAAATAGTTATTGTAAGTGGTTTACTTCATTCAATCACTTAATGAAAATATATTGTACAGTCCAAGCTCTCATTGTGTTTCGAGCTTTTTGCTTTTGTGTTCATGGAAAAATAGGACTATTTTAAATTAAAAAGGTACCAGTTTCAAATCGACAACAATTTTTTATGATTCTATGGAATAATGAAAATATTTGTAGATATAGTTTATGCTTAAATTATTAAAATATCAAATTTAAGTTATTAATTTGGGATTTAAATTAAGATTTAACATGTTCATGAACTGATTCCTTGACATAAAGAAATGTAACCTTCACTTAATATTTAACCATATTGGTTCCATTCATTTAAAACATCAAAAACACTTAAAAGATTGGGACATTAATTCTTCATACATCCAACAATATTAGCTATACTCATTTTAAAAACTATTAGATGATATTAGGTATATTTAGGTCCTTATTAAAGAACTTAGTTTCTTTAGCAGCTAGGTCTTAGAATTTGTAAAATTAACATGTATAATTTGCATATGTTTTGAGTTGATAGTTGTGTAAGTGTAGATATCATATCAAATGGAAAGAGAGGAGTCTTCGAGGCAAAAGCATAGGAGGTCATCACATTCTTCGTGAGTTGGTGTCCCAATTGATAATCGAAGGTTCTCGACTTCACCTCGTGATTCAAGCTTATTGTACTGTTCACATTCATCCGATCATCGGTGAGGCGATAGGAGTACAGATGGTTCCCCTTTATCTTCTGTGGGAGAACATCGATCTCGACCTTCTGTCAGTATGAACATCAATCTTTTAATACATGTATAAATTGTATTTTTGTGTGTACGCAGTTTGTACATGTTTACACATAACTTTGTTTGTATTTGAAGCAGAGAGGGAGGAAGATCAAGCAAGGGAGACATACATGGGTGCAGAGCAAGGTCCCCAAGAGACTCGTCATTCTACACAAGGTGACGAAGGTCGAGCCAGGACGCAATTTGGTTAACTAGCCGAGGGTTTTACACCCATAACAACTTATCCATCTGATTTATCTGTGGAGCTTCCATGGGAAAGTGTTCTTTCACAAACGACCCTTAAAAGTTGTAAATATCACTATGACAGGCTGCAACATGATCTTTCTTGTTTGGATCTCCTTCCAGAGAACAAACAAAGTTTAGAGATGGTTTGGGGATCATTAAAAAAATTCATTGAGGTATATGAGGATCTTGGACCAACAACAAATGGTTTTGTTGACTTGATGCAGAGAAGAAGGGCCCAAGTGATGGGTCCAGATAAGTGGGTTGTTGTGAAGGAGAGAGTGACCGAAGAATAGGCCATGGGAATGTTTAACTTCAAAGAGGGCCTAAAGCAAAAAGCATTGAAAGTGAAATATTTTAAGCACCCTCATCTTGCACATCATTTATATGATCGGTTCCTTGCATCCTATGGTCGGTTGCCATGGAATGATGAGGTTTCTAATTATTTTGCCAAAAAATTTTATGCCGAGTTTTTTTTAAATATGAAGCCAGACTATACTGATATTCATTCCGACTTTTACGGAGTTGGAAAGGGGTGAATATACGATAGAAAAGGTGCTCTTAGAGATCCCACTACTCTTCGACCTCCACCTCAGAAATATCGCCCACCTAGGCTTGTGACTTACAAATCGGAGATGGAGCCCACATCAGAACTTGGGACTGCTACAAGGCATGTTGTTGTTGAAGGTTTAACTTCGGCATTAGTAGGAGTTGATGTGGGATTGAGTCAAGAGAGGGCTCGAGCCACTATTTGGAAAAAAAAAAATTACAGAACGAATGATGAGTTAGATGGAATGAGCATTGAAGATCTCAAGGCTTATGCTAAGGTTTGTCGTGATATAGCTTCGGATGTCATGTCCAATGACACATCGAGTTTATGAGAGGTTTGTGTACTTTCAATCTATTTAATTTTTTTATTCATTTTGAATTGAAATTTTTGTTACATTATATCTATGTTGATATTATGCCTATTTTGATGTATAGTAATAAATACATTATGTAAATGTTTATTGGTTGCAGTTTTCTAGAATGTTGAATGAACATAATTTTCGAGTCTCCACTAGTGAAAATATTGAAAATGTAGAAAATGTAGAAGAACATCTTGGAGAGGTAATTTTATTATTTACATATTTATATTTATGTTTGAAAGATATTTTATCCTTTTTTTTATTTTTAATTTAATTATGTATCTTATTGTTAATTTGAATTATCCATGCAGGTTACTTTAGATTCGAACTTTTTAGATTATTTTACATCTCTTGTAAGCTAATGATTTTAATTTTTTTATTTTGATTTTAAGTTAATTACTTAATTTTAGTTTTTTTTGCTTGCACTATGTTTTATTTATTAACAAAATTTAAATTTTAGGGAAGAGAACATATAGAAATTGGCGGTGAAGATATAGGCTCCTTGATGGATGTGGATATTGGCACCGAGGTATTTTTTTTCATAGTTGAACTGTTCTTTGATATATAAGTTTAATATTTTAATTTATTGAATTTATTTTAAAATAGTTTAAATCATTTATGAGATTCATAAATTGCTTGTATACATGTTGCAGCTTGGGTCTCTTTGATCTCTTTGAGGCAAAGGGAAGACTCCAGTGGAGGGGTCTCTTCGATCTATTCGAGGCAAAAGGAAGACTCTAGTGGAGGATAGTGGTGGACTTACATTTAGATAATTTGAGGTAATTTTGTTAATAATTGAATTGTTCTTTGATATAAGTTTAATATTTTAATGTTTGAATTTAGTTTAAAATTGTTTAAATAACTTATGATATTCATAATCTGCTTTTATAAATGTTGTAGGTTGGATCGAGTCCAAGGGAAGACCCTAGTGGAGTATATTGGTGGACTTCCATTTAGAGAATGATTTATATTGTTATTTTTTGTTGATATATATATTGTAGTTTTGGACATCGAGAGGCTTTATTTTTGGATTATACATATGTACATTGAACTCACATGTTCATGAATGTTTTTTTTTGGATTATATACATGTACATTGAACTTACATATTTTGTGTGGTAAATGTTTAGAATATGTTTTTGCATGTTTATGAATGCATGTATTATTAAATTTATGTATGTATGTAGATGTAAAAAAAATTCAGTGTTCAGATGTAAATAATGATAGGAATGTTAGGAATGAATGTTAGGAATTTTTGATAGGAATGTTAGGAAGTTTTGATAGGAGTGTTAAAAATAAATGTTATGTTCCTTTTAAAAATGAAGGTTAGGAAGTTTTGATAGGAATGTTAGGAATATTAAGAATGAATGTTAGGAAGTTTTGATAGGTGCAATCTAATGTTATGAATGTTAAGAATGAATGTTAGGAATGTTAAGAATAGATGTTAAGAATAAATGTTAGGAAGTTTACATAGAATTTAGGAAGTTTTGATAGGAATGTTAGGAATGTAAGTAAGAATGTTATGAAGTTTTGATAAGAATGTTAGGAATGTTAAGAATCAATGTTAGGTTCAAGTTAAGAATGAATGTTAGGAAGTTAGTTAAGAATGAATGTTAGGAAGTTTTGATAGGAATGTTAGGAATGTTAAGAGTGAATGTTAGGATTTAGATACAATTTAGAAAGTTTTGATAGGAATGTTAGGAATGTAAGTAAGAATGTTAGGAAGTTTTGATAGGAATCTTATGAATGTTAAGAATGAATGTTAGGATCAAGTTAAGAATTAATGTTAGGAAGTTTTGATATGAATGTTAGGAATGTTAAGAATGAATGTTAGGTTCAAGTTAAGAATGAATATTAAGAAGTTAGTTAAGAATGAATGTTAGGAAGTTTTGATATGAATGTTAAGAATGAATGTTAGGTAGTTTTGATAGGTGCAATCTAATGTTAGGTTTTAGATAGAATTTAGGAAGCTTTGATAGGAATGTTAGGAATGAATGTTAGGTTCAAGTTAAGAATGAATGTTAGGAAGTTTTGAAAGGAATGTTAAGAATGTTAAGAATGTTAAGAATGAATGTTATGTAGTTTTGATAGGTGAAATATAATGTTATGAATGTTTGTAATGTTAAGAATTAATGTCAGGAATGTTAAGAATGGATGTTAAGAATGAATGTTAGGAAGTTTTGATAGGATAGGAATGTTAAGATTGAATGTTAGGAAGTTTTGATAGGAATATTAAGAATGAATGTTAGGAAGTTTTTATAGGTGCAATATAATGTTAGGAATGTTTGGAATGTTAAGAATAAATGTTAAGAAAGAATGTTATGAATGTTAAGAATTGATGTTAAAAATGAATCTTAGGAAGTTTTGATATGATAGGAAGTTTTGATAGTATGTTAAGAATGAATGTTAGGAAGTTTTGATTGGAATGTTAAGAATGAATATTATGAAGTTTTAATAGGAATGTTAGGAATGTTAAGAATGAATGTTAGGTTCAAGTTAAGAATGAATGTTAGGAAGTTTTGATAGATGCAATCTTATGTTAGGAATGTTTGGAATGTTAAAAATGAATGTTAGGAATGTTTGGAATGTTAAAAATGAATGTTAGGAATGTTAAGAATGGATGCTAAGAATGAATGTTAGGAAGTTTTGATAGGATAGGAAGTTTTGATAGGAATGTTAAGAATAAATGTTAGGAAGTTTTGATAGGAATGTTAGGAATGTTAAAAATGAATGTTATGTTCAAGTTTTGATAGGAATGTTAGGACGTTTTGATAGGAATGTTAGGAATGTTAAGAATGAATGTTAGGAAGTTTTGATAGGTGCAATCTAATGTTATGAATGCTAAGAATGAATGTTTGTTTGATATATAGAATATTTTTTTCAACATAAAACTTGAATTTCATATAAATAATAAATTGAAATTTGTATAAATGATTCATATTTTCAATTTTTAACTAATGATTCATATTTTCAATGTTCAGGTACATTTTGTTAGTTGGTGAACTATAGATGCTGCTGAAATCATGGCAAATGGGGATTTAAAGATTTTTTGTTTTTAATCATAAGCAAAGATTATATGATTGTGAAGCTTCTGCTAAATTAGAGCAAGTATTTTAGACAACAATTTGTTGAATTTTCATCGATTTGTTGTAAATAATCATTTCTCTAATTTAGCATAAGCTTCACAATCCTGGAATCTATGCTTATGATTAAAAATCAAATGATCGTTATCTCCATTTGCCATGATTTCAGTTATGTGAACTTACAAAAGTGATATTCTAAAAAACTCATGGATCATATTTATATGGATTGTTTATCCCACCACAAAACTAGTAATGGATCAACCCATCTAATGGATCAAGAATAATAATTTCTCATTTATTAAGTACATTAGAGAAGCATGAAATGGATCAGATTAATACAAAATCTAGTAGGTTTGTCGGTGATTCCTCACTTACATCATTCAGTCAAAAGTAAATATTCGGCGAGGAGTGTGAGGATAGCCACATCTATTATCTCATCCCTTAAGTGGTCTAATAGACATATGGGGACCCGAATAAAGTACTTTACACAGAATTTAAGACGAAATTACACATTAAAGTTTTCATTACCAAATAATTTTTGAATTCATTTTAGCATACTAAAATACAATCTTTTAAACTCTTATTCTAGTTCTCATTCAAGGTCATAGTCATAGTTCAAAGAAAAAAAAATATTGTACACAACATTTGGCATGGACAAAAACATCGATCGATTAATTTTTGATATAGTTAAAAACATCACAATGGAATACCGTCCTCAATTATCCGTTCATGGTCATATTTGGATAGTTTTCATTTTTTAGTTTTTTATTATTTTTTCGATAAAACTTGTACCAATTTTATTCGAGATGCACATACTAAATGACTATATTGACAGCATATAACATCAGGTTCATAATCCTAAAAGTAGACATAATTTTCAGTCATATGGGATTACTGAAAAAATAGCCTTTTAAAATGATGGATCCTCTCTCATATGTATATCTGTTGTCATTCTAGTCCTCCAATAATTTTATCTTTCCTTTAGTGCATCGCATCAAATAATACTTCACATTTTCCTTGTTGTCTATAGGTGAAATCATAGCGAAAACATCCCCTATGCAAATTACCATTGGCGTTAGGGTTTTTAATTCAATTAAATTGAATATACACATAAGGTGATCGACATGAATGAACAATCGACAAAAAAGTTGTAAGATCATTACCTTCTCTAACAAGATCTGAAATTCTGTCGCCATCAGATGATATTGCTATTTCTTTTGACTCTAATTCTTCTACGCTTGCTAGTGGCATTTTTCCCTTAGGATTAATCTCTATGTGTTTCCAATGTTTTACGTAGTTATTCGTTATGTTTTCACAAACTTCTGTAGATTCAACATTTTCAGTGCAAATATGACAAAAGCATGATTGCTTTCTACTGTCAAATGCAAACACGTTTTGGAAGAATTTTGTTTGAATAGAGTGAAAATATCTAGTCCCATGTATGGTTCTAGCGTCGTATGGTATTGATCTATTTATATCTTGGACCCCAACAAGCCAAAAAAATCTACACAATAAATGACAACTTTTGATGTTAGTGTACATATACTTAAATGTTAATGTACATTTTTTTAAATTGACAATTATTATACATTAAAAAAATCGTGTACATACCTGTGCACATCTTTTGATTGTCGATTATAATCATGGCTTAGATGTAATTTACACCATTGGACAACCTCTGTAGCTGAATGAAATCATGTAGAAGAATGGTTCATTTTCCATCTTCGAAGTGCTCATTTTACGCATGCTCCTGCACCATCATGTTCACATTTTCCATGTCTAGTTTCAAAGAAATTCCAACAATGTTTAATGTTCAATGCTTTATGAAGTCGACATAACCAATAAAATGATCGTGAAGATTTAAACTGTCTCGCACATCCATCCGACCATATCCAATGTTCATTGAATTTAACTTCACGTCTTTTTAGTGAATCATAGAAAATATTTTCAATACAATGCTGAACAAAATGTGTATCGTGTGTACGATCATCGCTAATATAAAAGTGATATTCTTTAATCACATCTCGATTGTCAAACGTGCTTTCAATGCCATCAACATCCTGTTGAGAATCTCTATATAGAACATGGAAAAATATTGAAACTTGGTCAGAATGATAGCATTCACTTTGTATATCTTTTTGTGCAGTAAATGTGTAGTTTTCTACAAAATCAACCACTGACAAAATTGTTCCTGGTTGAAAAAATTCACAAGACTGATTGAATTGAAGGTCTTGCCATTGTGCTTTATGTGAATGCTTGGTGTACTTATAAATTTCACTTTCAAATTTCTTGAGAAAATCTGTCACACATATTTTATCTTCTCGCAAATCAATTATTTTGGAATGTGCATCACTAAAACTTGTAGCATAATTGTTGTATTGATATCTTCTCCAATCAACGGTTACATTTGACAGCGACTGATCATTATCGATAGGATATTTATTGTGGAATAAAACCATATTTCCACGATGATGACAATGTTTTCCATTGACACATTTCTTATTATAAAATACTTCATCGTGATCTCTCTCACATAGAGTTTGAGATATCAATTCAGGTATTGTGGGCGGAGGTGGTGAATTTGTCCAAAATATTTTACCAAATTCAAGAAACATGTCATAATATAATTGAAATTGCACATGATAACGGCAACAACATGTGTCACGTATAGTAATAGGTCTAACATACTATGGTTTTTGTTGCACAAATGTAGTGATTGACACATTAATTCCACGATGATCTTCCTTGAATTTATTGAACAATTGTACTTGTGTCATTTCCATTATATGTTTTGGACTGCTTTCATATACATTTCGTGATGCTCTTTGTCGTATCACATCCCTTGAATTTCGTGAAACTCGAGCATGTGCCAACCAATATTTCTGTACAATATCTTTAACACCTGCTCCCATTCTATCTTTGTAAGGTTGTCTACAAATAATTGCCCAGCAAGTAAGTTCATCATTTTCATCTATTTGCATTCTAAATTTGCTATGTTTGTATAATGTCTTTCTTGAGGTTGCAACTTCTTTTCCTAGTTGTGTTGTCAAACGATTTTGCCTAGTACTAACTGAAACAAATGTTGTTTAAATTGCTCTACGTGCAGCACTGGTATCTTTCTTCTTGAATTTTTCAAATTTTTTTATTGCATCAACTATATTTTCTATCACATTATGTTTCAATTTCGACTCTTTGGTCACCTTGTGAAAACCCAATAATGACGTAGCACCTTCTAACTTCTTGGACACTAATAAACATCTCAAAATTTGTGCTTGTCCTGCTATTGAATAATCCTTCAGAACATCATCATAAAATTTTGTAGCACAATATCCTGCAACATGTTTGGGTATTTTTTCTCCATATTTGTTGCAATCAATGTCTTCTAACATTTCATCATCAATGGTGAAAGTACCTATACATCAAGTTAAATTTAATTTAACATATATCCAAAAATACAATTCATTATTAAAAATGAATTTGAAAAATACGTGATATATATATATACCAGGTCCAATTTTTGGATCTTGAACTTGATCTTCAATATTGACTTCATCGACATTAGCATGTAAATCACTATTTACATCTTCAACAATGGCCTCTTCAACTTCAAATTGTTCTTCTTGTACTCTATTTTGAATTTCCATTTCATCAACATTATCATGTAAATCTGTATTTATATCTTCAATAATTGGCTCTTGCGTTTCTGTAAGCCTTGTTTTTTTGGCATGATATCTGAGTTTTTGTTTTTCTCTATTATCATCATCATCACATTTACAATCACCTTTTCTTTGACGGTTTTTCTTACTGCCCATGATTGTTTAATCTATAGATCATAAATTAAAGAATCATCACTTTATAGTAAAAAAACAAATTAAGATTTAAAAACAGTTACAAAATTTATAAACATATGAACTAAAATTTACATCACCTTATCAAAATCTTGTAAGAGTCTTTTGAAGAAAAACTCCTTGGAAAGAAATTTCTTTGAAAAAACCCCTTGAAAAGAAATCTCCTTTGAAAAAAACGTTGTTGGAAATAAATAAGAATTCCTTGACAATAAATCTCCTTTGAAAAAACCCATTGGAAAAGAATAAGAACACCTAAAGAAATATTCTTTGTAAAACCACTGGAAAAAAAATACTTTGAAAAAACCCATTGCAAAGAAATAACTTCTTTGCAACAAAACATTGGAATAAAAACTCTTTGAAAAAACTCTTTGCAAAGAAATAAGAAGTGCAAAAATACCTTGGAAGAAAACTCTTAAAAAACCCCTTGCAAAGAAATAACTCATTTGCAAAAATACCTTGGAAAAACAACTCTTTGAGAAAACCCATTTCAAAGAAATAAGAAGGAAAAATACAACTCCTTTGCAAAAATAACTTGGAATAAAAACTTCTTTGCAAAAATACCTTGGAATAAAAAATCTTTAAATGCACCATTTGGAAAGAAACCTTCTTTGAAAAAAGCACTTGGAAAAATACTTTGTAAAAACAAACTCCTTTGCAAAAATATTTTGGAAAAAAAAATACTTTGAAAAAACTCATTGCAGAGAAATAACTTCTTTACAAAAATACATTGGAAAAAAAACTCTTTGAATGTACCCCTTAGAAAGAAATAAGAAAAAAAATACCTTATAAAAAAAACTCCTTTTACAAAAGAAATCTCCTTTGAAAACCCCTCCAAAAATATTTTGACCAAAAATATGCTAAAATAATGAATCTATTTAGTTTTATTTATACAAGTATAGACAATGTAAATTATTTTTTTTTCGGCCTACAAAATTTTTTTGCGTTTTGTTTTTCGGCCGAACAACCTTTTTTGTAAATAACGGCTCCGTTACGGAAAAAGGTTATTCGGCCAAATAATTATTTGGCCGAATAATCTCTGAAACTTGAAAACTTCACGGTTCTGCACAGTTTTCAGGTTTCTCCATTTTCGGAAGTTAAAAACAATCTTTTACACTACAAAGCGACTGTCGGACTTGATACCATTAGTTTCATCATTGAATCTACTTTCCGTATGTATAGATTTTGTTGTGTATAGGTGAGATCTGATATTTTTAATTATTTTTTTTCTTAACATGTGTCAAGTTTGGTTTCATCTCTTTCAAAATGCGGTGAAATGAAAAATCCATAACTTTAAAAATACACCACCAAACAAATTGAAAAAAATATGGTGTCGTTAATTGGCGTGTCTACTTCAAAAGGGTATTTGTAGATTTTTTAATTTTATAGTCAATTGAGAGAAAAATTTTGCAACACAAAACATGTTGAAAATCGACAAGGTTTTCACATTGATCAAATTCAAAAAAATATAATAATTAGTACATAGATCCATTGGTTACAAATTTATAGTCATGCAGTAGTATATTGTGTGTAGATTGTCATAGCATATTTGGTTTTTGCAAAAAAAAGTTTAACAATGATTTTACGTTCGCAAAAAAATGACTATTTTGTAGTCCTTTCATTTTATAAGAACACAATGTCAAACATTTGCCAAATCAACATATCAAATCTCAATAAAAAAATTTGAAAAAATTGTGAATAGAAAGCTAACATAATTCTCTAAAAGTTTTCTTTTTAGTGAAACATGAAATTCTAAACAAAAATATCACTTTTATTCTCCCAAAGTTGGAAAACATGAAAAAATCATATTTATTTTCTCACAAGACCCCCCAAAATAGACACCCATCTTCATGGATTCACCCTTTGTGTCACAAAAATGAAAAATCATTTCGTCAAATGAATTTTTAGGAACTGTCCAGCACACTCTTTCACCATTGAAACCATGAGATATTGTTCTTATTTTAGAAATGTTAATTTTCTTCTTTATGCTACTTGAAACAGAGAGATACTTTTGATCTTCTAGATTAGCGTTGATCACCTCCTTATAATATCTTAATTTTCCCTTATCCTCTAAATTTTTATCGCAGCACATATCCTCCTTGAATTTAGATGGAATAATATGTGTAATATTACCATTATTTTGCAAACTGGTATCTTCTTGAATTCCTCAATGATTTAGCTAAAGACTTGTCATCTTTATGCTAACCTCGCTTAAACATATGTGATTTTGACTAAAGTATTGATCTAGACTATTTGGAGAATGAAATGAAGGAAACATTATAGAATGGAAAAACACACACAAATATTTTTCAAAGAGAATGGTATCATAGTAAAATCCAACTTCTATTAATGAATGGGAGGGAAAAACACTATAAACATCCAAAAAATACAAACTGGCTTAGATGGTGGTATCTTGTCTCTAAAGAGACATGTGTCATATATAGTAATTCACAAGAGGTGTTTACAATGAAACTAAAACGGATATTTTATAATAAGCATAAGTCTAAAGAGGAAAAAACCCTATACATTGAAAAACCTAACCCTAGGAGATGAAGTACCAAAAAGGATTTGTGGGCCTCGAGGTGGGTAGCTAACAAGAAAAATTTGCAGGGGTACAACTTCCACATACAAAATATGTTAGGGACATACAATATCCCGTTGGTAATATATCAAAGAGTAGAAAAAATTTTAGAGGGTTTAGGGTGCTTCTGAAGCTTCTAGGACCGTTCAGGGCCTCATAACGGCCTTGGAAGTTTGGGACCCAAAAAACCATAGAAATGTCCAAGGAGATGGAGAACTTGTGATTCAATGCAAGAGGTGGGTTTCCACCAATATCCATTTGGTTAAATACTACCCCATTATTAAGAAATGGTCTCCGTTGCATTAAGTTCCAATATTAGGTGGGGAAAATTCTATTAAATATAACTCCTAGTAAGCCACTTTCCATGGTGAAGAAGATGCCCTGCTTTGATGACCTGATATAGTTGGATGTTCTACTAGTGGTTTCCCTCCCTGTATCCATGATTCGATTAATTGTCACCTTCTCAATGTATTATGAGTTGATTTTGGTATGGTTAAAGTGCTCAATCACCTCCGAGGTGTCTAGTAGAGGTGGAAAATATGGTCAAAGGAGCTCCAAATTAATTACTAGGTGCAATCCAAGGAATCACATAATACTTAAATCAAAATCATTCTTACCTACAACCTTGGTGATGGCATAAGGACCGTTATATCAAAATGGAAGAAGATTGTGATAGGGTCCTACAAGGTGTCATTTTTGTAAATGTAACTGGACGTTATCACCAACTTGAAACTTGTATGGAACTTGATGTTAGTCATGTCACTACTTATACCTGGAATTGGCTTTCTACAAGGTATCATGAACTTGTTGATGGAAGCTTTGGATCCATTCAATAAATTTGGATTCTCTGCTCAATCTCAATTTTAGAATGGGATGAATTTTCCTATGTATATGTAATGGGAAGTGCTAGATTAATTGAGGCTAATGTATAGAACCCCAGGAATACCTCAAATGGGATATGGATAATATATCTATGAAGGGATCTATAGTAGCTATGATGAACATAAGGAAATATATAATCCCAAGTGTGGGGATGTTTATATTTGTACATTATCAATATATGCACGGTCATTTTGTTGACCACCTCTGTCTCTACATCATTTTGAGGGTGGAATAAATTCAATTTGGTCATCTTGTTGTCCATTATCGACCATAATACGAAACAAAGAGTACTCAGGAACCTATTGGATTGATATGAAATAATGCTCCATGGGAGGCCAAAATGAATCCAAACACACTTGAGGTATATCTTAGCATTGGCTTCTAATGTGATGCTCTCATTATAGGGAGTTAAAATTGTCTTTTTAGAGAACCAGTCAACAACCACAAATACATAGTCATTCCCATGCTTGGTTGAAGGTAATAAAGACATGTAGCCCGTGGAGATAGACACCAAGGTCCTTTCTAGAGTAGGAAATGGATTGAAAAAACACTGGTTCTTGCTGGAAAACTTAGCAATGGCATAGGCGATGCATGATTGGATGTACCTACCAACATTTTGTCGAAGCTTCAAGAAGTAGAAGTAATTTTGCAACACTACCACTCTCTTCTATATGCTAAAGATCCCATACACGCAAATCAATTTATCACTCTCCGTGGAAGGAACACAAAGGTGTCCAAGATGGCATAAAATTTCATCCTAGAGATGAAATTTCGAGACTAATCTTCCTTCTTGTAATGTCTAATGGGAAATAGAAAATGCGGTTCATTATCATACAATTTGATCCACCTATGTGTATCGTGTCCATAAGAGTTTATAACAATAGTCAACAAATAATCTGGAGGTGAGTTGAGGCAGACTACAACTTGATTGGTGTATTGATTCTTATACTTGATGTTCAGGGGGAACTATTTCGAGTATGTGGAACACTTATTGTGGTGGAAATTATATAAATTTCCCTACGTATTCATGAATTGTAGGGTCTTTTGATCGGTGTAGATGATGGTATCCTTTGCTAGGATGTAATGTTTTCATTAATGACATGCCTACACAATGGAGTACAAATCCTTGTCATCAGTAGGACACCTATGAACAAAATTGGAGATTGTGTCACTATGATAGGCCACCAAATGTCAATGCTAAGCAAGGATTTCACTGATAGCATAGTCAAAGGAATATTTATCAATATCAAAAAAATTTATAGGTCTAGCATAGTGAGAATTAGCATTAAGCCGAGAAAGTGTTTCAGATCCTAAAAGTATTTCCACTACAACATTTGGGTAGAAAATTCAACATCTATTATATGGTATTTAGTGTCAAAGAAGAGTTTATATGAATGTAGCTAAGACATCGGATCGACGTTGGTGGGATAATATCGCTAAAGGGATGTTCCTATGTGTCGCTTAAGAACCACTAAACTTCAATTTTAATTCTTCTCAATTGGCTCCTAGCAATGTCGGTCAAATGTGCAATACATTTCTGACGACTGGTGTTACTATGTGTCGAAGAAGTGTCAGAAAAGAGAAATTTACTATGTATATCTGACATTGGATCAACGTCCGAATAGAGACATTCATAGAGTAACCTTCAAGCCTATTTAACACAGGGAAAGAGATGTTGTTAGACTATATCTCACATTGGAAAATTTTCTGAAAAAAGATGTGTCTAATGTAGATGTTATGTCGGTTTAACGTTGAAAAGGGGACATTCGCAGAGCATACCTCACATCGGAATAATGTCTAAAAAGAGACACCCGAAACGTAGATTTGATGACATTGTAACGTTGAATAAGAGGCATGGCAGAATCGATATGAGTTTGACCAAATGTTGAAAAAGAAACATTGGCAATGTATATTTGGCATTGAATTTACGTTCAAAAATAGATATTCAAAGATTGAAGTGGTCATCTGTAGTATGTTGAAAAAGAGTTATGTTTGGAGTGAAAGTAAAATCTGAGGTACTTCTGAAAAGTGATGTCTTCCAATTATGTAACTGATGAAAAATTTATTGTACCATGGTCAACCCACATTCCTATAACGTCTAGTGGTGTCGAATAAATGACGTGTCTATATGGATTTTAAAAAAATGTAGAAAATGTACAATGATGGAACATTTATAAAAAAATATTGGATATGCACAATGATGCCAATTAGTTCCTCATCCAACACTTCCCTAACATGTCTTTTGGATTGATTTATTCTTTAAGGAGTATTTGATGTTGTTATCATATGTTAAGGATTCTTTCCATATTCTTTTTTTTTTCAGTTTTATGTAGATGTATTTGTGTCAGTTATGAAATTTTAGGAAACTATCTTTTCCATTGTTCAATTTAAGGGGTATGGGTCATCATCATCATTGTCATTGTCGTTGTCATCATCACCATCCTAATCATCATCATCGCCAACATAACGATGATCACCATGATTGTCATCATAATCGATACCATGATTGTCATCATAATCGACACCATGATTGTCAAAAACATCATTGTCATCATAAATATGATCACCATCATCATTTCCATTCTCATAACCATCATTCATCGTCGTCATAATGATGATCATCATTTCCATGATCATTTCCATCATCATTGCCATCATCATTTCCATACTCTTCATCATAAACATCGACATGATGATGATAATAATGATTGTCATCATCATCGACACCATTTTCATCAACATCAACATAAACATCATCATCATCATCATCATCATCATCGTCATCATCATCATCATCACCACCACCATCATCACCACCACCACCACCACCATCATCATCATCATCATCATCATATTCACCATCTTGATCATCATCATCATCGTCATCCTCATCCTCATCATCTTCGTCATCATGATGATCATCATTTCCATCATGCTCACCATCCTATTCATTATAAACATATACATGATGATGATGATCATGATTCTCATCATCATTGACACGATTATCATCAAAATCATCATCACCATTGTCATCGTCATCATCATCATCATCACCATGCTCATCATCATCATCATCGACACCATCATTGTCAACGATGTCATTATCATCATCAATATGATCATCATCACCATCTCCATCCTCATCGTCCTCATGACAATCATAATCGCCATCCTCTTCATCATAAACATTGACATGATGATGATAATCATGATTGTCATCATCATCGACACCATTATAATCAATATCATCATCACCATCATGATCATCGTCATCGTCATCATCACCATCCTGATCTCCATCATCAACATCATCATCATCATCATCATTGTCATTATGAATATCATCATTTCCATCATCATCACCATCCTCTTCATCATAAACATCGATGTGATGATGATGATCATTATTTTCATCATTGTCGACACCATTATCCTCAACAATATCATCATCATCAATATGATCATCATCACCATCGCCATCTTAATACTCATCATCGTCATCGTCATCATGATGATCGTCATTTCCATCATCATCGCTATCCTCTTCATCGTCATCATCAATATGATTATGATCATCATTATTGTCATAATCAAAGTTGATTCAATTTGATCAAGGAGCATGAAAGAAGGACAAGGTGAGATCATATTTTGAATCCCATGCAAATTTGATAGAGTTTCTTTCAGCATATCCAAAGAAGGAATGAGGAACCTTAAGATCATTAATCACCAAGGTATAAATATAAGGGAAGAATACATAGGGCATATGTGAATGTTAGCAAAGTCGCTTGGCCATGTATTCCATGCATATGACCCAACCCATGCGTTATTTATTGGGGTGTGCTCCTATGTAGGATAACCATAGATTGTTATCCCTAGATTTACATTTTATAGTGAAAAGAGTCAAACATAGATGACATATTGAACATGTATACTATTCACTCCTTCAATATTTAGCATAGTTGACATGGTCAACGTATTAGACTCCCATGTAAATATTTCAAAATGTTTTAAGTTGACATTTCTAGGGTCCTACGTCTTAAGAAGTGTAGTATATAATTATTTAGATGGGTGGGTTTGAATATGGGTGCAGTGTGTGCATGATCACAATGCGTAGGAGAAAACTCCATGGATCGGTATGAATGTGTTAGTGTAGTCACTATGGCTATGGGTTAATGTATGTTGATCGATGCACTAATCAGGGGTTAAGGTGTGTATTGTTTTTTTTTTATGTCAAGGGGATAGGCTAGTAGTGAGGTAGTTTAGTGTGTGGGTTAGAGGATTTGGTGTGCACTGGGGCATTGTGCATTTGAGGGCACAATGGTTAGGGATGGAGTTTATGTTGGGATTTTATTTTTTCATGGGAATCATGAAGTGTACCTAGGAATGTCTTTTTGGATTCATGCCACCAAGGAATTAAGTTATTTTAGAGGTAAATTGCGATGTTTTAGTTCCTAATTTTTAAGGGGTGTAGTGTATTATTGGCTAGAGGGGTTGTTTTGCATTCGGGCACATACATTATTAATCAAATGCATGGAGGGGGTTTCATGTTTCAATAAGGTCATTGTGGTTATTAGGAAATATGTGTCCATGGTTGTATTTTTTAAGTGTTAAACTATTTCAAGGGTGTATTTTCATGTTAGGGGTCCTTGAGATTAGTGGGTGTTAGTGTTTAAGGGATAAAAGGGGTATGTGTGTATTTGGGTGTAGTAAGTTCATGGATAGAATGAGCATGGGATAATTACATGGAGTAGGGTGAGTGTGTCATAGGTGTCATGGAGGCTATGAGGCATTTCATTTCCATGGTTGTAATGGTAAGGGGTTAATGTGAGTCGTTTCCATGGACACAATGTGTAGGGTCTAAGTAGGAGGAGAAATATATGTTTGTTAGTGAGGGAATTATGATTATGTGCTAATCCATATCTAATTTTTTATTATTAGGGTGTTAAATAACTTTTCTGGTTTATTTCCATTTTGGGATCCCCAATGGTGACGAGGTGAAGTGTCTAAGCAGCTGGAATGAAAACTTGAAATGATACCACCCTATTCATGACAATTAGTTAAAAATTAGGGGAACATAAAAATCAACTTGTTTATCACCACTATTAACATTAAATGACACTTGTATAGACAAATAAATTATATCTAAAATAGATGTTATTCATTGAAGAAACAATAATCAAGAGATCAAGTGAGACATGCTAACTGAAACATTGACATTGCAAGTTGTCTTGGCACCAACACACTAAAAAAATAACATGGATAACAATTGAATCTCATCAATTACTGAATTTGAATGGTGGAAAATGAAATCCAACTAACATATGAATGACCAAAGGCCACTTCTCATATGTTAACCCATCTCGTTTACCACAGGTTTCGTATGCACAAAAATGCCACTTGCCTAGGAAAAGAAATTCCTAACCACTATAACCCCTATTATAAGTAACACTTTAGCGTTATAGTACTTTTTCCTTCTAACCTAAAACCATTTATCCCATATAAATCCTAACCCCTAGCAAATATAATTATTTACCACTATAACATTGACCCCTATATCACAATCGATGAACACTTAACCAAATAATAATTAACACCTAAAAACCCTTACTGCAAACCCTTTACTTCTTTAAACCCTAATTAATTACCTTTACATCCTAAAATCCATAACGATTATAACCTAATATACCAAAACTAAAACAACTATCTCTAACCCTTATCCCCAAATAATCATAATTCCTAACACTTATCATGACCCTTAAGCCATGTAACATTGACAACTATAAACCCCAGCATGACTTATAATACCTAACCCCTAACACAGTAAAATGATAAAATAAGTTAATAATATACATAATAACCATTAACCCATAACTACTAAGCCCTATAACCACTTACCATTGTAACACTTATCTAACCTCTTCACCATAATCATTAACACTTCTAAATGTCGGTTAGTAGGTATACTTAATAAACTTCACTTTAGTGACGTGTATCCAATGCCGATGCAATGCTATCAACGTTTGACAGACATGGATAGTATTGAATCAATGTTGGATACACTTCCCTAAAGTGACGTGTGTAAAATATTTAATAATGCTCATGATTTCCCCCTTATGTTTTTTAGATGCATTCTAATATAAAGGGACATAGAAGATATTAAATAACAAAATAAAGAACATTATTAATATTATCTATACTGTAAGTCTTATGATAACCAATAACCATCAAAGTATCTTTGTAATCCTATTGGTTAGGTGTATTTGGGAATCGCAACTAGGAATCATGCTCTAAGGAAGTGACATGGAGAGTTTCTATTTCCTTTTCTAAACTAGGAAATAAATTTAATTTTTAAATCATTGTTTTTTTACCAACATATGGAGAATTTTTAACTCTTGTGTGGGAACAATGTCACACTTGGGTTCCAAATGCACTAGTATTGGAAATTGTTTCACTAGGTTTAGGCATACCAAATATTGGAAGAGGTCCCTTTCCATGGTCTAGGGATAACATCTAAGGTATTAGGCCATAACATATTTCCACTAGGCTCACAAAGACTGTTTAGGCATCCAAACATCACATGTCCTTTACTATAGAATATTTGGTGTGAATGAGTTTGATATGATGGGTATTTAAAGGTTTGACGCACTATGCATGTGTCTCAAGGATAAGGGCATGGAATGGTGGAAACACCCATGATATTAGTTGATAACATCTATGTGTGGGTTTGAAATTCCATATGTTGTGCCTTGAACCACAATGTAGGCCTTACATATGCAATATTTAACATGTGAGAAGGATGCGGTGTTACATTTCAAGGTATGGAACACTAAGCATGGTTACCATGATCCAATATTGATTTAAGGTAAAAACTCAATATCTTAGGGCATAACATTTTCATTTTGGGATTGTGGATCATGCATAGGGCCATAATCCACCACATGATCCCTACATAGGGAACTTTCAACCTAGAAATAACAAATGGTTAGCGAAATAACAAATGGAAGAGACAACATAAATAGGAATTTGTGGGTTAGTGAAAGGAAGTATTTTTGTACAATTGTGGTATAATGATATGTCTTGAGAGTAAACATAAAGAAAACAAAATAATGAGTGTTACAATGCAACAAGATGAATCCATGAAGCATAATCACACATTTTTGCAACCAATAGTGTAAATGTTGTCGATTATTTTTCCAACCATGTGCTATCAAGTAGAAATGTTGTCGATTTTTTCCAATACCGTAGTAATGAATAAAGGATTGAAAATGATTGAAAAAATTAATTTTGAAAACTATCATGGTTAAACACTACAACTCACATGTTATTGAGTGAATACGGAATGAAAGCTTTAAAGTATATGACACTATTAATGACCATTAGTTAAACATTAGGGGAAAAAAAAAATCAACTTGTTTATCACCACTATTAACATGAAATGACACTTGTATAGCCAAATAAATTATAACTAAAATAGATTTTAGCCATTTAAGAAACAATAATCAAGAGATAAACTGAGACATGCTAACTAAAACATTGACATTGCAAGTTGTCTTGGCACCAACACACTAAACAACTCACTTGAATAACAATTGACTCTCGTCAATTATTGAATGGTGGAAAATGAAATCTAACCACCATATGAATGAGAACCTCAACAATAAGTATATTATAATCAATATTGATCATGATGGATTGTGTCTTCAAATAAGGTTCAGTACTACATGAAAACATGCATCCAACTTCTTTACTATTGAAGAAACCATGAGAGAATTTGACCACCACATCAGCCCTAAATTTCTAACTAAGAAAGAGATATGTACATAATTTTTAGGGATTAGAGAATGGGGGATTGGTGACTTAGCTCCCACATAGTTGAATACACATTAGATTCTCTTTACATATTTTATTAAAAATCTTTTTTTTTCGAAGTGCATTGCAACAAATGTGTATAAATGTGCCTTTTTCGAACTAGTTTTACAAGCACACTCAAATTTCTCGGGACACTTGCACTCAAAATGCTTTATAGCATCCACAATTTTATTTCATGTACAAAAATCAAATCAAATGAAAAATAAAGGAAAACAAAGAATTTAATTGGCATTGCATGAATACGATTTACAACACATTACAAAGAATAATGTTTCATGAGATTGATGATCTATTTAAATATACAATAACAGAGAAGTCCCATGAATTTATTTATCCCAATACTAATTGCAAAAGAGAGATCCATTGAACAACATTTATTACAATTCCATATCAGATTGATCTTGAACATCGTCCAAGTAGAGATCTGAGTCATGAAGATCCGAATTTGTATCCAACCCTTCGGAATAATTGTAAGGATTGTCCAAAACAATATCTGAAACATCTAGCGTTGATTCATCATCAATGTAGTCATCATCATCGAGATGTGACTTAGAGGGTATTTGGTCAACCTGGTTCCCCCCCTTCATTTAAGTTCGTCTGTTCCTCAAACTCTCCATCCACATATTCTTCTTCTTTAACTTCTTCATCTTCAGGAAAAGTATACTTTATGGGTTGTTCTCTTGGATCAAATCTAACAACAAAAGACCAGCCTTCTCTACTTGGTACCTCTAAGAAAATACCTGCTCACATTGACTTGGAAGTACAAATGGCTCTATATTTGGCTCGTACCTATTAGTATTAATCGTGGCAAATCCATTTCCATGATCAATAACTGTCCTTTCATCACCTTGAAACAACTATCTATACCACCTCACCTTGAAGAGAACCATTTTGAAGGATTTAAAGTCTATATCCAAGACTTCTTCCAAATATCCATAGTACCTTAAATCCGATGTGACCGGATGTCTATCACCTCTGTGGGAAATATTAGTAACCTGGAGAATTGTATTAATACAACTATCACATGTTTTTCTCCTATCATCCAACTCTCCGATGCAAAATTTTATGCCATTAAACCACATATCCTTATAATGTTTCACCATTATTCTCAATATTTTAGAAATGGATTGTTAGGAAATGATAAGTATATGTATAAATTAATTTCAACAAAAATCCAATATTGTGATTTGTAATATAAATACAAATGGTAGGCATGGATTACCTCTCTATCTTTTGCACCATATGTTAAATCAGTTTGTTGATGGCTTAAACTTGTGTCATGATCCAAACAAGCCTTTATTATCATATCTTCCAAGTCATCCTATCTTAATTCACGATCAACTTCTTCACATTGTTCTGTCTATCTCTTCATAAAATCAAGATTATTTGCAATGTATACAGCAATTGCATCCCACTATGTACTACCTAGAACAATGACAAAAAAAGTGTTAGTTAAACAACCAAGATACAAACCAGTGTACAAAAAACATGTATGGAGTAGTTACATAAGTTACAAAGTTTTACCTTTAACTTTTATACATCTACAATTCCCTAACAACACCTCGCCTTTAAATTTGGCGGTATAATTGGCATCCCAAAGGAATGGCACATCCATATGATGTAGGAGCATCAGGACCTAGGAGAAACAGTTGAAGTTGATCGATGGAAGAAGTTGACCAAGGGGATTGTCGATGACCAATGGTGCGAAGGAAGACTGGTTGTCGAAGTCAGATAAGTCGAGCACGAAGCTCTCGATGTATGGTCGACAGGAGTTAGAAGTCGAATATCGACAAGGTATGGGGTCGACATCGACAGTATTGTAGTGAAAGAGGTCACAGGTCGACGAGTTTTCGAACAGCGACACTGACGGATTGCGACAAGGGCCAAGCATGGAGTATGGGGCGGATTAACTGGAAGTCGTAGACACTAAGTAAAGTCGACAAGTGAGGTCTATGGTGACTAAGTGCAGTGTGGTCGAGACATGTGATATGGCTGACAACTGTAGTAGAGTCAGTGAAGTGAAAAATTCAAGGCGATGTACTTCATAGCAATTTGTGGTTGTTGATGAAGTGAAAGGAATTTAAAAAGGTGGTTGAAACCAGACCAGGTGTCACCACAGGAGGAGATTGTCTAGCATGGCCAAGGGCGCTAATAGCTGCAGATCTGTAGGATCAAGGAGGATTCGGCGGATAGTCGAAGGACATCTTGGGGAATGGAGTGACCTCGAGAGCAGCAGCAGAGTAGCATTAGAGAAATTTTGAGGTCAAAAAATGGCCTCAAAACAAAGAAAATGTACTATAAAAAACAACCAATCACATTCCAGTAGATGACATCATCCCCCTTGGTGAGGTGGCATTGCATGAGTTAAGAATGCTTATTTGTCAAATTTTCTATGGTGGATGAAAACACATAGTTAACCAAGGTAGTGGTGTAAGTACTTTTAAGTCATAAAGTAAAGTACTCATAATGATAGTCTTTTCATAAAATAATATTATTGTCATTTTCAAGTAAAGTACTCATAATGAATGTCTTTTCACACTTTCTCATAAAATAATATTATTGTCATTTTCAAGCGAAGTACTCTTAATTCATAAAGAAAGTCCTTTCACATTTTTTTATAAAATAACATATTATCATTTTTAAGTTTTTAATTTTAAATTATATATTCACTCCATTCTATTTAATAACACAATGTCAAACTAATAAATGATAATAATATATTTAATAAATAATAATAATAATGCAATGTGGATTATAATAATATTATTAACATTTTACATGTAAATAAATTCTCAATTAAATTACATTCTATTAAATTCATGAGAAAAGTACTAAATATAAAAAGTCAACATAAAATTAAAAAAATAGCTCTTAAAATTATTTTTTATCATTTAATTTCATTTGCAAGTTCAAGACAAATAAATGCTAAAGGACAATAAATTTTGGGGAATTTAATATGAATCTTAGTCACATCAATGTAGACTTATTTTATTAATTTTATTTCTAGTGAATTTTGAAAAGCAATTCAACCATGGTTATTTATATTGTGCATAAAAAATAGTGTGAGAAGTGACTTGTCATATATACCTACCCCATAAAACCCCAAATTCATAATATTTTAATATATCTCATATTTTTGTAGTACATCTCTTAGGAGGCCATTTTTTGACCTCAAAATCTCTCTAATGAGTAGAAGAGTAGTGCAAAGGCACAGAGGAAGGGATCAGCAGATCGCTCACCAAAGGATTGGAGGATCACACACAATCGAGAAACACACTGAGAGACAGAGTTTCCTTTATGTATATTGTAACAAGATGAGACTGACTTGTTCATTTTCTTTTCATTTACTAATGTAACAATGTATTTGATTCAAGTAATAGAAGCCAACTTCTAGCATTCAGTTCACATCTAGTCTTTGTGAGTACCCTATGTGTTGTTGTGTGTTATTGTTAAGAAAGAGGGTCTCGACCAACCCGCCTTGCACCAGTTGGTATCTTATCCTGGAGTGGAATATGGTTGAGCAGTTGAATCCGAAGAGCTGGAAGATCCTGCGAGTGGGTAGATAGCTCCAGCTGCAGTTGGGTAGAGTTGTGTGCGAGTTGTGAAAGTCTGTTTGCGATTGGACGAGTGAATATTTCAGTTGCGGTTGAAAACTACACAACGAGGTGTAAATGTTTGGTTGCAATTGGACGAGTGAATATTTCAGCCGGAAGATCCCACGAGGCGCTTCAGTCATGGTTGATCATGAAATGTTCGACGAGTGCATGTGAACAATGAGAACTTTGGCCAATGAGGTCGCAACAATCAAAGAGATCCAAATGCATGGATGTATTCCTGATGCACTTGACCATAGCAACGAGGAAGTCCAAGAAGTGGAATCCCAGGAAGAAGTGGTAGAAGAACCATAAGATAAGCTCATCAAGCTTATGAAAGAGATGAGAGGTCGTAAAAAGATGGATGTATGTACCTACTCAGGAATCCTAGATACAAAAGACTTGATAGACTGGTTCAGAGAAATGGATAAATACTTCGACATAGAGCATACAGAGGATCCTAAACGGGTTAAAACTGCATGTCTGAGGTTGAAGGGTCATGCCTCATTGTGGTGGGACAATGTACAGGATGACAAATTCAATAATGGAAAGGAGAAAACCAAGTCTTAGGACAAGATGGTTTCCAAGATGAAGGGGAAGTTCTTTCCTAATGACTATGTGATTTTCTTGTTCAGGAAGTTGAAAAACTTTCAACAGAAAGAGATGACCGTAAAGGAATACATGAAAGAATTCTATAGAATGCCGATAATATCAGGTCAAACCAACGAAGGAGAAGAATATAGAGAGAGATATGTGAACAACTTGAAATATGCCATACAGGATGAGTTGAGCCTGTCAAGGTTCAGAACGGTCGGTGAATCCTACCAGTTAGCTTTAAAGGCAGAAGAGAAACTGTCACGAAAGACCACATCGACCAGAGGGAGGATGATCAGTCGAGGTGCGAAGATTGTTTCCCTGAAGGGCCAAAGTAGTGGAACCAAGAGAGAAGTAGTCGAAGATAACCGACGTGCAGAAGGGATAGAAAACAAGGAGAAAGCACAAAAAACCTGACGGGATGTTTGAGAAACCCGCAGTCAGGGTGTGTTTGGTCGAAATGGTCCAACCGACAGAAAAGGAACTAACGGACCAACGATTGTCTGTTATAAGTGTTGCAGAGTGGAACACAAGGCATATGAATGCCGAGAAAATATACATGTGGCAAAAGAGTCGAAACCCAGACATCGAAGAGATGAGAAAGTCGACGAGAGGAAAGAACCAACATTCGATAGTGGTGAAGATGGCATAGGAAAAGGTCGAAACATGACGACCGACATGATGAGAAGAAGTCGGCACAACGAAAGGGCATGTTTCGGACCAGAGTGCTGATCAGCGACAGGTATTGCAAGACCATTTTTAGGGTGGCAGTACAAAGAATTTAGTGTCGACAGAGGTCATCGACAAGTTGGGGTTGAGATGTCGAGAACACGCACACCCATAGAAAATATACTGGTTACAGAAAAGACATCATGTCAAGGTAAACAAACAATGCCTGATAAACTTTAAGGTTGGGAAAGTTGAAGACAGTGTACTATGCGACGTAATCGCATTAGACGCATGTCATCTGTTTTTAGGGAGGCCATGGCAATATGATCAGAATATGATCTATGATGGTCAAGCCAACACAGTCACAGTGTGGAAAAATGGAATGAGGAGGACGCTGACTCCAAAGAAGGAGGACCAAGATGACTGCAAGCAGGGCGAAAGAAACCATTGGAGGAAGCGAGTGCTTATGTGCTCAGCGAAGGAATTCCTAATGGAGGAGGAGAAACAGTTGGGATGTTTTGTCATCATTCTGAAAGGACCATGTGTTGATATTTCGACAATGAAGAATATTACAGTCGAAGTTGAAGAGATGCTTGACGAGTTTTGGAGCATAATAGTCGACGAGGCATCGACAGGATTTCCATCGACGAGAATCATATCCCATCAGATCGATTTGATTCCAAGATCGAGTTTTCCAAACAAGGAACCGAATAGAATGAATCTTGAAGAGGGTTAGGAGCTCAATCGAAAAGTCCAAGAGTTGTTGGATAGAGGATTGATCAGAGAGAGTCTGATCTCATGTGTGGTACCAACAGTATTAGCGCCAAAGAAGGGTGGAGAATGGAGGATGTGTACAGACTTCAGAGCTATCAACAAGATCACAATCAAGTACAGGTTTCCATTTCCCAGGATGGACGACTTGATGGATTTCCTGAGTGGAGAAAGGCACTTCACCAAGATCGACTTGAAGAGTTGATATCACCAAATCAGGGTCTGAGAAGGCTATGAATGGAAGATAGCCTCCAAGATGAAGGAAGGACTATATGAGTGGTTAGTCATGCCCTTTGGAATGACTAATGCACCCAGTACATTCATGTGGTTGATGAACGAAGTACTGAAACCATTCTTGGGAAATTTCATCATAGTGTACCTCGATGACATCTTGATATTTATTCGAACCAAGGTCGAACACTTGGAGCACATTTGAAAAGTATTGTGGAGACTGCAGGAAGAGAAGTTGATTGTGAACCTGCAGAAGTGCTTCTTCATGCAGGAATAATTGGTGTACCTGGGATTCATAATCTCGGGTAAAGGGTTAGTGATGCACCCAGAGAAGGTAAAGGCTATATTGGAGTTGCCAGAACCGACAAGCACGACAGGAATGTGAAGTTTCCATGGACTTGCTAGTTTCTACAGGAAGTTCATCAAAGGGCTCAGTCGGATATGTGAACCGTTGACAGATTGCATGAAGAAAGGGGATTTTAAATGGACAAAAGTTTCCCAGAAATCTTTCGACAAGTTGAAGTAGAAGGTGACGGAGATCCCAATGTTAACGATCCCTAATTTTAACAAAGTTTTCCAAGTCAATTGCGACGTGAGTGGAATGGAAATTGGCGCGGTGTGATCCAGGAGGGCCGACCAATCGCATTCTTCAGCGAGAAGTTGGATCAAGCTAAGCGGAAATATTCGTTCTACAACCAGGCATTCTATGCTATTATCCAAGCATTGAAGAAATGGACGAATTATTTGTTTCCCAAGGAGTTTGTGTTGTACACAGATCACCAAGCACTGAGATACTTGAATACTCAGTCGAATTTGAATCAACGTCACATGAAGTGGGTTGAATTCTTGCAGGTGTATACCTTCATGTTGCGACATAAGTCGGGAAATTCGAACAAGGTTGCCGACCTGCTAAGTTGAAGAGTTGCATTGCTGAACATGAGACAATTCAGGCGACAGGATTAGATTCGGTGAAGACAGAGTATGAGACCGACGAGAATTTTGTGAAAGAATAAAAGGCTAGTCGCGAACCATGGAATGCTGATAGGACTCCATACTTGGATTATTTTATCCAAGAGGGATACCTATTCAAGGGAAAATAGTTGTGTATTACCAAGGTATCTGTAAGAGAGAACCTAATCCAAGAAATGCTTAGTGGCGGATTAGCAGTTCATTTTGGCATCGACAAGACCAAGGCATTGGTCGAAGAAAAGTATTATTGGCCCGGAATGAAAACAGATGTCGGTAAGTGGGTAAGACAGTGTTGAAACTACCATTTGGAAAAGGAAAGAAGTCAGAATATGGGGATATATGCACCATTAACAGTTCCAAATGCCCCATGGGAACACCTGAGTATGGATTTTGTGCTAGGATTTTTGAAGACGCAGCATGGAAGTGACTCGATCTTTGTTGTAGTTGATAGATTTTCGAAGATGTCACACTTTATTCCATGTCAAAAGACAAGTGAAGCCACAAGCATTGTTGTACTATTCTTAAAAAAGGTAGTCAGATTGCATGGGTTGCCGAAGAGTAGAACATCGGACAAAGATACCAAGTTTATGGGTCATTTCTGGAGAACCCTATGGAAGAAACTGGACACAAAGTTGCAGTTTAGCTCGGCATACCATCCGCAAACTAATGGATAGACCGAGGTGGTAAACAAAAGTTTCAGAAACCTTCTAAGGTGTTTGACGACCGACAGACCCATGCAATGGGAGAACGTGTTGGCGCAAACAGAATTCGCATATAACAAATCTGTGAGTCAATCGACTGGTATGAGCCCATTCCAGATTGTTCAAATTTGAAGCACACATCGAGTGGTGGATTTGGTCGAGATACCAACAGAAATAAGGAAGAGTGTGGATGCAGAAAAATTTGCAGAACATATGAAGGAAGTGCATGAAGATGTACGCAAGCGCATTAAAAAGAGCAATGTGACATACAAGTTGAGAGCCGACAGGAAGAAGAGGATACCGTCTTTTAGTGAGGGAGACTTAGTCTATGAGCACCTGAGGAAAGAGAGGTTCCCGACAAGAACATACAACAAGATGAAGTTGAATAATATTGGACCATGTAAGATTCTGAAGAAGATTTCGGATAATGCTTATGTGTTGGAGCTGCCAAAGGAATTGAACATATCTCCTATTCTCAATGTCTCAGATATGTACAGGTATGAAGAAGGTTCAAAAATTAGCAGCGCAAAAGTGTCGAACATCGACTGGATAGGACAAATTTCATATCGGCCCAAGGAAGAGATCGTCGAAGTCTTGGAGGAACGCGAAGTCGGACGCACGTGAATTTCAATAAAGAAAGAATATCTAGTTCGATGGAGGCCCATGATGAGTCAAACGAGGTGACATGGATTTTAGAAGAAGAATACAGGAGACTGACGGAACAGTTGAGTTCTTTTTCACCTGGGTAGTCTGATGCAAGAGCATCGGGACCTAGGAGAAACAATCGAAGTTGATCGACAGAAGAAGTCGACCAGGGGGATTGCCAACAATCACTGGTGTGAAGGAAGACTGGATGTCAAAGTCAGATAATTCCAGTAGGAAGGGATCGATGTATGGTATACAAGAGTTAGAAGTCGAAGATCGACAAGGTATGGGGTCGACATTCACAGGATTGCAGTGAAAGAGGTCGGAGGTCAACGAGTTGTCGAACATCGACACTGACGGATTGCGACAAGGGCCAAGGGTGGAGGACGGGGTGGATTAAGTGGCAGTCGTAAAGACTAAATAAATCTGACAAGTAAGGTAGAGGGTGACTAAATGCGATGTTGTCAATACATGTGATGGGTCCAACAACTGTATCAGATTCATACAAGTGCATAAGTCAAGGATACATACTTAACAATCGTTCGTGGTTGTTGAGGAAGTTAAAGGCAGTTAAGAAGGTGGTTGAAACTAGACTAGGTGTCACCACAGGAGGAGGTTGTGCAGCATGGCCAAGGGTGCTTACAACTGCAGGTCTGCAGGATCAGGTAGGATTTGCAAGATAGAGGAAGGACGTATCGGAGAACGGAGCGACCTCAGGAGCAGCAGGAGAACAGAGTAGAAGAGTAGTGTTGTAGCTAGGGTTTTCGCCCTAGCTTGTACGAATGAGAACCTACTAAGGAGAGGGGCCTCCTTAGTAGCAGTTCAATAAACAGTAAATTTAAATAGTAAAAAAGTATAAAATCTAAGCTAACATGTGCATCAACAGAAATAAAATGACAATAACAATATAATGGAAATTTTTCTTTTGTATTATGATATGACCAAAGTTACATTTACCTCAGATGTGGAGGTTAGTGGAGCTCTTGCAGTAGTCCAGGAGAGCTACTTCCGTGCTCCAATGAGTTCCTTCTCCTTCTCCAAGGTGCTTGGATGGTGGGCCAAAAGGGGCATTCAAATAGGAAAACTAGCTCAAACGGTGAGCTAGGGTTTCACGAGTGATTTTGGAAGTGTGAGGATAGGATAGATTGTGGATGTTAAATGGGGAGCCTCCATCACCTATTTATAGGTTTTTTAGTGGTGGAGTGTTGACCCATGGTTTTTGGCACCATATGTTTTAGGTCATTGTTTTAGGGTTTTTGCTTCATTTTTCCCTCTTTTTTCCTCTTTTTTGTATTTTTTATTCTCTTTTACTTGATTTTTGGGAATTTAGGGATTTTTAGAGGGTTTTTGCTATCTTTTGAGGAAATTTAATTATTTGGAGGGGAAAAAAAGGGGTATTTTGGCCTTTTGGAGGCCATTTAAAGGTTTTTTTGAGGTTTTGGAGGCAAATATACTGGGAAAAATAGAAAATGAGCCATGTAATGAGGGAGATGAGGTGGTAAGCACTTTTTGGGTGTTAACAGATTGCCCCCTAATGTGTGAGGGCAGGAGCTCATCGTATGGCCGATAGACATCATAGGTCCATTATGGTTCTCCTAGGGTGTGGAGAAGAGAAGAAACGAATTAGAGTCCGGAACAGAGGTCCCGTACAAACTGCAAAAACTTAAAATACATGACCTCAATAATGAATGAGGAATAATCTCAATATATGGACGAGGTGGGCATTCCCATGCTCGTATCAAGATATATAAATAACAATGAATCCCAAAAGGGGGATCTAAACAATACATGAGAAACTGATGTATACATCATAAGGGTCCAGAGGGGACACAAATCTGGGATATACTCCTGGTTGGACCATACCGAAGCTGAAGAACTGATATAGTGTTGCTGAGTGTGGTACCAGAGGAACTGATGAGCTGTTGGATCTCAAGATATCCAATAATGGGGTAGGGACGATGACGGAGAGTCATAACCTCAATGGTACACTGGACTGTAGCTAAACTTAGTACTTAAGGAAGCATACGAGCGGATGGCTTCCGAATACTGGCGCCAACGCAACCCAGATATCCATGGGAACATATAACTGGGTGTTCCAAAGTGACTCACCAATGTGCTAGAATCGGGGGGAGTCCGGGGTCTTCAACCAATAACCGAAGGGATGTATACCCTGCACGGATCTCAACGGTGCGATCAAGGTGTTGAAGTCGAGCACGTGAGAAACAACCATTTGGAAAGGCACTGAGGGCTCCACTCAAAATGGTCCGTAGGTACGCACCACAGATGGTGATGAGTCAAAAGCACAGGGACCTCTAGGTCTATCCTCTAGAATAGATGGGCTGTCGTCGACAAAGGGAGACCTGCAGCTAACAAGGCAATGATGTTTCCTTGATAGGAGCACGAGGTGGATAATCAAGGGGTGATAGGACTTCCTATGTGACTGACATACTGGGAGGGTAGGAAACATGGGTTGTTGGGTGGGGGGACTCAAACTTCCTTTGTTCAGAGTATGATGGCGGGGGTGGTTGAGCAGCATATGACACTGACTTGGGGGAAGGGGATCATAGCTCTTAAAGGACCATGGATTGTGACTGTAATGAGGTATACTCAATTTGATGTAGGATGACAGGAGACTCAAAGGATGGTATATCAGAAAATACTCTGAACAGAGGCAGCCTTATTGGGGGTTGTTAACACCCAAAAAGTGCTCACTACCTCATCTACCCCATTGCATGACTCATTTGTCCATATTTCCTACCATATTTGCCTCCAAAACCTTAAAATCCCACTAAAAAGCCTCCAAAAGGCCAAAAAACCCCTTTTTTCCCCCAAAATAATCCAAAATTCCTCCAAAATAGCAAAAACCCTCTAAAAAGGGAATAAAAAATATAAAAAAAAAGAGGAAAAAGAGGGAAAAAGGAGTCAAAAAACCTATACAGCTGACCTAAACCATATGGTGCCAAAAACCATGGGCCAGCACTCCACCACTAAAAACCTATAAATAGGTGATGGAGGCCCCTCATTAGATATCCACAGTCAAATACACCCTTACTCTGCCAAAATCACTCTTGAAAGCCTCGCTCACCCTTGAGCTACTTTCACACTTGAGTGCCCCTTTGGCCCATTTCCAACCCTTTGGACAAAGAGAAAGGAGCAAAGCTGGAAGCTTGGAAGCAACCCTCCTGGACTGCTGCAAGAGCTTCACCAACCTCTACACTTGAGGTAATCTTTAATGCAAAAAGAGAAATATTTTGCCACATCTTCATGTTTTATTATTTATGTTAATGCTCATGCTAGGTTAAATTTCATATTGTTTTAGTGCTTTAATTTACTTTTTATTGAGCTGCTACTAAGGAGTCCCTTCTCCTTAGTAGGTGCTCATTTGCACAAACTAGGGTAAAAACCCTAGCTACAGTTTTGGCGACTCCCCTTGTGTTCCTTTGAATTTCTGGTTATAGTTTTAAAGTTTTAAACGTTTTTAATTTTCTGCAATATTTTTCTGTTTTTTCCTTTCGGTTGTCCCTTTCGGCTGTCGTAAACCGCGTCTTTTACTCCCCGCAGTTGCGTTCCGACCACGTCTTTTACTCCCCGCAGTTGCGTTCCGACCGCATCTTTTAGGCATTTACCTGCGATCCGACCGCGGCTCTCAAACTGTTTCCGGCAACCTACCGGCGGTTTCCAGTCTGTTACCTATGATCCGACCGCGGCTATTAGCTTGTTTCGTGCGGTCCGACAGTAGCTGTTAACCCATTTTTTCGCAGCCCGCTTGCGGCTTTCAGCCATTTTTATGCAACCTGCATGCGTCTTTCGGCCTTTTTCCCGCGTCCCTACTTGCAGCTTTCAGCCATTTTTCTGCAACCCGCCTGTGTCTTTCGGCCTTTTTCCGGCGTCCCGCTTGCAGCTTTCAGCCATTTTCCTGCAACCCGCCTGCGATTTTCGATCTTTTTCCCACGGTCCAACTGCGTCTTTCGGCCAAAATACCACAACCCGTCCGCGACTGTTGAGTTGTTTCCCGCGGTCCGACCGCCCATATTTGCCACAGACCCACGGTCTGTTTTCTGCACTTTTTTCATTGTTTTGAACCCAGCACTTTGCTGCAATATTTTCTACACCTGCACAACCATCTGTCCTACCTGCAGCCATACTTCCCTACAGCCTTTTCTGCAGTATTATTTCTGTTCCATTTACAGAATATTTTTTAAATTTCAGCATTTTAATTGAAAAAGAGAAAATTTTGCATTTCAAAGTTTAAATTTTGTATTGTTATTTTTAGTTAGAAAGTTTCCCACCCCATGGCACTTTTACTTGGGTTGATCATCTCACACGCACACACTCTATCACCTAATTCAAGTGAGCCCTAACATACTACTTAACACAACCAACATTCTAACCCCACTTGGGGAACACATAAGAATTTTTGTAGTTAGGTAGGATCGGGGGGATAGGCATCCAAATAACACCCCTCGGTTGCTTACACTTGAGACATAGTTGTTGTCCATTAGGGAACCAAAATCCCCTAGTATTTTTTGGCACGGTCACAACCAGTTTATCAAAGGGCCTCTCCCCTAGGAGGGTTGAAGTAGCCAGACTGGTTCTGGAGGCCTGAGTGGAATATCACACTCCATTCAATAACTGAAGGATACCTTTCGTAGTTCTCAGTGTATCACCCGTATGGGGATACAGCGACGATAGAACCAAACTGCAGATTCACCTTTTCTGGATGTGTCATGAACGAGGTATCTTAGTTTCCTTTCTTCTAGGATTTACTACCCGGTGTCCCTCCCGGTAGGGGGATATCTTTAGCCACTTGGCTTTACTATCCATATTGTCTGACTTGGATTTCATTACCTTGCAGAGGATATGTCTAGTTGAGTCAGAATACTATTTAGCTAGGTGTTTGCATGCTCCCTTACCTCCTTTTGGTCTAGCGAGTCCACTATTTTTATTTTTTAGGAAACCTGCTACTTGTTGGTATTCTAACCATTTCTGTTGATACTCCACTTATTGTAGCACAGCTATTACAGTAAGTGTTTTGAGTTGGTTGTTGGCCTAAGTGCCGTATTTTTTTAGCTCTCCTTCTGCACACTCGGTTGCATTAGGGTTTTTGAGCTTTTTTTCACCCAAACACAACCCCCAGATATTTGACACCATCTGTCACCATTGAGTCCCCGAGACATTCTCGGCGCCTCCGGGGCGAGCCCCCACAGCACGGTTCACTTGACATCACCCGTCATAGACATAGATCTTCATCACTTGATACCACTCATCATAGATCTCGAGCCTTGTCACTTCACTCCACTCGTCAGCGACATAGAACTCCGTCACCCGAGCTAGACGCCCATTATTTTACCTTTGATTCTGAGGAAGAGTCCAAGAACCCCATTTACACTGCACCAACCAGCCCCATGGCTAGCGTGACTTCCACCCCTTTCTTTGTAGGGACCATTGGTGGAGCATCCACCACCACACCAGCTACCACACCTGCTTTGGGTATGCCCTCGATGAGGCCCACATCTACCATTCTGATCACTGCACCCATTTCAGTAGCTGGCATACCTATCGCCACTCCATCAGTGACTCACACTACCCTTGGCGGTGCAGGACCATCCCATACCACTTTCGTCCCTCCACTTGGGGGCAACATCCCAAACCCTGCCCCTCCACTTGGGGGCATTGGCCCCAACATGGTCACACCCACTAGTATGTCACATCCTTCTACTAGTTTTCCATTCATGGCTAGCCTCAACCTTCCTGACCTAGCTAGACTGACTAACGATCCCATCAGACATGACCATGCGTGGCCTCACATGCCCACCAAGATTCCCTCCGACATCCCTAAGTTTGAGGGCAAGGCAGTTGAAGACCCCCAGAACCATATTATGTCCTTCCATTTACGGTGTTCCTCCAACTCCATAGTGGAAAACTCTGTCCGCCTTCGTCTGTTACAGTGCACCCTCACTGGCTCTACACCTAAGTGGTACATCGAGCAGCCCCATGGGACCCATGCCACCTTTACCTCCCTTGCCTCGACTTTCCTGCAGTTCTTTCAGTTACATGTCCACTATGACGTGGGAGTTGAGATCCTATTGTCTTGCAGACAGAACACGGCTACCCACATCATTGACCACATTCATGAGTGACGTCGACGCCGCAGCCTCTGCAAAATCAAGTTAGAAGACCGTATCTTCTTAGATTGGTTCCTAAAATCCCTCCTTCCTGTCATTGCCAAGGATGTGGCATCCGAATGACCCCATTCCGAAGAAGAGGTCATCCTCAAAGCCCAGCAATTTGACCTTATTTACACCCAGTCGGGTTATCTGTATACCATCATACCTGACGCCCCTCTCGGCATACCTGACGCCCCTCTCGGCGATTCCTCCCAACACGATGCGCCGGGGGCATCCCATGCCGCAGATGGCATCATTGGCCGTGTTGCCTCGCATCCTCAACCCTTTTCCATAACATGTCCTAGCCATGGCCCCGACCTTTCGCGGGCTACATCTCAATCCGGAGCAACCAATTCGTATGCTCCCATGACACTTCACCACCATTCCCATGAACCCTCCTGTCCACCTCAGTTCTTTGGTCATGCATCCCCCACTTATGCCCCCCGGGTCGCACCTCAGCCATATTACCACCCACAGGCTGCACCAACTCCTGTGTCCTCTCAAGCCCAACCTGCTTATTACCCGCCACAGGAAACCCCTGCGGCAACCCCACAACCTGTTTCGTAGATGTATCAGCAACCCCCACACGGTTCAGCACCTGCGCAGCCTCCACCTACTTATTATCCACTGCAACCTGCTCCCGCACCTGCACAACCCCAGAACCCACCTACTACCCAAGGGCAAGTATACGCCCAACAGAATCCGCAGCAGAACCAAAACAAACAGCGCCAATAGGGCCAGCAAAACCGTGGCAAAGGCCGTAACCGTGGGAACAACCTCCCTCCATACCAAGACGGTCAACCTCCCAATCCCCCAAACAACAATAACGCGGCACCTGCCAACCAGAACCCTGATCGGCCGCCCAAGTAAGCCAAAAATCCTAATTTGCAAACAAACCATCCTTGTTCTATTTGCAGGGTCTATGGCCACTACACACATGCTTGCCCACATTTGGAGCGAGCTCGGCAACTCTGGACTGATGATACCCATCGCCAAGGGCACGCGGCTCCTCAGGTACCACCTAACCCCCCACCCCCTCAGCATCAACCTTTGGTACTGCAAAACCCCTTACCAACCCAAGGTGTAGTGAACACTCAGCCGTTGGCTCCCCCTCAAGGCAACGCGCCACCACAACAACAGATCACTTATGCCGCTCCTGATCAACCCATGTTAGACTCAGGTACCCACCACTTGTTAATGATGTCATCCGCTGATGTCAACCTCCAAACCCGTCGGAACCAATATGGCTCCACCCCTGAAGCCTCTCCCGCCGACAAAAACACCAACGCTCATCCCACTGATCAGACGTTACATATACCCTCGGCTCCACTCAACGGCGCCTCCAAAGCACCTCGCTTCCCACTTCGTCGCATCAACAATAACCCCAATGCTCGCGCTGCGTCAAATTACAACTTTGTAGATGACTTAGCCCAATCTCCCGGAGCCATGTCTGCGTTAGAAGTCTTAAAAAATTGTCCTTCACAGCGCAAGACTTTGCTCTCTGCCATTGGTGCTATTGACCCAAATGATTCATGATTGATGGCCTTTGATTTGGACCAGTCCGAACCACGCCTGCCTTCCACTTTAGCGTTCCAAGTTTCTGTTTCCGTTCGGAATCTTTTCATCCATCGGTGCATTATCGATGAAGGTGCCTCTACATGCGTTATGTCCACATTCGTTTGGCAGAAGTTGGGATCCCCTACTCTCCAACAGTCCACCACTGCATTGCGAGCCTACGACGGCCGTTCGGCTCAACCCCAAGGTCTCTTAGCTAATGTTCCCATCCAGTTGGCTGCTAAAACCGTGCTCATTGACATAGAGGTCATCAATGCCCAACTTGATTATAACCTCTTACTTGGCCGTAGCTACATGTATGCCATGCGGGCGGTTGCCTCATCCGTTTTTCGTACCATGATGTTCCCCCATGACGGACGTGTGGTCAAGGTCGACCAACTCACCTATTACGATCCCAATGCCCCCGCTGCACCCGAAAATGTTCTCCCCATGGTTGAACAAAAAGTATCTGACCTATGTACCCTTTCCCACAATACACAAACACCCACCAATCAACTGCCCTTGTTACCCAAACCACCATTGGTACCTAGTCACATTGGTGTTACACCATCCAAACAATCCCCTTCCTATTCCCTCCCTCAGGTGTAGTAAGCGCCCTGGTTATGGCTACCCTCAGTCTCGCCGGGTTAACCTTAGGATTACCCGTGTGGTATATTTCGCCTCCCATTCCCCCGTCGACACCTAATGTCATCCTACAACCGGTGCAACCCATTGCCACTACTAGTCAACCACCTCCCGGTGTCACTACCCCTTCGTCATCTACAAATCCCCCCCCTCTTATCAAGCACACTGGCGACAGAGGTCCACAACCATACACTGCTGTACCCTCGCCCAAAACAGTTAAACCCCCCCTCCCTCCCCCGTGTTTCGTGCTCCCCCCAAATGCTCGTTGTGTGATGAGTTAGGCCATCTGACTCATCAATGTCCACAATTACCTGCATTACAGGAACACATGCAAATTATTGACGACGACCCCAACATCCCGGTTGTCGAACTCGATCCAACCCCTAAGCCTCATGATAAATCACTGCGTACCAACCATCCTTATGCACTATGCGGTATTTACAGCCATTACTCACATCACTGTCCTGATCTCCCAGATTACAAAGCAGCCCTCTATGAGATGAATAATCTGGCCCTTGAGACGGCACCCCCCACAATTGAGGAGATCCACCCCCCAATATCATCCTCATCCGGAGAGATTAACACCATTTATATGATCTCTTCGACTACCACTCGCTCGTCAACCTATTTGACAACTCAAAGTTTCCGCAATGATGAGGAGATTCTAGAGGCTCTCACTGCCCCGGATTATCCCTGGGATGACATGCACCATCGTTCCTATTTCCTCCCAGAAGACTCCTCCTCTACCATAGCCACCCAATTTGTGGTTGAGTCCAAAGATTTCCTTCCCACCAAAGTCGACTGGTTTAAGGATCCCATTCCTGCTCCTGATGCATTTGAGGAAGGTAACATGGCCAACATCTCACCCGTCATCCACATCGATATCTCTGACCCACTTGGTGCTCTTGAAATCATTACATTAGGAGCCTCCTACAGTGAGTATGAGATTGGAGAGTACAAAAAACTTTTCCAAGAGTTTCGTGATGTCTTTGCCTGGTCCTACATCGAAATGCCTGGTCTTGACCCCGCTATCATAGAGCACCACATTAACACCTCTGAGTCAAGGGGCATAATAGATTACCTCGACCCTGGGATAGGGTGCATGATCAACCATTTTGAACCTTCCCCATCACATCTAGCTCAGCACGTCCATGACCTCCTTGTTCAAACCAACACATATGTGATCCACAATCATAAACCCCATGCACATAGCATGGGGGACGGTCATTAACCCTGCTCACTTTTTCACATGCGTGATCTCAACCATTTTTGAGGTCACATGTCACTTGTATATATGATTTGATTCAATACACCTAGTATTTTTCCCCCGCGGGTCATCATTTCTCCCCACCACTGCATCCTTGGCTTGGTGGGCTCACCTTTATTTGCAAACATTTTTTAACCTAGTTATTTCCTTTAACCATTCCAGATTCCTTATGACCTCCATGTTTCACACCATTTGCACCACCAGATTCATATTTCCGTGCCCGTGATGATGCTTGAGATCAATTCTTGCTCTCACCAGGACCAATATCAACATTGTGTCCCGACACCTTGTCGCCTCGGTTTACGTGCCACATCGGTCGTAGCCCATTTTTTATATACCTTATATCATCGGATTCATTTTTCCGAGCCCGTGATGATGCTTGAGATCATTTCTCGCTCTCACCCCCATATTTTTTCGGGTATTTTTTCCAAAACACCCCCCGTCGCCTCGGTTTGCGTGCCATTTCAGTCATTCTCCGTTTTTGACACTTTTTATATCGTCGGATTCATTTTTCTGAGCTCATGATAATTCTTGAGGTCATTTCTCGCTCTCACCAGGCATAGTTTCAACATTGTGTCCCGACACCTTGCTGCATCGATTTGCGTGCCACATCGGTCACCATCTGAGTGTTCCACATTTTTACATGAGCCATTCACTCATGTCATACTGCAATTATTTCGTTATTTTGCCACCATTCATTATCCTGTAAGGAGGCCCACCAGTGTTCCCCCCTACCCTCGTTCTTGGTCATCATCAATGTTCCTTGATTGAACACTTCCTCCTTGCCTGGCCATTCCTGTTGTTCGATATAATTTTATCCCTTTTTCGGGCTGGAAAAATCCTTTACGAAAAAGGCACTTAGGGAGTTTCTGTTAAGATCTTTTCTGACTCCTAAAACAATGAAAAGATCACTGAGCAATCTTGCTTCCTTTCATGCTCGTTAAAGTACCTGAAAGGGCGTCTATCTGGTATAAGTTTAACCCTTTTCCGGACCTGGTAGACTAATTACAAAAAGGAAATACTCTAGTCACACCGGCTAGAAGAGTTCTTCATTGCATCCTTTTATGCTTCTTCGGGCCTTGGAGACTAACACACGAAAAAGCAACCCCCTAGAGTCTTCTTATTGCTTTCAGACTCTCTAAAATTGAAAGCAACCCCGAGCATGAACTGTCCTAGGCTCGTACAAATCCACACGACAGTACCATTCCATTATTTCAGAGTCTTCTTATCGCTTTCATACTCCTTAAAATTGAAAGCACTCACGAGCATGAACTGTCCTGGGCTCGTATAAATCCACACGACAATACCATTTTACACCCACTTCTTCTAGTTCCTTAACCCGTGAAGAAGTCCCCTCGTGCCTCTTGGCACTATGATCGATCATCTCGGTAGCACCCCCAATCAGGTCGCCTTTGTTCAGAGTAGTCTGCAGTCTCCTACCATTTTACACCAGCTTGAGTTTCACTCATCCCAGTCACTATCCTTGATCCATTACAGCTATGATCCCTTTCCCACCAGTCAGTTTCATATGTTGCCCGATCATCCCCGCCATCATACTCTAAACAAAGGAAGTTTGATTCCACCCACTCTACTTGCCCAGTTATCCCACATAGTCTGACAGTCCTACCATCAGTACTCTCACACTTCGGTTCTTCACCTCGTGCTCCTATCAAGGAAACATCATTTCCTTGCTAGTTGCAGGTCTCCCTCTGTCGACGACAGCCCCTCTATTCCAGAGGATAGACCCAGAGGTCCCTGTGCCTTGGACCCATCACCATCTGTGGTGAGTGCCTACGAACCATTTTGAGAGGAGTCATCATTGCCTCTCTGAGTGGTTGTTTCTCACATGCTCGACTTCAACACCTTGATCGCATCGTTGAGAATCGTGCAGGGTTTATATCCCTTCAGTTATTGGTCGAAGACCCCAGATTTCCCCCGACTCTATCACATTCGTGAGTCACTTTGGAACGCCCAGTTATATGTTCCCGTGGATGTCCGGGTTGCGTTGGCGATTGTATTCGGAAGCCATCCAGTTATATGCTTCCTTGAGTACCCAGTTCAGTTCCAGTTCAGTGTACCATTGAGGACATGACTCCCCATCACCATGCTCCAGTAGCTCATCAGTTCCTCTAGTACCACACTTAGCAGCCCTGTTGTTATTCCAGTGTATCAGTTCTTCAGCTCAGACATGGTCAGCCTAGCAGTATGTCCCAGATTTGTGTCCCCTCTGGACCCTTATGATGTACACAGTGGTTCTCTATGTATCCTACAGGTCCCCCTTTTCGGGCCTCACTGTTATTTTTTATGTCTCTTGATACGAACATGGGTATGCCCGCCTCGTCCATATATTGAGATTCTTCCTCATTCATTATTTGAGGCCATGTATATTTCAGGTCCCCATATTTTGGACCCCATTGTTATTATTATTCTAGATCTTGATACGAGCATGGGAATGCCCGCCTCGTCCATTTGTTCAGATTATTCCTCATTCATTATTGAGGTCATGTACTTTCAGTTTTTGCAGTTTGTTCGGGACCGTTGTTCTGGGCTCTAGTTTGTTTCTTCTCTTCTCCACACCCCAGGAAAACCATACAAGACTTATGATGTCTATCAGCCATACGATGAGCTCCTGCCCTCACACATCAGGGGACAATCTGTTAACACCCAAAAAGTGCTCACTACCTCATCTACCCCATTACATGACTCATTTGTCCATATTTCCTACCATATTTGCCTCCAAAACCTTAAAATCCCACTAAAAAGCCTCCAAAAGGCCACAAAACCATTTAAAAAAATCCTCCAAAAGGCCAAAAAACCCCTTTTTTCCCCCAAAATAATCCAAACTTCCTCCAAAATAGAAAAAACCCTCTAAAAAGGGAATAAAAAATATAAAAAAAGAAGAAAAAGAGGGAAAAAAGAGTCAAAAACCCTATACAGCTGACCTAAACCATATGGTGCAAAAACCATGGGCCAGCACTCCACCACTAAAAACCTATAAATAGGTGATGGAGGCCCCTCATTAGATATCCACAGTCAAATACACCCTTACTCTACCAAAATCACTCTTGAAACCCTAGCTCACCCTTGAGCTAATTTCACACTTGAGTGCCCATTTGGCCCATTTCCAACCCTTTGGAGAAAGAGAAAGGAGCAAAGCTAGAAGCTTGGAAGCAACCCTCCTGGAATGCTGCAAGAGCTTCACCAACCTCTACACTTGAGGTAATCTTTAATACAAAAAGAGAAATCTTTTGCCATATCTTCATGTTTTATTATTTATGATAATTCTCATGCTAGGTTAAATTTCATATTTTTTTAGTGCTTTAATTTACTATTTATTGAACTGCTACTAAGGAGTCCCTTCTCCTTAGTAGATGCTCATTTGCACAAGCTGGGGTGAAAACCCTAGCTACAGGGGTAATGCCGAGATGAGTGACCATAGTGCCGAGAGACATCGGTGGGGAATTCTTCATGGGTTAAGGAGCTGGAAGAAGGGATAGAAGTGTGCTCATAATGGTACTATCATGTGAATTTATACGAGCCCAGGACAGTTCATGCTCATGATTGCTTTCAATTTTAAGGAGTCTGAAAGCGATAAGAAGACTCTGAAATAATCGAATGGTACCGTCGTGTGGATTTGTACGAGCCCAGGATGGTGCATGCTCATGGTTTCTTTCAATTTTAGAGAGTTTGAAAGCAATAAGAAGACTCCAGGGGGGTTATTTTTCGTGTGTTAGTCTCCAAGGCCCGAAAAAGCATAAAAGGATTCAATGAAGAACTCTTCTAGCCGGTGTGACTAGATTATTCTTTTTTTGTAATTAGTCTACCGGGTCCAGAAAAGGGTTAAACTTATACCAGATAGACACCCTTTCAGGTACTTTAACGAGCATGAAAGGAAGCAAGATTGCTCGGCGATCTTTTCATTGTTTTAGGATTCAGAAAAGAGCTTAACAGAAACTCCCTAAGTGCCTTTTTCGTAAAGGACTTGTCCAGCCCGAAAAAGGGGTAAAAGTATACCGAACAAAAGGAAAGGTCAAGCAAGGAGGGAGTGTTCAGTCAAAGGACATCAATGAGAGCCAAGAATGAGGGTTGAGGGGAACACTGTTGGTGCCTACTTGCGGGATGATGAAATGGTGGAAAAATAACGAAATAATTGCAGTATGAATGGAGCGGAAGGCTCATGGATATGCTTGTAAAGTGATGGTAGTCAATGTGGCATGCGAGAAATAATCTCGTGCATCATCACGAGCACGGAAAACTGAATCCGGCCATTTAAAGAACATAAGAAATGGATAACGGCTAATGTGGCACATAAATCGAGGTGACAAGGGGTACCCTAAAAAATATTCCCGAAAAAGGGGTCGGGGAAACTGAGAAACTGACTCAACCATGATGAGGGTCTCGTCACTCTAATTCTAGTGGTAGAAATGGTTTGGAAAACAGAGTCCGTATGGATCCAGAATGGTCGAATCAAGAAATGGTCAACTGTCTATAAATAGTAAGTGGACCCATAGTGCCATGTGTCATTTGTGCGGTTGACTTTGATAGGAGAGTGTAGTGGGCCAGAGCTGTTTTGGAATTTGTGGGCAATCCAACCAGTCAATTTGGTTTCCATGAGTTTCAGGTATTTCACTGAGCTTGTACCTTTTAATTTGTCTCGATTCGGGTGGGTAGTGGGTCCTCAGGGGGGACGATACTAGTCATGAGGGGCGTGGACTGTTGGTTTCTAGGCGATGGCCACAATCACGGATCATAGTTGTGGCCCCTACAGCTGCGGTCGAAGATCGCGACTATCGCCTTGACAGCTGCGATCCGTGATCATGACTGTGGCCCCCACAACCACGATCTGGGATCGCAGCTGTAGCCCTGACAGTCGTGATTTGGGATCGCGACTGTGGTCCTCACAACCGTGATCGTGGATCGCAGCTGTGGACCCCATAGTCGCGATCTGGGGCGCAATTTTGGATTTTGTCAGGATATTGTTATGGGGGGGATGATAGGTTATTTGAGGAGGTTTTGATCGGTTTTCATTGTGTGATTGACAGGAGGTCGAGATTACGCTGGCGAGAGCACGAGATGCCTGACAACCTCATGGAGTACATATGGCATGATCGACATGTCCGGGGGACTTTGGGGTTGTGCAGGCTGCTGAAGTTCGCACAGGTGTCGATGATGCGTTCAGCAGATTTGTTGTTGAACAGGTTGGTAGGATTCTGGGAGCCTGGGAGGGAGGCATTCATGGTGCAAGGGGAGAGATTGGATCTTACCCTGACAGATGTTTATTTTCTGACGGGGCTAGCTTGTTTGGGTAGGGTGGCAGATACCCAGCCACGGAGGTCCGCGAACGTGGATAAGGAGGAGATGCTAGATTGGTATTGCTTCCCCACAGCAAGAGTGGATAAGAATGGACTTCTGGTCTATGACTTACCGAAGCCATCGATCTGGGCGATCGTAGTGTGTGTGGTTCGAGTGCTAGGGTCACAGGCGCCCCACCGAATGTCAGGGGGACAGATGCAGTTGGTGGAGCGGGTCATATAGGGTACCTACTTTGCTTGGGGCCAGATGTTCCTCACCTGTGTTCAGCGGGAGCTAAGCAAGGTGAAGGTTTCGGGAGGGGAGTTCTGGTATGGGTCATTTTTATGCGCATTCTTCATGGAGCAGGTGCCGACATTACAACCGCGGGTGGTGATCCGGGATGGGGGGCTGAGGGAGCCATGAATGGTGCGATGGGGTCAAATGATGCACTGGTGGGGTGGTGGAGAGGTAGGGCGGTATTTTACGGGGGACCTCTACATGCAGTGGTTGCAGATGCCGATGGTTTTTTATGACTACCCATACCATGAGATGGACTACCATGGAGATCCAGAGGCGCCACGACTGCAAGGGCAGGCTTGGGGCCCAGATGGTATGTATCCAACTTTGTGATTGTTGGTTTTAGGTTAGATTGGTTGCTAGAGATATATGATGATCTTGACTATTGGTGATTTGGTTTGATGCAGATGTGGGACCGAGGCCACCACAGGGGTATAGGGACAGTAGGGGTCACATTGTAGTGCCAGCCCTACCGGACCGGGGGAAAGTGTGACAACGGAATGCTGACGGGACTTTGGAGTCCCTGCGGGTTACCCTAGATTGACTACTGGTGGGGATCTCCGATGAGGGTTGGCGGGAGCTGGATCGGAGGGTGATCAAGGCTTGCTACGAGGCTCCACAAGACTGGTGGGCGATTTTGATGCGGGTGGTGGTGCTAGCCGAGGAGAGGAGGGGTCGGGACCATGATGAGGAGGACCTGGAGGAGGATCCAGAGGAGGATCCTGAGGAGGAGTGAGGAGAGGATGATTCGGCAGTCGAGGCTGTTGATGAGGATTCAGACGGGGGATACGACTCTCATTAGGGAGTTCGGGGGACTGCTCCTAATGTGTATGGGCATTCGGGATTTTTATATATACGGCATGTATTTATGACGAGGATGTTGTTGGGGATCCTTTATGTATATTTATTTATTTAGCTGAGTTCTGGGCTACTCATGAAATTTTTATGATGATGATATATATATATATATGCACATGGATGCAATTTGCAGTGATTACTCTGGTACGCACGTGGATGCACATTTATTGTCTTAGGTTGGTTATTGCACGTGGATGCAAATGATGTGTTGTAGTAGGCACGTGGATGCCCTATTATAGATGTAGTCTTTTTGGGATTGTAATGTTTTTAATATATATACATGTTATGATAATGATGCATGGTGTATGATTTACATGATGTGATTGATATCCCAGTCTAGGATGTTGTTAGCCATTTGATCTGCGACACTGTTTTGAGCTCTTGGGACATGAGTGAAGGTGATGGATTCAAATTGTCGGCTAAGTTGTTTTGTGCGCAGGAATTTTCTAAAGAGGCAAGGATCATGTACCTGGTAGCAGTTGTTGAGTTGGGAGACAAGGAGTTGGGAGTCAAGGAACACATGAAGGTGACATATACCCATCTGAAGGGCAGCAGTCAGGAGAGCAATCACGGCATCGTACTCAGCCTGGTTATTGGTAGCAGCGCCTATGCACACTCCGTCAAGGTGGATCAACTCATGTGAAGGGGAATATAAGACCTAAGCTGCGGAGGCCAAGTTTGGAGACCAGCGACTTGCTCCATCGGCAAAGCCAACGTAATAAGGTGGAAAATGGTCCATCTGTGATCATGCAGGAAAATTATGAATGTAAGGTTGTGGAAAATAAAAAGAAATCAAACTGTACATCACGGACTAGTGGGTCCGAAGGATTTGTTAAGGGTAAAAACGTTTAAGATACAACCCATTACGGGGGTTGCGCAAGGGGTGGCCCTTAGAATCGGTCAGGATATATGCCCTTGTCCAAGGCAAGTATGTATTATGTATGGGCTTTTCCACATGGACTCAAACTTCCCTTTACCTATCTTGTCGTGAGCTTGGTCATAAACAAGTACTAGGTATCCTTCATGGAAAGTTCGTGGGTGGACGTGTTTGTCATAACTGGCTTTGGAGCGGCTCTTGGCGTCCTCAATGGTTTGGAGGGCTGCACGATGGTCTTCGTCGGCTTGTTCTAGTAACAACAAACGTTGTTCTAGTGGTGAGGTTTCTGGGAGAAGTTCAATGGCAATGTGGAGGGCGGGGATCTGACATTCGATGAGGAGGAAAGATTCAACACCATGAACTAAGTGAAAAGGGGTAAAACCAGTGGCAGTCTTAGTTGATGTGCAGTAAGCCCATAGTGCGGGGAAAAGCATGTGATGCCAATTGGACTTATGACGGTCAACAGTTCATTGGAGGATTGTTTTCAAAATTTTGTTAATGGCTTCAACTTAGCCGTTCCCTTAGGGGTAATAAGCAGAGGCATACTTATGTTTGAACTTAAGGAGAGTGGACAACTCGCGCCAAAAGGAATTTTCAAAATGTGAGCCATGATCCAAGAGAAGTTGTTTAGGGACCCCGAATCGTGTGATGACATGGTTAAAAAAGAAATGGGTAGCAGTGTCGGCTTTATAGTTGAAGGTAGGCATGGCTTCATCCCATTTGGTGAAGTAGTCGATCGCGACAATGATGTACTTATGGCCGTTGGTGGATGAGGGATTACACTCCATGAAGTCAATGGCCCATTTGTGTTGGTAGGCGAGTTGATGGGGAAATGTTGCGGTACCGCCGACGCTGCGATAAACCAGGGGAGGCCGCGAAAGGGGTATTTTGTGCTAAAGAATACCACACTTGGCGGGTTTTGGGTCACTTGGACCATATATTATGTAATAGTGAGTTAGTTGTACCACAGTATGCGGGTTTTTGAGGTCATTTGGACTGAGTCAGTTAAATATTGGGTCAATTGTCCACAATGTCGGTTAGGAAGTCGTTTGTAAGTGGACAAGTATTGTAATGGTGGAAGCCTATAAATAGATGAGAATTGTAAATATTAGAGGGGGGACAGAGAGAGATATAGAGATAGGAGATAAAGGAGAAGAAGCGAAGGAATAGGAGAACAATTGTGTATGAATATCTATGTTTTGCTTCTGGTATATGATCGCGACAATAATATAATGATGATGTTTTGGTACAATCTTTTGCAATATTGCGATGAATGAATGTTGTTTGATGCAATGTCTGTTTACTGTTGCTATAATGATAAATGCTGCGGTTAAGTAATAAGTTCTATGTGGAATGTGATGTTAAATGTTGCGATGAAGTAATATGGTATAACTCCTTGCCGAATGTTTAAAGTTTCTGTTTAAGTATTGCAATAGAGTCAGTCCGTGCAGCCACAACTTTCCTCCTCCCTCGGCGAAAACATGGTTCCGTCTGCTCTTCCTGGACGCCTCGAGTGAGACCTCATCCACTCTACGGGTGTTGCTGGGCGGGCTCAGACCCGCTCGGGCTGGTGCCCAGGGAGACTGCGATATGTGTTGACAGTGAGGCAAACCCCTGTCGACTGAGGTCACGTTGGTCAACAAATGGTTCCGTCGCCGAGCCTGTGTGCAGAGTAGAAGGAGGTCATGTTGTGGCACTCGACGAAGCCGAAGATACAGAAATGGTTCGATCAGAAGCTACAGGAGCTTTCTGAAGAAGAAAGCCGGAACACGCGACTGACGGTAGATCGTTGGGTGGGAAGATATATTTAGGACGGTCCGCACGAATGGTTTTTCTGTAAATTCCCAATCATTCTGTATGAATGGTTGTCAAATCTGACCTTCCAGAAGAGGAACTTCCAGGGTCGTGAATCGATGGTTTGGACCCTGGAATTGATTCAGGAATTGCAGGAAGTCGATAATAAGGCATCGCGGGCTGTCGAAGTTTGGCTTGATAGCATCTTGGAAGGATATATCACTGAATTTGCGGTTGACACGAAGAAATCCTATAGTGAAGCTGAAAGATACTTCTTCCGAGGACCAAGGAGAAGGTTTCTATTATCGCTCCAACTGTCGATTAAGATGCTAATCTGTGAAAAGGGTATATTAAAGATGCACCTTGATCAGTAGACAGCCTGGTGGGCGGAGGCCGTGGGTACCGCGACTGCTGGGGAATGGTATATGGAATGGTAAGGGGTAGATGGGTGCAGACTATGAGGAGACTGTGAGTGAAGCCGAGGAAGAGAGTGGTCTTACAAGAGGAGGAGCGAGGTTTCGATAGGAAAAGAGGCAGAGGATGGGAGAAGGTCCTACTGCGATCGAACCACAAAACCGCAAAGGAAGATTACACGGGATGAAGTGACCTCATAGTCCTGATAGGGAAGACCAGGCTACACCCAGGATAGAAGCAGGACCAAACCCCAGCACCAACGTACCCACACCTCTACTCACTGACTCTCAACCAGCAAGAAATACTACTTCGACACCGCTGAGTTCGTCAATACCGCAGAAGTTAATTGGTAGTAGTAGCACAGCGACAGGAGGAAGGAAGCCCAGGATGGCGGGCGATGATGCTAAGTTACCGTTGTTCCATGGAAGTGTGACAGACAAGCTAGAACAGTATTGGTTTTTGTGTGAAGCGGTTTGGACCATGAAACAGATCACCGATGCCAATGCTAAGAAAGGATAGTTGGCCACGACTCTGTGAGGTCGTGCATTAGATTGGTTCATGAAACTTATTTTAGTTCCTACGGGGGCCCCAAAGAAGTCACTGGATGAGATTCGGGACGGGCTAATTGCTGAATTTAGACGGCCTAAGTCGGAGGCTCAATACATTACTGAATTGAAGAAAATTAAGCAGTATCCCAATGAGACAGTATGGGATTTCAACCAGCAATTCAAAATGATGATGGCAAAAGTTAGTTTCGATATGAGCGTTGTCCAACATAAAGAATGGTTCATTGCAGCACTGTTACCCCACATTCGGCTACCGCTGATGCAGCAAAACATATTGACGCCTAGTGAAGCTCTAGAGATTGCAATGCGATTGGAGGCATCACCGATTGGAGATAATGCAGCCGGGATGTCGTAGATACAGACACAGCTTGCTAACCTGACCATACAGTTGCAAGATTTGAAGAAGAACAAGGAACAGCGTGATGAAGTATGGTGTACACAATGCTGAGGAGAAGGGCATATGAAGGATAATTTCCCATATTTTCGTAATTATTTGGTGTCAGGTGCACCAAACCCATTGAATGGCGGCAGTAAGCCATGGTGTCGCATTTGTCATGTGTTTGGGAACAGTCACGATATTTTCCCATATATGCAGAAAATGGTCACAACCCCGCGAAATCTTTACTGCACATTCTACAAGTCGGTGGGTCATGATGACAAGGATTGTTGTGCATATGGGTTGCTATAGGAGAGGATGTGTGATGCATTCTACGTCAAGGATGATCAGCGCGCGGTGCAACAACCACAACTGCAATCGCAGGTAGCCCAGCTGTTACCGCAGCTGCAGATGCAGTTTGCACCACTTTAACAACATCCGCAGCAATTCATACCGCAATACACCCCAATGCAGACGACTCCCCCATAGCCACAATATGTACAGCAACTGCAGTATGCACCACAAGGGCAAGGGATTCCACCAGCACCAATGCAGCAACAATACCAGCAGTAAGGCGGCTACCAGGGAGGCTACAGGGGTGGACGCAGTGGCGGATTTGGTCATGGAGGAGGAGGCCGAGGTGGTCGTGGACCTGTTCAATGTTACCACTGTGCGGTATCGGGGCATTATCAGCGCGACTGCCCATTGCTACAGAAACAGTGTACGTTTTGTTTTGGTAATGATCATACGGTTGAAAATTGTCCACAGTTGATTGCACAATGGCAGGCTGGGAACGCTCCGCAGCTACAAAATCAGGCCCAACCACAGCAACCAGTACAAAACCCAGTACAGCAACCAGTATAGAACCAGCCCCCGCGACTACCGCTGAACGCCAATCAAAATATCAATCAACCAGGGAATTTGCAGCAGAACCAGACGCGGGGTGCAAATATTGCGACCATCTCTGCAGAACCGCGACTACAAGATGCTTCAGTGGCTGTTGTCACTCGTGGAGGCAAGACGACTGGGGAAGATGGTTTACGATCACTGATTCAGTTGGATAGTCAGAAGAAGGTACCTTTTGACATTGATACGGAGCGGGAAACATTTCTGGAAGCACGTCGTACCTTGGAGAAAGATCGCGGTAAGGCTGTTGTTTATGACATGCCGCCTATCTTTGATGCTACATCAGACGCTGATCGACCACCACCACCAGGGACATTTTAAAAGTTTCTTGAAAGCTGTCTGTCATTAGCACGAGACCCGGCTGCCTTGGTTGAGATTCAGGGATGGTTGCAGCAATTTCCAAAAGGACGACAGGAGTTGGCAGTAAACTCCTTACAGCGATGGAAGACTGGCAAGGAAATGCAAATGAATATTTAGATTGGTCACTATGATGTTGACTCTATGATTCTTGACCTTGGTTCGGATGTTAACATCTTAACCAAGCAGGCATGGAAGAAGATGGGGAGTCCCCCATTGAGCTGGTCTCCTGTGCAGCTCCGGTTGGCTAACCATGCCAAGGTCACACCCATTGGACGAGTTCCGCGGCTCATGATTGATATTGAGGGCATGAAGACTTATGTTGATTTTGATGTTATCGAAGTGGTTGAGGGAGGAATCTCTTATCCGGCGCTCTTTGGGATTGGATGGGCTAACAACAGTGGAGCTGTAATCAACTTCAAGAAGCACATGATGACCTTTGAGAATCGTGATTTCAGAGTTATAGCCCCGTTGGATCCAGTTGAAGGACACCGCTACATGGAGCCTGTCAAAGATGACAATCCTGCTCGATGGGACCATGCATTCAACATTTCTAAAGATTATATTCATCCTACCGCCTACGGTGAGTTGGAGTGGCGCGGTGAGAGCTTTGCGTCTTCCGACTCTGATGATGCATTAGAACATTGGCAGAATCGAATCCATGAAGTATCAGTCCGGAAATGTGGATTAGTTACGCAATCCTTATGTCGTGTTGCGACCGAAACAATCACCTTACCTGTCTATGAAGGGTTTCTTGGCCTAAACACCTTTGTAGCAGAGTTTGAACACCGCATTCCAGAACCACAGCAATTGCTGGCCTTGGAGGAAGCACTGAAGGCTGCTCCAGTATGATGAAGGGCGACACATAAGAAATTCATTAGAGATTGGTCACAGTGTCGAAGGTTGATGATGGTTCGGTTCGGCAATACTGAAGTTTATCACACTGGCAAGTATGATGGTCAGACTGATCCTAGTGATCATGTGATGAAGTGCCAACAATTATGGGTAACGCGACCCAGAGACGAGTGGGTCCATACTTTGGATGAGATACCGCACTCATGGTACACTACAGCTGAGTTGCGTCGAGACATTACAACATGGGGGGAGTTGACAATCTATTTCACTCATACATTCACTTTTGCGGATGCCAACCTTGATGTCCATAATGCCCTACAGCTCATTTGCGATGTGATATTTCAGGTTGTGTCGGCGGCCTACCCTGTCGACCCGCACACCCACTGTCAGATGCAGTCTCTCATGGAGTGCTTCAACATCAGTGGTGGCCCGGAGGACAATGATGATCCCTGAAATGTTAACATTCCCGAATCTGAAGGAAGTCACGATGTAGTCCCACCTATTGCGCCAAGTAATCCATTCAATCAACCATTGCAGCTTCACAAGATGAATATCGGCACCGAGGATACTCCCAAGTTTGCTAATGTTGGGGATTATTGGGATGATGAGATGATGAGTAAGGTTACTGAGTTACTGCATGAGTTTCAGGACGTATTTCCCAAGAAGTTTTTCGAAATGAAGGGAATCCTCAGTGATTTAGGAGAGATGAAGATTCCATTGAAACTAGATGCTAAGCAAATCCGATAGCGACCTTATCGGCTAAATCCGCGACATAAAGAAAAGGTCAAAGCAGAACTTGATCGGATGTTGGATGTTGGTATTATCGAACCTGTGGAAGAGTCTGAACGGATCATTCCTATGGTGGTGCAGGACAAGAAAACGGGAGAAGTGTGCATTTGTGTTGACTCGCGGAAGTTGAACGATTCCTGCTTACATGGCCCTTTTCCGACCCCGTTTACTAATGAAGTACTTGAAGGAGTGGGTGGCCAGGAGATGTACTCTTTCACTAATGGGTTCTCTGGTTGCCATTAGATTCGCATTGCTAAGGAAGATCGCCATAAGACAACTTTTGTTACTGAATGGGGTTGCTTTCAGTACACAGTCATGCCGTTTGGTTTGAAGAATGCACCTGCGATATTCTCCCAAGTCGTTGTTGCCGCATTCAAATATTTTATTCAGAAGTTTATGCAGGTGTATATGGATCATTGGACCATTTATGGATTGATTCGTGATCATTTGGCCAATATATGGTTAATGCTTGAGCGATGCCGACAACACCAAATATCACTGAACTTGAAGAAATGTATTTTCTGCGCACCGTTTGGGATATTGCTAGGTCATATTGTGTGTAAGCAGGGATTGCTGGTTGATCCAGCCAAAATTGCACTTATTTTGGGGTTGCAACCGCCGACCACTATTAAGCAGTTGCGTGCGACCTTGGGTCACATGGGATATTATCGCAAGTTTATCAGGGGTTATGCTACGATTACTGCCCCTATGGAAAAGTTGTTGAAGAAGGATGTGGCATTCCAGTGGAACCTGGAATGTCAGGATAGTTTTGAAACGCTCAAAGCAAAGATGGCGTCGGCCCCAATCTTGGTCTTTTCGGACTGGAGTAAGGAATTCCATGTCCATGTTGATGCTTCATCGGTTGCACTAGGGGTTGTATTGGCTTAACCAGGAGAAGGAGACATTGATCATCCCATTGATTTTTCCAGTTGGAAGTTGTCTTCTGCAGAACGCAATTACACTACCAAAGAACGCGAAGGTCTGGCCATGGTTTATGCGCTGCAGAAATTCAGGCATTATTTGTTGGGTGGCCACTTTAAAATGTTCACTTATCATTCTGCATTGAAATACTTGGTCAATAAGCCTGTGTTGGGGGGGAATATCTACTGGTGGCTACTTTTGTTTCAGGAGTTTGATTTCAAAGACATTGTGAAACCGAGGCGGTTGAATGCTGGACCAGATCATTTGTCACGGATTGATATAGGGGAGGAACCGACTAATATCGACGACGGGTTGCCGGATGCCCAACTGTTTCATGTTGCCGCTACTGATCAATATTTTGATGACATCCTTCAGTTTCTGGTGATCGGCACCGTGCCCGATGACCTTACCACTACTCAGAAGAAGCAATTGGTCATCAAGGCTGCTGACCTTCAACTGATCGCGGGAGAGTTGTATAAATTGGGTGTTGATAATATATTGCACACATGTGTCTTGCCACATGAGCAAGCGCGGATATTGGCTGAGGCACATGGTGGAGTCGTAGGATGACATTATGGCGGTCGGGTGACTGCCCGGAAGGTACTGCGTGTAGGGCTTTGGTGGCCCACATTACAAAATGATGCGATAGACTCCGCATGGTCTGGTGATGTCTGTCAGCGAACTGGCAAGCCGTCCAGACACGACGAGATGCCGCTGCTACCTCAAGTAACATTGCAACCGTTCGAAAAATGGTCTGTGGATTTTGTAGGACCGATCCATCCACCAGGGAAACGCACAGGTGCGCGGTATATTATCACGGCAACAGAATACTTGACCCGATGGGCTGAGGCAACACCTGTAGTTGATTGGTCTGCCACAACGACTGCTCAATTTTTGTTTAATCACATTATCACTCGTTTCGGCTGCCCCAAGATATTGCTGAGTGATCAAGGCAGCCATTTTCTTAATCGCACTATCAGTGCATTAATGGAAGAATTGCAGATACAGCATAAGAAGAGTACACCCTATCACCCCCAGGATAATGGAATGGTGGATGCGTTTAACAAGGTATTGGAGCATGCGCTAACAAAGGTGTGCAATGCGAACTGCGACGACTGGGATTTGAAAGTACCAGCAGTATTGTGGGCCTATCGCACCACATGTAAAAGGTTGACTGGTCAGACACCTTTCAAACTGGTATATGGGAAGGAAGCAATTATGCCTATGGAGTACATTGTTCCAAGTCTACGAATTGCGGCTATTACGCGCCTGGATGATGTTGCATCATTAGATGAACGTCTAGCACAATTGGTGGAGCTGGAAGAGGATCGATTTATCGTTGGCTTTCACCAAGGGGTGGAGAAGGACCGCCAGAAGGCATGGCATGATTGCTACATAAAAAAAAATAGTTTCAGCAAGGTGACTTAGTGTTATTATATGATAGCAAGTTTATGAAACATCCAGGAAAGTTGCAGATGCATTGGCTGGGTCCCTATTGCATCAATAGTATTACTTCAGGAGTATCAGTTCAGTTGCAACAGTTGGATGGGGCGATGCTCCCCAAAATGGTAAATGGTCACAGGTTGAAGCCCTATCGCTTGGGCTTGGAGCAGTGCGATGTCTAAAATCGCATCGAAAAAAGAAGAAAAAAAAATGAATGTATGTGTTGCAGGTTGCTTGGTGGCAGATGGCGCACCAACAGAAGAAGGTATGCGAAAGCAGAGAGGCTTGTACTGCATGTTTGGAATAGTCAGCGACACATGGCAACGTGGCGACCTAGTCAAATCAGTAATAAATGCCAAAAGTGGAGATAGTTAATTAACAATGTTGTTCGAATCATGGGCATTAATGGTGGATCCGACCGATTGGCGGATAGGATTGCCGGCGGAGGCGGATTTCCCTCATTAATACAAGGATTTGGTTGAGTTAATGCATGATTATGGTGGATTTGGATAGATGCTATAAGTATGGTTTAGCGTCAGGCAGCAGATACTGAGAAATTAGCAAGTCGTGTTGTTGTGGAGCACTGTAGTGATTTCAGTCAGTTACTGTTAGGTATATAATGAAGAGTGGTGAGGTATGCCAGGAGAACTGGAGACAGTGGACATTAGCAGTGAAGTGGAGTCTCCATTCATTCCGGTTGCTGTAGAACGAGAAGGTGAGTCCTCGGACACTGTTGATCTTGGAGCCGAGGTTTCCAACATGCCAGTGGGAGCATCAAGCATCGCTAAGAAGCGCTGAGGGGGTCAGCCTTCTGAATCTCCGCAGAGTAAAAGATTGCTTTGGTCTGCAGTGGCTGGCGAAGCTCCGGAGCAGGTGGGACAGTCCAGTTGCACCTTTAATCCAGTTTCCCAGTGGCTGGGATACTCCGTGAATAATATCCTTGGTTACATCCCTCCTATTCGACCGGATGCCCCCCTGCGTAAGCTAAATCCGAAACAGAAATTCAATGTGAAGATGCCTGCACTCCTGGCGGGGATGACATGCTCGGTGGATATTGGGCCGGCACTGATGCGCCTACGCTACGAGGACCACGACATGGTAGCCCAATCCTAAATTGCATCAGCACCATATGTGCCAGAGACACGCAATTCACTGGTTCCAGAGATACATGAATGGGCACGAGGACTGCGGCAAGCCGGCTTGTTAGGGCTGATTAACATGTAGCATTTTGGGCACCTAGTGGAAGTTGGTTCTTGTGTAAAACAGCTCTTGTCATGCTTCCATGAGGGTTTGTTGTGGTTGGACAGAGAGGTCTCGGTCACTGTTGAATTGATTTCTGACATTACCGGCTTGCCCAAGAATGGCGTTGATCCGGTGCAGTCTATTCAAGGAAAGGCAAGCGAGAAGAAGTGGGAACGACGGTTGGCACAAAAGTATGCATTGGAAAGCGATGGGTGTGGGCATCGCACCAGTAGCTACAATAATCAGGCAGTACTCATGGGCATTAAGATCCTATCCTGTAAAGTGATTAGGGGAGGTCTCCCTAACCAATGTAATTCGGGAATAGTTGCTTGCGCAAAGCCGTGTGCGGAAGGAGTCCAGATGAACTGGTCCTTATATCTCTTAAATCAGCTAATGGAGGATGTCGCAGAGGTCCAAGTGGGTAGAGGCGCTTTCTCATATAGTTGGTTGTTGCTGCTGATTTCTCTCGTTGCATGGAAAGAGCCCGACACCTACCAGGGTATGGACTGCCCGGCTGCAGTGAAACGACGAGGGGCACGCTATCAGAATCTATGGTTTGTATGAGAGCCCGAGCGCATCTGGGAGTGCCAATTGCAGTTTTGGTTGTATTCAGAAATGCTTTGTGACGCAGCAACACAGGTCCCACGAATATCCAAAGACACTGTGGCACAATTGACACCTGTCATGGCATTTGCAATACGACCGAGTGTCATACATATACAAGCTCATCGTGATGTTAATCAATAATGGTTGCAAACCAGGTATAAAGTGACAGCGGCATATTTGGAGGCTATTGTGAACGAGTGGCCGGAGGCTTGGCGATAGCCCATGAGTTCTATAGAAATTGATGATGGAGGTCCACCGGAGGGCCCTACAGATCGAGTATCAGCTTAGGATCAGCAGAGTCATCATAGTTCCGATCATGAGTCAATCCGAACACCAACTCTAGACGATAGCGACCGCACTCTTGAGGAAAACCGGTCAAAATGGCACCACAAGCATGCCACGATCAGTGGGATGTCTTTACTAGCGGAGGCACAGTTGGGCTTGTTAATCACAGCCATTAACCATGCCACCACAGTGGTTGCTGACAAGATGTCTGATAAAGTGGAGGAGGGATTCTCTGCGCTTGCTACTTGTATGGATTCTTTGTGTAATGCAGTGTTACAAAAGGAACCCGGTAATGTACCTATGCAAGAAACGGTCACAATCCACACCATGCCCCCGGTCAAGCATATCAGCATTCCCCCGACTGCAGTTTTGACCGACAACGAGGTTTTACAAAATGTGCTGCAGTCGATTGACTAGTTGACTGTCAATGTTAATGCACTACCGGCAATGGCATTGGCGACAATGCAGAGGGGCGCCTCCCAGGAAATGGCGGATAGAATGCATGAAATTAGCAAGAGCTTTAAACACTTGCAGGCAAGAGGGGCAGCTGCAACCGCCGAGATTGATGAGCTTACAAGCAGTGCTGCTGCAGTGCGGAAAGCAGTGAATGACCTTGAAGCCAACCTTAAGCAGGAGCGGGCCGAGAAGAGTCGCACCATTGAAGCACTTAAAAAGGAACAAGATTTCCTTATTGCGGAAAAGGCTCACATGTGGGATGACAGTGTTTGGGTTGACCGTGCGATCACAGAGGCTTATCAACATGTCTCAGAGCCCACTGAAGAGGTAGACATGCTCCACCGAGTGCAGTGGCTGGGGGCTGCCATTGTTCAGTTGCGATAGGAGAACGACCTGTTGAAGGCTCAGTTGAAACCAAGTACACCTCAGGCCGAGGTGGATGAACAAAGAAGGGCACTCGAGGAAGTTGCCACCCAGATGGAGGAGCTGGAGATAGAAGCACCAGGCTCACCGCCGAAATGGTACAGTTTTGGGGCCACATCGTTCACGATGAGAAAATTGAACAGCCCACTAAGATCCGGCAGGAAGCGGAGGGCCAGGTGGCCACATTAAAGGTTGCGATGAGAACCTTGCCACCAATGGAGCCAGTTGCTAAGTCGCGCGAGCTGAAGGACTTGCAACAGCGGGTTGCCAAGGCAGATGAACGCCAGAAGATACGTGCGGCCCAGTTGGAAGAATTCCAGGACACTGGCGGGAAACTGATGCTACAGGAAAGTGAAGCACTACCAATAGTACAGAAGTATCGACAACAGGTCATGGACAAGCTTTCCAATCACCCATCGGCCGAAGATGTGATCAACAGTCAGGAAGCCGCTGAGGAGGCTCGGAAATTGGTGCAGAATTTCGAACAGTCGTATGCAGACTTCAAGGAAAGGACTGCGATGTGCACTCTGTCCTGCAGTTGACATGGCTCAAGGGCGAGCCACAAGATTGTGTTGGGGGCCTATCGGTAGGCGGGTTGATGGGGAAATGTTGCAATACCGCCGACGCTGTGATACACCAAAGGAGGCCGTGAAAGGGGTATTTTGTGCTAAAGAATACCGCACTTGGCGGGTTTTGGGTCACTTGGACCATATATTATGTAATAGTGAGTCAGTTGTACCATAGTATGTGGGTTTTTGAGGTCATTTGGACCGATTTAGTTAGATATTGGGTCAATTTTCCACAATGTCGGTTAGGAAGTCAATTGTAAGTGGACAAGTATTGTAATGGCGGAAGCCTGTAAATAGATGAGAGTTGTAAGTATTAGAGGGGGGACAGAGAGAGATATAGAGATAGGAGATAAAGGAGAAGAAGCGAAGGAATAGAAGAACAATTGTGTATGAAGATCTATGTTTTGCTTCTGGTGTATGATCGCGACAGTAATATAATGATGATGTTATGGTACAATCTTTTGCAATATTGCGATGAATGAATGTTTTGGTACAATCTTTTGCAATATTGCAATATTGCTTATGTTTTGTTTGATGCAATGTCTGTTTACTATTGCTATAATGATAAATGTTGCGATTAAGTAATACATTTTATGTGGAATGTGATGTTAAATGTTGCGATGAAGTAATATGGTATAACTCCTTGCCGAATGTTTAAAGTTTCTATTTAAGTACTGCAATAGAGTCAGTCCATGCAACCAAAAATTTCCTCCTCCCTCGGCGGAAACATCGTTCCGTCTGCTCTTCCTGGACGCCTTGGGTGAGACCTCATCCGCTCTGCGGGTGTTGCTGGGTGGGTTCAGACCTGCTCGGGCCGGTACCCAGGGAGACTGTGGTATGTGTCGACAGTGAGGTGAACCCCTGTCGATTGAGGTCACGTTGGTCAACAATTTGCAAAAAGGGCCAACTGTGAGGACTAGGTGGAGTGGGGCAGGTGGTGTCCGGGCCTTAGGGGCAAAGAGTTGGAAATTACAACAATTCTTGACAGTTGTGATATAGTCGGTGAATAGTGTGGGCTAGAAGTATCTGGCACGGATTACCTTCTGGGTTGTGACCATCCCAGAAAAGTGTCCACCACAGGTGCCGCAATGACAGTCGTTGAGAACTTGTTCTGCTTCCTCTCGTGTGAGACAATGATGTAGGATAGTATCGATTCCGCGCCGATAGAGGACATCGCCTAAGAGTGGGTACCAGGAGGCATGATGACGGATACGGTGGCGTCCATCGTGATTGATGTCAAGTCGAAATTTCTGCATGCGGAGGTATACCAAAATGTCACCGTACCACGGGTCATCTGATGAGATGATAAACAAATGGTCATTAGGTAACTCAGTGGTGGTTGGTGGTGACGGCAAAAGGGATGGTAGATCAGTTATGAGCTGGGAAAGTGCAAGGGCTTTAGTACTCTTAGGGATTATGAAATTCAAGTCATATTCTTGTAGGATAATGACCCATTTAGCGACGGGCCTTGCAGAAGGCGACGGGTCAAGAGGTAGACCATGGGGTTGGAGTCAGCGACAACTGTAGTATGACTTAGGAGAATGTAATGTCACAATTTTTGTATGGAAAAAACGACGAAAAGAGACAGCCTTTCCTCATATGGGTAACGTAATGGTGGTCCTGACAGAGTTTGGCTGACATAATAAATGTCATGCTCCTGGAGAGCAAAATTTTCTTGAACAAGCACCCCTAATACGGCATAATCAGATGCCGAAACATAAAGGATGAAGTCCTTAGAGAAATCCGGAGGGGAGATCAATGGGGCCTGCGTGAGAGATTTTTTAAGGGCTTCGAAAGCATTTTGCACCTGGTCATCCCAAACAAAGGGTATGTGGGTACGAAGCAATCGTAAGAAACCATGAACGGTGGTGGCATAGTCAAGAACAAAGCGATGGAGGAAATTAGATTTCCCCTGTAAGCACTGTAGTTGCCAGAGCGTACGTGGTGATGGAAGGTCTAATATGGCTTGAACTTTTAGGGGGTCAACAGTGATTCCTTTGTGGGAAACAATGAAACCTAACAACCGGCCTGCCGGAACGCAAAAGACACACTTGAGTGGGTTCAAGTGGATCTGATACTTGCGACAACGCAGAAAAACTTGCCTGAGGTCGTTAAGGTGGTTGGATCGTTTCTTGGAGCGTGTTGTGAGGTCGTCAAGATAGACTAATAGGATATGAACCAAATCATGAAAACAATAGGTCATGGCCCGCTAGAAGGTGGCACCAGCATTTTTAAGGCCGAAAGGCATGACGCGATAGGCAAAGCTGCCCCATGGGGTGGTGAAAGCAGTCTTGTATTGATCTTCCTTGCGGATGTGAATCTATTTATACCCAGAGAAACCGTCCATGAAGGATAGGACTTCATGCCCCACACATGCATCGATGAGTTGGTCAATAAATGGCGTGGGGAAGTTGTCTTTGGGACATGCTTGGTTTAAATCACGGAAGTCCGTACATACCCGGATGGTGCCTTGTTTTTTCTTAACAGGGACGGGGTTAGAAACCCAAGTGGTGTATGCAATTGGATAAATAAAACTTGTTGCGTGAAGTTTTTCAATTTTGTCCTTGACAGCGGGGATCTTTGATGGGTGAATGGGACGTTGTTTTTGGCGAACGAGAGGCACGTCGAGCCAAGTGTCAATGTGGTTCTCTATGATAGCAGGGTCAAGACCAAGCATTTCGGTGTAGGACCAGGCAAAGACATCGTGGAACTCCTGAAAAAGTTTTTTGTATTCACCAATCTCGTACTCGGTGCAGGAGGCTCCCAACGTAATGAGTTCGGGACCACCGGCTGGGGCAGAAATGTCGATGTGGATTGTGGGAGAAATGTTGGCCATGTTACCTTCCTCGAAGGTATCGGGAGTGGGAATGGGATCTTTAAACCAGTCAACTTTGGTTGGGAGGAAATCTTTGGACTCGATAGATAATTGGGTGGTTGTGGCGGAGGAAGACACCTCTGGGAGGAAACATGAGTGATCGTGCATATCGTCCCATGGGTAATTAGGTGCGATGAGAGCCTCGAGAATCTCCTCATCATTATGGAAACTTTTTGTGGTCAAATCGGTTCACAAGGGATCACTAGTACTAGAGTTCATATAAATGGTATTGATTTCTCCTGTTGGGGGGGATTCTGGGGGGTGGATCTCTTCAATGGTGGGGGGAGATGTCTCGAGGTCCAGATTATTCATTTCATAAAGGGCGGCTCTTTAATCCAGGAGATCAGGGAAGTTATGTGAGTAATGGCCATAAATACCGCATATTGGACAAGGGTGATTAGTATGCAGTGATTTATCGCGAGGCTTAGGAGTAGGGTTGAGTTGGAAAACCGGGATGTTGGGGTTGTCGTCAAGCATTTGCATGTGCTCCTGTAGTGCGGATAATTGTGGACATTGATGGGTAGCATGGCCTAACTCATCACACAAAGAGCATTTGGGAGGAGCCCGAAATGTTGGGGTATTTTTAACTGTTTTGGGTGCGGGCAGAGCGGTATAAGGTAATGGGCCTCTTCCCCCAGTGTGTTTGGTAATACTGGGTGGATTGGTGGATGAGGAAGGAGTGGTGACACCAGGAGGCGATCGACTAGCAGTAGTAATGGGTTGTACAGGCTGTAAGATGACATTTGGTGTTGGAGGGGAAGCGGGTGGTGTGAGATACCACATAGGTAGTCCTAAAGTTAACCCCAGAAGGTTGAGTGTGGCCATAACCGGGGTGCTTACAACTCCCGAAGGGGGGAATAGGAAGGGGATGGTATGAATGGGTGTAGCACCAACATGACTAAGTACCGTCGCTGGCTGGGGTAGCAAGGGCAGTTGATAGTTGGGGGTTTGTGTATTGTGGGACAAGGTACATAAGTCAGATATTTCGGTATCCTATGACGGAGGTGGAATGGATTGGAATGTGAAAGTCATTGGCATATCTAAGTAGATTCCAGGTCCAACTGAGGAAACCAATTAGGTAGATGCACCGTGAATAGGCTGTTCAACCATGGGGAGAACATTTTCAGGTGCAGTTGGGGCACTAGGATCGTAATAGGTGAGTTGATCAATCTTGACCACTCGCCCTTCATGAGGGAACATCATGATATGGAAAATGGATGAAGCAACCGCCCGCATGGCGTACATATAACTGTGGCCAAGTAAGAGGTTATAATCAAGTTGGGCGTTGATGACCTCTATGTCAATAAGTACTGTTTTACCATCCAATTGGATGGGGACATTGGCTAAGAGACCTTGGGGTTGAGCCAAACGGCCGTCGTAGGCTCGCAACGCAGTGGTGGATGGCTAGAGAGTGGAGGATCCTAACTTCTGCCAAACGAAAGTGGACATAACGCATGTGGAGGCACCCTCATCAATGATGCACTGATGGATTACAAGGTTTCGAATGGATACAAAAACTTGGAATGCTAATGTGGAAGGCAAGCGTGGTTCAAATTGGCCCAAATCGAAGGTCATTAGTCATGAGTCAGTGGGATCAATACCACCAATAGCGGATAGTAGGGTCTTACGCTGTGTAGGACAGGTTTTTAAGACCTCTAACGTGGACATGGCCGCGAGGGACTGGGCTAAGTTGTCCACAATATTGTAATTAGACGCGGCACGGTCATTGGGGTTATTATTGATGCGACGGAGTGGAAAACAAGGGGCTTTGGAGGCTCCGTCTAAAGGGACGGGAGGTATGCGTAATGGCTGATCGGTGGGAATAGCATTAGTGGTTTTGTCCGCGGGAGGGGCTTCAAGGATGGAGCCATATTGATTCCGGCGAGTTTGAAGGTTAACATCCGTGGATGACATCATCAACAAGTGATGGGTACCTGAGTCTAGAGTGGGGTGAGCAGGCGCAGCATACGTGATTTGTTGTTGGGGTGGCGCAGTTCCTTGAGGGGGAGCCAACAGTTGAGTGTTCACCACTCCTTGGGTTGGTAAACGAATTTGTAATATCAACGGTTGAGTTTGAGGTGGTGGGGGGTTAGGTGGAACCGGTGGGGTCACGTGCCCTTGGTGGTGGGCATCATTGGTCCAAATTTGTTGTGCCCACTCCAAATGTGGGAAAGCATGTCTATAATGGTCGTAGACCCTGCAGATGGAACAAGGATGATTTGTTCATAAGTTGGGGTTTTTAGCTTGCTTTGGTGGCTTGTCGAGGTTTTGGTTGGCAGGTGCAGCGTTATTATTGTGTGGGGGATTAGTTGGTTGGTTTCCTTGGTCTGGAGGAGGGTTGTTTCCACGGTTACATCCCTTTCTGCGGTTTTGTTGGCGTTGTTGGTTACGTTGCGTATTTTGGTTTTGCTGCAGATTTTGCTGTGCATACACTTTCCCCTAGGCAGCAGGTGGGTTCTAGGGTTGTGCCAGTGCGGTAGCAGGCTGTGGGGGGTAATAAGTCGATTGGGCTTGAGATGGTCTAGGTGCGGGACCTGGTGGGGGTTGTTGATATGTTTGTGTGACCGGTGGTTGAGTTGCTGCAGGTGCTTCCTGTGGGGGATATTAAGCGGGTGGGGCTTGGGAAGGTACAGGAGCGTGCGCGACCTGCTAGTGATAGTAGGTGTGAGGTGTAACCGGGGGAACGTAAGCGTGGAGTGGTTGGCTGAAACACTGTGGCTGACATGAGGGTCCATGGGAACGGTGGTGGTGTGCCATGTGAGCATACGAATTGGTGGCTCCAGAGTGGGATGTAGCCTGTGAAAGGTTGGGGCCAATACTAGTATGTGTAATAGAAAAGGGGTGGTTATGTGATGCAACATGGCCAATGATTCCATCGGCGGCATGGGATGCCCCCGGCGCATCATTTTGAGAGGAATTGCCACAAGGAGTGTCAGGTATAATGGTATATAGGTAACCAAACTGGGCGTAGATAAGGTCAAATTGTTGGGCTTTTAAGATGGCCTCTTCTTCAGACTGGGGTCGTTCGGATGCCACATCCTTAGGAATGATGGGAAGGAGAGATTTGAGAAACCAATCTAGGAAGATACGATCATCTAACTTGATTTTGCATAGGATTCGGCGTCGATGTCACTCATGAATGTGATCAGTGATGTGGGTGGCTGTGGTTTGTCTGCAAGACAATATGATATCAACTCCTGCGTCGTAGCGGACAGGTAACTGAAAGAACTGCAGGAAGGTTGAGGCAAGGGAAGTAAAGGTGGCGTGGGTCCCATGAGGCTACTCGATATACCACTTGGTTGCAGATACAGTAAGGGTCTGTTGTAACAGATGAAGTCGGATAGAGTCATCTACTATGGAGTTAAAGGAACACCATAGGTGGAAGGACATAATGTGATTTTGGGGGTCTTCACCTGCCTTGCCCTCAAAATTAGGGATGTATGATGGGAGCTTGGTGGGCATGTGAGGCCACGTAGGATCGTGTCTGATGGGATCGTTGGTCAGTCTGGCCAAGTCAAGAAGGTTGAGACTAACCATGAATGGAAAACTAGTAGAAGGATGTGACATGTTGGTGGTGGCAGCCACGTTGGGGCCGATGCCCCCAAGTGTAGGGGTGGGTTTAGGATAGGGATGTGACCCCCAAACGAGGGGGTGGAGGTGGGATGGGAGGGTCCTGCTCCACTAAGCATAGTGTGAGTCACCAGTGGGGTTGGGTTGGGTATTCTAGCCACTGGAATTGTCACAGTGACCGGAATGGTGGGTGTGGGCCCCATCGAGGGCATACCCAAAGAAGGTGTGGTGGCTGGGGTTGTTGTGTACATTCCACCAAGGGTCCCTCCAAAGAAAGGGTTGGAAGTCCTACCATCCATGGGGCTGGTTGGTGCAGTGTAAGTGGGGTGTTCAGAGTCTGCCTCAAAATCAGATGTGAAATAAGGGGCATTAGAGTCGGGGGACGGAGCTCTATGTCATCGACGAGTAGAGTCAAGTGACGAAGCTCTAGGTCTATGACGAGTGGTATCAAGTGATGAAGCTCTACGTCTATGACGGGTGATGTCAAGTGAACCATGCTACGGGCGCTCGCCCCGAAGGTGCCGAGAGTGTCTCAGGGACTCAATGGTGACAGATGGTGTCAAGTATCTAGGGTTTGTGTTGAGTGAAAAATAGCTCAAAAACCCTAATGCAGCCGAGTGTGCAAAAGGAAAGCGCAAAAATACGGCACTCAGGCCAACAACCGGCTCAAAATTATTACAGTAACAACTGTGCTACAATAAGTGAAGTATTAGAAAAAATGGTCAGAATACCAACAAGCAGGCAGTTTCCTAAAAATAAAAATGGTGGACTCACTAGACCAAAAGGAGGTAAGGGAGCATGCAAACACCTAGCTAAATAGTATTCTGATGCAACCAGACATATTCTCTGCAAGGTGATGAAATCCAAGTCAGACAATATGGATAGTAGAACCAAGTGGCTAAAGGTATCCCCCTACCGGGAGGGACACCGGGTAAGACAATCTTAGAAGAAAGGCGACTAAGATACCCCGTTCATGACACATCCAGAAAGGTGAATCTGTAGCTCCGGTCCTATCACCGTGTGTGCCTAAAAGGAATCACCACACGTGGACCAACGAGTAGGTATCCTTCGGTTACTGGGTGGATTACGGTATTCCACTCAGGCCTCCGGAACCAGTCTGGTTACTTCAACCCTCCTAAGGGAGAGGCCCTCTGATAAACTGGTCGTGACCATGTCAAAAAATACTAGGGGATTTTGGTACCCTAAAGGACAACAACTATGTATCAAGTGTAAGCGACCGAGGGGTGTCATTTGGATGCTTATCCCCCCTGTCCTACCTAACTACAATATTCTTATGTGTTCCCCAAGTGGGGTTAGAATGTTGGTTGAGTTAAGTAATTTTTTAAGGCTCACTTGAATTAGGTGACAGAGTGTGTGTGTGTGAGGTGATGAACCCAACCAAAGTGCCATGCATGGGCAACTTTTTAAACAATAATGATGCAGGAATTAAACTTGTAATGCAGAATTTTCTTTTTCCAATGTAAATGCTTAAAAAAAAAAAAATTAAATTCTGTAAATGGAACAGAAAGCAAACTGCAGAAAAAAGCTATAGGAAACTGTGGCTGTAGACAAGACAGGTGGTTTTGCAGGTGCAAAAAATGTTGCAGAAAAATTCAGGGCTAAAAAATGCAGAAAACAGATCGCGAGTTGGTGACTGAAATGCGTGGTCTGGGACACGGCTGTCAGGATGGAACCTTTGGTCTAATCCACGAGTATCGGACTCGACTCTGCAGCCAGAGCGCAACTACAGGTTAGGGTTGTGTGGTCAGAAGCACGGATACAGGTTTGGGTTGTGCGGTCGGGAGCGCGGCTACAGGTTAGGGTTGTGCGGTCGGGAGCGATGATATGGTTTCACAACGCACGGTCAGGACCGTGGATGATAGAGGGGTTTCGACGGGCTGGGGCGTGGAAAATCAGCAGGGAAATGCATTAGGCACTGTGGGAAGCAAAGGGTTTTCAGTGGGTCGGGTCGCAAAATGCAGACAGGGGTACGCGTTTTGGGTCGCGAGACGGAGCGAAATGGCTACGATTTGGATCGCGCTCAGGGGACAGCAAACCGTGGTGGGGTCACTGAAAACGAGCAGGAGGTTGCGGCCGAGGCCACGGATTAGGGTTCAGAACTTGCAGTCTGGGCCGTGGTTGTGAGAAAAAGACCTTCATTTTGCGGCAGAAAACCCAACTGCCCAAAACGACAGCTGAACAGGAAAACAAATAAATACTTGCAAAAAAGAAAGACTTTTTAAAATTTTAACTAGAAATTCAAAGGCCAAGAGTGGAGTCGCCAAAACTGTAGCTAGGGTTTTCTCCCTAGCTTGTGCTAATGAGCACCTACTAAGGAGAGGGGCCTCCTTAGTAGCAGTTCAATAAATAATAAATTTAAACAGTAAAACAGTATAAAATCTAAGCTAACATGTGCATCAACAGAAATAAAAAGACAATGACAATATAATGGAAATTTTTCTTTTGTATTATGATATGACCAAAGTTACATTTACCTCAGATGTGGAGGTTGGTGGAGCTCTTGCGGTAGTCCAGGAGAGATGCTTCTATGCTCCAATGGGTTCCTTCTCCTTCTCCAAGGTGCTTGGATGGTGGGCCAAAAGGGGCACTCAAATGGGAAAACTAGCTCAAATGGTGAGCTAGGGTTTCACGAGTAATTTTGGTAGCGTGAGGATTGGATAGATTGTGGATGTGAAATGGGGAGCCTCCATCACCTATTTATAGGTTTTTTAGTGGTGGAGTGTTGACCCATGGTTTTTGGCACCATATGGTTTAGGTCAATTGTTTTAGGGTTTTTGCTTCCTTTTTCCCTCTTTTTTCCTCTTTTTGTATTTTTTATTCCCTTTTACTTTATTTTTGGGAATTTAGGGCTTTTTAGAGGGTTTTTGCTATCTTTTGAGGAAATTTAATTATTTGGAGAGGAAAAAGGGGGTATTTTGGCCTTTTGGTGGCCATTTAATGGTTTTTTGAGGTTTTGGAGGCAAATATAGTGGGAAAAATAGACAAATGAGCCATGTAATGAGGGAGATGAGGTGGTGAGCACTTTTTGGGTGTTAATAAGTGCAGAGGCACAGAGGAAGGGATCGGCATATCATTCACCAAAGGATCTGAGGATCACACACAGTCAAGAAACACACTGAGAGACAGAGTTTCATTTCTATATATTGTAACACGATAAGGCCGACTTGTTCATTTTCTTTTCATTTACTATTGTAACATTGTATTTGATTTAAGTGATAGAAGCCAGCTTCTGGAATTTAGTTCACATCTAGTCTTTGTGAGCACCCTGTGTGTTGTTGTGTGTTATTGTTAAGCAAGAGGGTCCCGAACGACCCACCTTGCGCCACCATATCACCCAATACTTGGGGCAAGTACTCACTAAAATATACATTAGATTGATATAGCATATACCCTTCAACCATCGATCCTTATGGATGTGATATATGTCTAACAAAGGCCTTCAATGCTTTCAAGTGCCTCTCCACCAACCACATTGACCTTATGTGCATGGGTCCACATATTTAAATCTCTTCCACTAGGTGTATCAGGTAGTGTTCCTGTGCCTTGAAAAATTTTGGAGGATGATAATTTTTCATCTCACACATAAGTTAGGGAATTTTCCTTTTCCAATACCCGATATCTTCCTTATGCATTTCTTTAGATGACAACTACCTACAAGTGCAATGAAACTCAATGTGTCAACATTCAAATATATAAGACAATAAAATCAAGTAGTAACCCTCTATACAATCAATATTAATTCATCTATAAATTTATACATACCTCATGTACTTGCCTAGATCATAAATAACCTTCTTAATGTTGTTTTCAAAGCTATTAGGAAGAGCTAGAGGTAGAACATACTACAACAAGGATCCAATGCATATTACTAACAAATAATGTATATACCATTACATATACCTTAAATGGAGATAAAATGAATTAAAAATAATAGTTTATATAACATAAAATAAATAATAAAAGTTGCAATATGTATAACCTTGATAAATGTATGTCAATCATGAGTTTTACACCCCCCCCCCTCCCCCCCCGACAATAAAAGCAAGTATTAACCCTTTATACAATCAATATTATTTCAGCTATAAATTTATACATACATCATGTACTTGCCGAGATCATAAATAACCTTTTTTAATGTTGTTGTCAAAGCTATTAGGCAAAGCTAGAGTTAGAACATACTACACAAGGATTCTATGCATATTAGTAACAAATAATGTATATACCATTACATATCATTTAAATGGAGATAAACATGAATTATAAAATAATAATTTATATAACATAAAATAAATAACCAAAGTTGAAAAATGTAGAACCTTGATAAATGTATGCCAATCATGAGTTTTACCACCCCCTCGAAATCGCCTTTCTTTGTCAATATATTAATTTTATTTAAGGAAACCTAATGGGAAATTTTATCTTCAATACAACCTCTTTTATAGCAGCACTCTCTTTCTCAGTTAATAACCATGGGAGATTGGTGTAATTTCTACTACCCCAATTTTGATTCAAATGTTGCAATGAGTTCAATTCTTGAATGTCACTAATAATATTAGAAATATGAGAAGTCCACTTTCATGATCTCTTTGTTTCCAATGTAACCTAGCTTTCCCTATATTATGTTATGATCATGATGGCTATAATGACTAGATTAGTCAAACTTAACCTCCATTCCACAATCGACATTGCACCCTCTAGAATTGTATTCTTCTGTCAGATTGGATTGAATGAAAGAATTGCATGAAATTTAACATTTGATGTTGCACTTGCATCAAGTACAGAAAACCTGAGAAATTGACCGGGTTAAGTTGAGGACGAGTTCGTAGATGCGAAGTAGCGAGGGTTTGCGGCGATAAGCAAATTAAGGCTTGACGGGTTGGCCGATCGTGAGAGGGCCGAGTTGTTGCAGTCGGGTTGGGGTCTACGGCCTGGGTTCTTCCGGTGGGGGCCATATCCCCCCCGTTGTTGTGTTCGTTGTTGATGTCGCCTCGGCTTCAGAGGTATGAGGGTATGGCTGGTGATGCAAAGATGTGAGAGGCAAGCGGATCAGAGAAAGGGGCCAAACGAAGGGCGGGTTCGGGTGGCTGCTTCCCGAAAACCCTAACCATACCGGCCATACAGATCAGATATGATAAAATCAGAGAGAAGGTTGAACTGTGGAAGGAAAAGGCCCTAATCAGAGAATTTGTGGGGATTTGGCAACGCGAGAGAGATCTAGTCCGTTGGATCAACATAAATTGGAACCCTAAAGGACATTATGATCTTCACTTGGGTGCCAAGGGTTTCTTTACTATTATTTCTTTAACCTGGAAGATAGAGATAGGGTGATGGAGGGAGGACCCTATTTTTCTTCTAAGTTGGTTTGTATCTTCGACCATGGAAAGAAAGATTCAACCCAGAGACGGAGGATATGAAAGTAGCCCCAGTTTGGATTAGGCTTTTTTCCCTCCCCTGCGAATATTGGGATCAGGAAAACTTGCAGGATATTGGTAATACATTGGGGGAATTCGTCAAAGTTGCGGAGCAGACAAAACAACAGAGGTATACTTCTTTTGCTCGTATCTTTGTTTACATGGATCTTTCGAAAGACCTTCCGGAAACAATTAGTATAAACTGGGATGATGAGGAATGGATCCAGCTGATAGATTATGAGAAACTCCCATTCATATGCAGATAGTGGCATGAATATGGACACTTAGGTAGGAACTTCCCACAATCGCCACACTCTTCATCCTCTACTAGACCAACCCAGGAAGGAGAGAAAGATAAGGAGGGTTTTGTTCAAGTCCGGAATCGAAAAAAGAATAGAATGGGGGAGCAGCAGAATATGGGGAAGGAGAAGGTGGATAAAGGGATTACTAGAAAAAATCCCTTTCATATATTGGAGGAAACTGGAGAGGAAGGCAAGGTGGGTAGGAATACGAAGGATCCTTAGGAGAAGCAGGTAGTGGGTTATGTTGAAGCATCAGATCATGGGAAGTCTCTCGAGGACCAAACTAATACCATGGAGGAGGATGGCGATAAAGAAATGGAAATGGGGGAATTGGATCTAGATGAGATCAAGAAAGAATGTGAAAAAAAGGGGAAGGGGTATGTTTCTAGGCGACAATTGGAACTTCTCCAAGAAGCGATCATCAATACCAAATCCAACCAACCTTTGGGGATAGCGACTAATCCTCAAAAAGGGAATAAAAGGAAGTCTCCCAAGGAGGATCTAAAACGAGGAAGGAAGACGAACAAACAGAGAATTGCCAAGGTTGGAGTTAAACTCATAGAATCTGGCCAGTACCCGACGATAAGGGCAACTTTCTCTGAAGTAAAAAAGGTTAACCAATGAATATTTTGTCTTGGAACATTCAGGGATGTAACCATCCTCGGAAACTAAAGACCTTAGCAAGAAAGGTCAAGCAAGAAAAATCCAATTATCTCTTTTTCCAGGAAACAAAATGCAATTCAGAGACAATGGAGAAAGTGGGGCAGAATATTTGCAGGGGAAGCAAGGTAATGGCGATTGACGATTCTGGAATCGCAGGTGGTTTATCCGTTCTTTGGCATCCAAATTCAACCTACTTATCTAATTGGAGGGATAATAATTTTTCTCTCACCTCAAATTTCATTATCCTCGAATCGGGGGATAAAGGTACCCTAGTGAATGTCTATGGCCTAAGTGCCTTACCTAAAAAATCGGCCTTTTTACACTTCTTGCCCTGGTTGACGGAGCAAGTTGGAAATGGCTCATGGATAGTCGACGGGGATTTCAACCTGATAACCTCTCTCAATGAAAAGAAGGGTGGAAGGAGGGTTATGGATAGATTCCAAGAAGCTTTCAAGGATTTATTGGTTCATAGACCTTTTATAGATATCAAAACCAGAAATGGGTGGTAAAATTGGAATAATAAATGTGGAGGCACTCACCTTGTCACTTCTAGAATTGACAGATTTCTGGCCACTGAGGACATTGCCCGAGGCATGGGGGAGGTCAATGCTAGTGTTCTCCCGGTTGTGGGATCTGACCATTGGCCCATAAGCTTCCAATGGGATTGGTCGAATGATTTTTTAAATAAGTTGTTCAGATTTGAGCAATTTTGGTTGGAGAATAAAGACTTCAAAGATATTGTAGGACAATGGTGGCAGGATTTGGTTCCCCCTGAGGGAACTAAAATGTACCAATTTCAGCAAAAACTAAAGGCTCTTAAATCTAAAATCTGCACCTATAATAGGGAAGACTTTGGAAATATCTTTTAGGACATGAAAAAACTGGTGGAGGATATTGAGCATATCCATAGAAAAGGAATGGACAAAGGTTGGGAAGAAAATCTGCAAGAGCAAGAGCAAAATCTGTTGGAGCAGCTTGAAGCCAGGGAAAGATAGGAGGAGATTTATTGGAAGCAAAAATATCAGAACCAATGGCTCCAAGAAGGGGAGAAGAATACCAAATTTTTCCACAACACTATTATTCAAAATCATCACAGCTCGAAGATCTTCAAACTTAGGAGAAGCGATGGGGTCCAGGTGGAGTGTAGAAGATAAATTGAGGAGGAGTCGGTCAACCACTTTGAAACTATCCTGAAGGAGGACCGTGGTGACCGGAGCCATGGAATTTCTAGAATCACTAGCCTCATTCCCAGGTTAGTCACTAGGGAACACAATGAAATGTTGGGAAAACCAGTCTCTCTGCAAGAAGTTGAGGAAGCTATGAATCAAATGGCCTTGGGGAAAGCTCCTAGTCCTTATGGGTTTACAACCAATTTATTCCACTTCTTTTGGGATATGATTAAGCAGTAAGTTCTAGAAATTGTGGAGGAATCATGCAATAGTCGTGGGGTCTTGAAGGCTTTTAATGCGACCTTCCTCTCCCTAATTCCGAAGCAGGAAGGAGCTAATATCCCTGGCAAGTTCATACCTATAGCCCTCTGTAATGTTATATACAAGATCATCACAAAGGTGATTTCCAATAGGATTAAGCCTCTCCTCCCCATCCTAATTAGCCCGGAGCAATCGAGGTTCATCGAAGGTAGGAAAATTATTGGTGGAATCATTTTGGTCCAAGAGACTATTCATTCCTTGAAGATCACTAAGAAACCAGGCATGCTGGTTAAATTGGACATAGAAAAAGCCTATGATAAACTCAGTTGGCAGTATATGCGTAGTATTTTGGAAGCCTATGGTTTTTGTAGAGATTGGTTTGACTGGATTATGAACCTGGTATCCACACCCTTTTTCTCTATTCTGCTTAATGGCTCGTTGACTATACTTATGCAGGCCTCCTGGGGAATCTGACAAGGTGACCCCCTATCCCCCTTTCTTTTTATTTTAATGGTTGAAGCGCTAAGTAAGATCCTTCATAATCAAGCTATTGAAGGTGGGATCTGGTGGCTACAACTCCACAAAGGAATGGATAAGACAACGTATCAAAAATTCAAGGATGAAAAGATGTTAATGGGACAGCCTTCAATCCAAGAAGCTCGGGCCTTCAAGAAAAATTTAGTGCTTTTTGCAAACACATCGGGGCTTGAAGTTAATTCTGATAAATCGCAGGTGTTTTTCTTCAACACTGTTGGGACTACTCAACGAAACATTCTTAGGATCCTTGGATTTTCAAAAGGATCTCTCCCCTCCAAGTATCTGGGAGTCCCGCTCACGGAAGGAACTATACGTAAGGTATCCTGGAAAGACTTTCTCGATATAATCCAAAGTAGGCTAGCTAGTTGGACTCTTCAGCCTTTAAACCTTCCTAGTCGTATGTTTTTGGTCAAAACTGTTCTCCAAGATATGTCGGTCTACCTTTTTTCGATGTTCTCAGCACCAAAGGCAATTTTAAAGGAAATACGTGGTATCCAGAGAAATTTTCTCTTGGGGGGAAGGGAAACAAAAACCAAATTTTCCTTGGTTGGTTGGGATAAAATTTGTAGCCCCAAGGACAAAGGGGGTCTTGGCATCAGAGATCCTGAGGTGTCAAGTGATATATATGGCTCTAAAATTTGGTGGAGGTGGTTCAACTACAGTTTAGAACCATGGGAGAAACTATGGCATGTGAAATATGCCAGGGACATACCAATGGGGAAACTAATCAAATATAATGAGGCGAGGAATGGATCTCATATTTGGATGAAATCTTATTTTGGCCAAAAGCTAGTTCAAGACCACGACTTCTGGGAAATCTGTGATGGCGAACTAGCGAACTTATGGGATGACTCATGGAATCAGGTTCCAAAATTAGGAGAATACCCTAGATGGAAGAATATCAGATCCAGAGGGATGGAATAAGGTAAATTCAAAGTCTTCCACTATTAGGAATATCTCCCCGAGGATGGGAATAGGAAATGGTTGGATCGTCTCTGGTGGGAGGGCCTAACTAATGGTGGCGATCTTCATTCTTTCGAGACTACTCTCCAGGAAAGATTCATACGATCCAAAACTGGAGCTGACAAGCTGATATGGGGCTACAAGAAGAAAGTTAATTTCAGTATTAAAGAAGCTCATGACATTCGGACTAACTGTGAGGTAGGGGATGATAATACCTAGAAGAAGATATGGGAGATGAATCCTTGGCCAAAAAAAATCATCTTTTGTTGGTTGGTCGTTTGGAGGAGGAATCTTACAAGTGAAAATATAAGGAAGAGCGGGATCCATGGCCCCTCTTGGTGTCCCTTATGCCTCAACTCTGAAGAAACCTTGGGGCATCTTCTAGATGGCTATCCCTATGCCTCCTCAATGTGGGATAGAGGAGCTATGATCTTTAGGAGAAACGATCGTGTGAGAGGTCAACCTGACCAATCCCTCAGGGAATGGAATGTTAAAGCCTTCAAAAACCCGATCATCGGGACTTTATGGCAGATGTTTCAAAGGATGGTTATATGGAATGTTTGGAAGGAAAAAAATGAACGTATTTTCAAGGACAAGAAGCACAGAGAAGAGGAGGTCTGGTGGAAGTTGTTCAACAACCTGCAAGAAACGATAAGAAGTAAGCAATGGCGAGACACAGAGAAAGATATTTCGGAGGGGGAGTTACGCATTGCAGCAGGATGGGGACTGGGAAGGGATGATATGGAGGGGCTTCGCAGGAAATATAAGATATGCAAACCGTCCAGTTCAAATTTCTGGTCTCCTCCTTTGCAGCATGGGTTTAAAGTAAAATTTTATGGAGCTTCTCGGTGAAATTCGGGAGTCGCGGGGTTTGGAGGAGTGTGTAGAAATGCCTCTGGGACTGTCATGAAATTGTTTTTTGAATACTTGGCATTGAATCTAACAATTCTTCTCAACTGGAAGGTCTCATCCAGGGCCTCCACCTAGTTTTCAGAGAAGGATAGTTTCCGGTGATAATGGAGGGAGACTCCCAAATTATCATCCAAATGGAAAAGAAACTGTCTAGTGGCCAATCTCCAGATAATGTCTCTACTAGCTGGCAGCTCTTGAATAGGCTGGAAAATTTGAGGACCATCATCACCACTCATATCCTTCAGCCACATCAGGCGGGAGGCGAACAAAGTTGCGGATCGTTTAGCCAACCATGGTGTCGAAGGGGGCGGGGCCCTCACTATTGGTATTGTGGAGGACTTTAGGAATGAGAACTGGGCTCCCAACTGCTTCCACCTCGCTAACTCTGATTTTGAAAAAGGTAGATAGATTGCTGGTGGAGGACCGACTTCCCATGATGGTGAGAGGAGGCGGTTGGAGATCATTAATGGGGATTCAAGTCAACAAGTACAATCATGCGGGGAATGACACACACCTCCAATCCGAAACCCAATCTCGATACAAGAGAGTACAAGTTCAGGCATGTGAAGAGCGGGAGGCTAGATCCATATCAGTTTCCATATCTGGCTATCAATTTCATATGACTTGTCATAACCGGGAGGAGTATATCCATGAATGTTGGATGGTACCATCTGGAGGCTGATCGAAGCCTTATTGTCACACTAATAATAGTTTCTTGGGATTTATATTCTCGCGAAGTTAAGTGAAACTCCATTCACATTTCCTGTTGCTCCTGTGTTTTCTCTCCTCTTGCGGATGGAAAATTTCCTTGGGAGATTATTAGATATTGTCTTTCTTTAGATCGTCCACCGGATCGTTCCTGGGTTGGTTTGATGGCTGCTAAACGACATTTCTGTTTTGATGCTGATAAGGGTTCTAGTCGCTATGTGCATCAGGGAAAAGGAAATATGACGGACGAGCTGGGTGGTAACGGGGGTCATGTTACGAGGGCTCAATCCAGGGCCCAGGATGCGGCCACTTTCTTTCGGGAACGTATTCCTCCTCTGATTCATGATGAAATCGATTCTGTTGAGAAGCATCTATGGGATACGGTGCAGAAAATCCTCGTGGAGGACATTCGAAGGGAGGTTGAGGAGTGGGTGGTTGACCCAAGCACCACGGCTGGCAGAGCCTCCGCTTATGACCGAATGATAATGGTCTCCTGGGTGGTGAAAAGCATGTTGACGCATGTCACCATGAGTGGCTTGGACAAACACCAGGGGGATGAAGAACCAGTTCAGGCTTGGAAGGTGCATAATTCTGATTGTCGTCTAATGCACAGCAAAATTGATGCAATAGCATCCAAGATGGGAATTCCTTTCTATTGTCTTGGAATGGAGGATGTGGAGAATATCATAGGCAAAAGAAGAGTGTCGCTCCGAAGCATTCAAAGGGAGAGAAAGAGAAGACGACTGACAAGATGAAGCAAGCGAACATGGATGGCACTAGTGGGGGAATCGGATCCAAGAATCCAGTCTATTGATTCTGGGGTTAGTTGTTTGCTTGTTTTCTACTGTCTTTTCCTCTTTTTAGTTAGCATAGTGTCATGGGATTATTAGCTATAGACCATAGTAGTATTATGGGTAGGTTGTATCTTTTTTTTTGGGTACGTGCACTAGACAGATTTTCTTTTGGCTCACTTATGTATTGTCGGGAGTGGCTGTGAACTCTTAAACTATGAAAACTCTGAAAGAGCGCTATGTACTTGGTTTTTAAGTAGTAATACAGTTTTTATTTACAAAAAAAACCCTCCAATCCACAATCAAATGTGACACGTCCATCATCGATATCCTCGGTGTGAAAATGATTCCCATATTCCCACATAGATGGGAACAAATGCACCTAAGGTGATATGAAACAATTTGTAAAGGCAACCCAGCGATAATGTTATGGCATCCCTTCGAGGATATTGAACAATGTTATGTTATTCCAAAATGTGATTTAAGGCTTGTATAAATAAGTGTAGCACTCTCATCATTTGTTTATTCATTCATCCATTGATGGAGCACTGAAAAGGTGCACAATTCCAAGGAGAAGATGAATTTTCTAGGTTTTTTGAAGATGATTACTTGGGTTTTATTGAGGATGTTCTAGATTATTGAAGATGTTATTGAAGGATTCTTAAAGATGTTTTTGAAGGATTTCTAAGGAGGATGCGGAACACCTTGTGAAGAGGGAGGGGTTTTTTCTTGTGGGTTAAGGTATGATGGATGCGCAATAGTCAATGTTATCTTGTGTAGAACAAAACTCGACAGGTAAAGTGGTGGATGCATGAGAAGAATGTAGGCACTATGGTGGATGCACAATAGTCAGGGTTATGTTGTGCAAAGAAGAGTGTGACTAGAAAGATGGTGCGCAATACATAATCTAGGATTATGTTGCACATAGCAAAGCGTGATAGGAAATTTGGTGCATAGTACAGAAGCTATGGTTATCTTGTGCAGAGCAGAGCATGACAGGAAAGTTGGTGCGCAATACAAAATCTAGGATTTTCTTGTGCATAGAAGAGTGTAACAGGAAATTATATGCCCAATACAAAGTGTAGGATTATCTTACGCAGAGAAGAGTGTGACAGGAAATTTTGTGCCCAATACGAAAGCTAGGATTATCTTGCACAAATAAGAGCATGATTGGAAAGTCTATGTGGGGTATAGAAGCTAGGATTATATTGCGTAGAGAAGAGCATAATAGGAAAGCTAGTGTGTAGTACAAAAGAGAGGATTATGTTACGCAAAGTAGAGCGTGACAAGAAATTTGGTGTGCGGTACAAAATATAGGATTGTATCATGTAAAGAAGAACACAACAATACAAAATGAAATATCGTAGGAAGATAGATGAGTGAAAATCGATTAGAGTTGCTTTGCATAGTACATAAATGAAAATTGATGCATAGGAATTAAATTTTCTTTGCGAATGGAATCGCATGATAGGGAAGTTGATTCATTCAATGTATTGATACAAAAGTTGAATGCTGTGCATAAGCAGTGCAAAAGTAAGAACCAACAAATGCGAAGTACATGTTAAAGGAACAAAAGGTCACTACTGAGAATCTATCTTTTGTGTAAAAATGAAGTAAAAAACAAGGATTGTGTGCAGCAAGAGTGAAGATAGTGTATTCATATTGAATACAAAAAACAACCATATTTACATTGGGGTGGTAGGGTGGTGCAAGGTAAGTAGTTACAAGTTCCTTTCAACTAGTGATGAAGAAACTAGGGGGTGGGTGCTTCCTTCCAGTTGATGCTAAAGAATATAGGGAGTTAGAAATTCCTTCTAATTGGTGTTGGAGAAACCAAGATGTTGGTTCCTCATTAAATTTAGTGCCTAAGAATCATTGCAATCCTTATTTATTTAGAAAGAATGTATTTCCATCGTTTTCTCCCTTATTGGGTTTCCACGTTAAAACCTTGTGTCTCTCTTGTACTATGAATTTGTTTTGACTAATACTTAATTTGATTGAAAGATAATGTGAATGGTAAATAAGTTTTGGAAGTGTAAAATGTGTCCTATATTGATTCACTCCCCTCCTCAATACATTTGAATATTCCAACAAATTGTATTAGCAACAGGTCTTGAGGTTCAAAACTCACCAACGCTCCCCATGAGTTTTGTGAGATGGGTTAACCCCCTCTTATGGATCTTAACTTTGGCAATTGTAGTGGATATCAATGTCTTTAGTTTTTGGTCTAATGGCAATCATGCTCAAACACTCTGACCACCATCCCTCTTCAAAAATATTTTAAGCTCATTGATTGGGTGTCAAAAGTTCAACATCGATCTATCATTACCTGATCATTGAACAATTACAATAATGCTAATTGGATGTCAAAAGTCATATGTCACTCTCATTTTAACCCATCATCCAAACCATTGCAATATCCTCATTCTAGTCATTGGTCAGAAGATAAAGAATTTGGTATTGCAATGTACATACTACGATCAAATATTGACTTCTATTGAATTCCCTTCATAAAAATCATGATTAGTTTTATGCTAACAAGTTGTGATACTAAATCTCATCATTGTTAGTGTGAGTTCTACATTTGTCATTCAGAATCCTAGTGTCTAACATGATCCATATTTTTCACAAAGGTATTAATCAAATAATGTTTAGCATTCAATCCATATTTTTTCACAAAGGTTCCCTTTGTGAAAAATATAAATCATGTTACACTTCAGGTTTCCAAAGGACAGATGCAGAACCCACAGTAAAAATTATGATTTAGTATCACAACCTCTCAGCAATAAACCCAATCATAATTTTTATGAAGGCCATTCAATAGAAGTCAATTTAATCATAGGATGTATGTTTTAATATCGACATTCTCTACCTTTGATCATAGAATGATTTGGATGATGGGGAAATGTTAGAGCAACATTAGAATTCTAAAACTCAACTGAAATTCTTATAGTGGTTGGTTAATGGGGTAATGACAGATAGATGGTAGACTTCTAACACCCAACTGATGAGTTTTAAAAAATTTCGAAGAGGGAGGGTGGTCAGAGAGCCATCGGAATTCCAATGCATAATCAACAATATTACAATGGTTTCAACACCATAGTGATGTCATAGGGACGTCAAAAGACAGACGATATGTCAAAACAATATCTCTCATAAACCTGCCACATAATCAATAGATGGCGTCATAAGTCTAAATAGGAAATGAAGGGTATACCTTATGATGAATTTCCAACAAAATATGTTTGATGTTCCAAAGTAATTGTTCTTTGACATTCTTACGTCAAAGGTGTTTCTAGTATAACATCATAAATTGGGCGCTTTTGAGCTAGTGTGGGTAGGTTTTGTCAATTAGAAACATGTTTGAAATGTGCCAAATGGACAATTGTGTAGATAAGGGATTTACTCGCTAACTGAACCTTCTCATGCTCAAGTTCCATGAACAAACCCTATACACAGAGACCTAAACGCTCAATACGAGGTCCTTTCCCTATTAGCTAGATATGTGTGCCATAAAGATGCTTCACACACCATGGATGGGTATCCAGGCTTTAACAATAGTTATACTAGTGAAACGACATCCTAATTCCCTTAACATTAATTGGGGGAGAGCTACAACATCCTTAAGGCTCATGCAATAGAGTCCCTTATGCACCAAAACCAAGAACACATGTTCTAACACAACCACACAAGCGTTTGGAAGGTTTGTGGAGCCTAGACTATCATCAAACATTGATCATAGGATCCTATTAAAGGTTTCTGATAAGAATGTGAAAATGAATAAATTGATAAGAATGTATGGAATAAATGTGTGCATGTTATTAGCACATGTCCATTCCTGCAAATTGACTCTATTCATCTATGCCCTAGATGTCTTGTTTCTTTTTGTTTTAGCTTCAAAATGGAAAACCTACACACTTATAGAACTTTGTCTAGAGTTTTTTATATATTTTCTTTTACAAAGAAAAAATATTGCTTTCTATTTTTTATTTATTTTTATTTATACATATATCATATTTCTAAAATACATAAGTCTTTTATTTATAGTGTAAAGTTTTATTGCCTTGCCCATTTGAAAACTACATTGTATGGTACACAAGTACAAATGGAGACCTGCAAACCAACAAAAATTAAATTGAGTGTTTGAGTTAAAACCCTCAAACCCATCCTTAAGAATTAACCTCATTATTTCAAGGATTCATTGATTTTATCATTTTGATACTAAATCATATATTTAACATAAACATATGCATTATTTTTTAGATGAAAATAACATAACAATGCTAGATGAAACTGAATTTCTCTCAATTATACCTATTTTCACATTGCAAAATTTTTGTTAAGTTAATATTTTATTAAAATGACAAAACTCCATATTGAACTCAAAATTACATTTCTTTATATTTATTATATAATTATTATAAACATAAAATATTTAAATTGCCATTTTTAATAAATTCTATATTAAAAAAAATAAAAAATAAACAATATAATCTTGTTTCAAGTATTATAATCACTATATTTTTATAAAATTATGTGAACACTAAAAGATATTTGTGTAGATATTATTTGCTTTTTATTCATGATATCATAATATTTGTTTTTTATTTATAAAAATAAATTATTTACAAAATTTATATTAAATTATAAAATGAATTGAAATCTGCAAAGTAATCTATATCCTAAAAATTAATTGATGATATCATATTATTTGTTTTTAAAATTTAATTTATGATATCATATTTGTTTTTTATTTATAAAAAAATATATGATTTAATTTATATTAAATTTATAAAATAAATTGAAATCTACTTACTTTATATCTTAAAAATTAATTCATAATATTTTTTTTTATTCATAATATCATAATTTTTTTTTATAAAAAATAAATGATTTACAAAATTTATATTACATTTATATAATGAATTGAAATGTGCAACCTACTCTATATGTTAATTAAAATATCCTAGTATATATTAAAATTTATAATATTTCTTTTTTCACATTTTGTAAGATATTTTTGCAATGTATGAGATAAGGGATTCTCTAGGTTGAAATTTAAGGGGTTCCCTCCATGCTGAATCACCTTTCACTTTTGAATTTGAATTTATAATTAAAAATATATATATTCTTCATTATCAAACCTATTTCTATTGGAATTTACCTGGCCGATCTAACTATAAGGAAGGTAGCAAGCAATCCCAGGCAGGGGCCCTTATATACAAGGAACTAGTATGACTCAATAAACTGATTGTGTAGTGTGTTGTAGGCTCTGATGGAGGCCTTTGGCGTGGATAAGGTAGCTTGGATAAGGTAGTGAGAAATCCACATGCATTCACATTTTACACATCCATAAAATCATCAATCCTTGACATATATAAATCTCCCATATTTGTTTATAAGTCGACTCTCCTATGTCTGCTAATCATTTCATAACAAATTTTAAAATAATAAGCAGCATGTTGTTTGGCTAAATATAAAATATATATATATATACACGTAAATGATAGGTAAGTCAACCCATGGTCACGCTAGTGGGTTCACATGATAATTTGTTATTAGTATTTGAAATCCATCCTTCGTTGACCTATTCCAGTATTTTCATTCTTTAAATTCATTGCTAGCTCCTGGCACTTAGAAAATGGAATAGAATCTATAATTCTCACAAAATTTATTGTATATTGTTTGATTAAAATGAGTTACATTTATAGGAATAGATCTGGTTGAACAGACTCTTTGAATTTTGGATCTGAAGATCTCTTTCAATCTCTTTGTCACATACCCAAATTCTGAACATTTTATGTTAAGAGAAAAACATTATGTTTTATGTTATTGTAAAGTTTTATGATTATTGACGAAGTGGGGTCAAGGATGACTATAATTAATTACTCTAATATTTTATTATTAATAAATAAAAGAGGAGACAATCCAAAGGAGGCTGTTGAATGAGTGTTCACTGACCCACCAGGAAGAATGGACTATGGTGGAAGGTAACTGACACTTGAAAACATAATCAATTCACTTCTAGTTGTTGTAGGGGGCAACTTCCCTATTTTTATGGTCATGTTCCCCAAGAAATTAGAACTGAGCAGGTGGCTCAATAACTAAGAAACTGACCAAAGACCTAGGCATGCTATATCACCCATCGAATTCAGCAGGAGGCTGCCCAGTTTTATCTTGTGATAATTTCTGAAAGAGAAAAAGAAGAGAGCACAAGAGATTCAATGAGGGGAAAGGTAGGAAGTGATTGAGTGAGATAAGACTGCATTTTGAACTAGTACAGCTTTATGCTGATTTCAATATTGCTAAAGGTAGAAGTATTATTGTTGAGTACTGCTGCTGAGTTGCAGAGGAATTTATTCCATTCTCCACACAGCATCTTCATCCTGGTAGTTTAGTGAACAGGCTCGGTGGTCCTAAGGAAAGTGACTTGGCTGTATGCCGGAGAAGGTTGGGTGGAATGGGATCCTTTGGATGTTTGTCACCCTCTACAGTTTATAGGTTTCTTATTGTGTTATCTGATTTACTTTCTGTCAATTTAGTTTTATGGATGATTAAATTTTGGATTGTTATCTATTTTTGAAAATTGCTTTTACTGCTAGATTGATAGTTTTACTTCTGGTTGAAAGAAAGAATAGTTTAGAATTGCAGTATGATTTAAAGAAATACTTCTTTGTATTTTTCCACACACAGTAAGTGCCATACTCTATTACAAAGAAGTTAGAATTATAAATAGATTCGAAATATCCTTAGTGATAAATGAATGATTTATGAATTGATTATAATCTTCTTTCTGACAAATGTTATAAGTTATAAATGTAAAACAATTATTGAAAAATACTCGAAATCTACAAATTATGTGATGCTTTTAGAAAATTTCTTATTAATTTCACAACTATAGTATCAAAATTCCAGAGTATCAAACCCATTGCATTTTCTTTTACAATTTTTACCCATGGCTTACAAAATGACCAAACAAATAGTAACTACAATTACAAAGTGTTTTTGCTTCTCGATGAATTCGCACAGACTGGACTCCACCATCATTTGTATCAAGAGCTATGAATAGGGTGTCCATGGGAATCACCGAGGCTTACCAGGTCCATAGCGTCCGTTAGAAGAAACCACATCATCCTTCATAACTCCAACGTGGACGAGAGGCACACCTAACACAATAAATCAGCAAAGCAAATGGTTAAAAGATTTAAATATTAGCACAAAAGTAAAACAATGTTGAAATCTTTAAATACTGTCGCACTCAAATATTGAGAGAGTTTTTACCTTCAGTTCTTGGTATTAAGCATGGAACAGCAGCATGACTTTTCACCATTGAACCATGAGAGCGTACCTTAAACTATCAGTACCCTGGAATGCAGGTTGAAGATTCACCATCGAACCCTGGCAAGGTTTAAACTTTCAAAACCCCAATAAACTCGATAGCCTGTCGGCTCTTACAGTAAAACGTTGCAAATGAATGAAAAATAACACAATAGTGGTCATTCAATATGAAGCTAGGGTTACACCTTTTCCCAAGCCATCACGTGGTTCAACAATGTAGAGATTTCCATGTTACACAGCACATTAATTTGCATTTAATAAACACCCTGTCGAGTTTCAGTTTTCTGCCAACAGTGCTTTCAGCTTGATTTCCTATGTGGAACCATAGGTTAATCCACCTTGGCATACCGTTTAAATGTTAGTATTACAAGCATTCAAGGGAAGCCATGCCATGGGGTTTCCATCATGCATCCCACTTTGATATCATTAAATTCAGCATTTAAGTTTTTAACCTACCACCTGCCAACGCAGAGTTCCATTAAGCTTCAAATTCGTGAACAAGGTTTGCATAGTTTTGTTGGTATAGTTTATCGTTTTATATCTTAGAGACATCACATATTTATGTTAAATGGTCGTGGGACTATGACCCGATCACATTAAAATGTCATACATATAACTTATAGTGTTGAAAATAGAAAGAAATATGCATTTAACCATGACCTTATTACAAAGTTAATAAAACAATAATGTCTAAAGTCCTGAGTATTTAGCATTAAATATGCCATGGACAAGGTCGCATTATCATGATTTTAAGGCCATAGTTTGTAATGTTGTCGGATCGTATTAATGGTATAACTAGGATATGCCTCAAAACATTAAGATTAATAAGTCCCTTCTGCGTGTTAAAGGCGTCTAACCTGGCATAATAATTGCAAGATAAGAATGACATACACTTCCTATTTTCTATCTTTAAACTCAAATAAACCTGGAAGTACCATTGCTCACCTCCAAGGTCTATAAAGGAGTAATACGATTGCATTAGCTAGCTAGTAGCTAAGTAAGCCACGGGTACCCTTACGAACCCTTCATTCAAAGGAAGAAAAGCATTAGAATCACATTCATGGATATAGCTATAAAAACACATCAGTTATGTTTACGACAATTGACATAGTAAATGTTGGTTTAAACAAACTTTCAGATAATAAAGATGAATGCATGGAACTAAAAGCAGTTACTGCATAACAAAGAATTACAAGTAGTAATACAGTTGGTACATGTATTTAATCAGTTGCATGCATTATAAGATGATTACGACAAAGTATAGTAATCACTGCATGTAAATGGCGTAACGTATTTAAACACTGACGACCATTGAAGTAGGTGTCGTTATAGAAGAAAATCAGTCTACTGTTAAATGAAATTAAATTATTATTAATGATACTTTCCACATAAAAAATATAAGCATTTATTGCTACTTAGAAAATTTTAATTTTTTGTGAAATTTTGGGGATGTGACATGTGCTATCAGAGCGCGGTTCAAATACTAGGCCTGAAGTGGCTCAACTCGCGTAAATTAAAGTTTAAAACAGAATTGCAATTACTATTTTTTTTTATTTGTTTTCTATTCATCACATTTTATATTTAGTTGCAGGTATGGAGGGACCAGAAGAGTCAGCTGAGGACAGGTCCTTTAATAATGAACAAGGACATATTAATGCAGAAAATTTATTTGTTGAATTGAACGATAATTCATCTAAATTACTAAGAACGGTTAAAGATTTAAAAACGGAAATAAAAACTGTTAAGGAGGAGAATGAGCGAATTTTAAAAGCCCGAGAGGAGATTAATCAAATCCTATTGGATAAATTCCATAATAACGATAAGGATAAAAGACAGGAAATAATTTTGAATCTGGAACTATGTCATACCAACGTAAGGTTAAAAAGTTAAAACTGACTAATTATGACAATAGTTCTTCTTTTGAATTTTATGAGAAAGCATGTAGGAAAAAGCATAAGTATTCCAGCGACAGTAGTGAAAGTGACTGCTACACTGAAAAGAAGAAGTACAAGCCTTACGAAGAATTTTTGGAGTCTTTAAGAAGATTAAACCACCAATTTTTAATGGAGAAACAGAAAAGAGTGATGAATTCGAAGCATTGTTGTCTGGTATGAATAAGTACTTTCAAATTTAAAACTACTCAAGTCATTTAAAAAATAAAATGGCAATTTATAATCTGTTTGAAAAAGCAGACATCTTGTGGCAATATTTGAAATGAGTAAAAGGCTTAAAAGAGAAAAACGTAAACTGGAGTAATTTTAAGAAAAGTTTTAAAAGAAAATTTATGTCGGAACGATATTATGAGGAACGAGCTAAAGAGTTTTATGAATTAAAGTTAGGTTCCATGGATATAAAGGAATTAAGCAGCAAGTTTTTAAGTTTGTTAAGGTATGTGCCTTACATTACTTAAGAAAATCCTAAGGTACATATATTTCTAAGTTGACATATATTTCTGAGTTGTTTACCCTCTCATATAAGGGACAGAATTGAGTATGATAATCCTAGAACTCTTGAAGAGGCCATGGGAAAAGAAAATATTTGTTATGAATAGAACAAGAAAAGGGAAGGCATACCAAGCTGGAAAGTAAAGAGGCCTAATAATTTTGAACAAAGGAAAAAGAATTTTCCTTTTAATCGCAACTTTGGAAATAGTAATTCACGTAATTTTTCTAACAAAAAATTTCAAGGGAATAATTCAAGAGGTAATGTACAGTCAAATTTTGCAGCTGCAAGAAACAGAGATCCACCTAAAAAAATTGTTAAAAACAATGAACAGAAAGAACCTGTTAAATGTCGGGACTGTCAAGGGCCTCACTATGCATCAAACTGCTCACTCAAAAAGAGGACCGTCAACAACATACACACAGAACAGGAGGAGGCTATTGTTGGTGACCTAGCGAGGGAAATGCCCAGGATCAATGCAGCCTTGGAAAACAGACACGCTGATCATCAAAATTCAATGGTTGAAGTAGAAGGTAGAACCAAAAGGATATTTTCTGGTGGAACCGGATTGTATCCTCGACAAGAGGGAAATTATACTTCGGAATCACACCATTGGACATGTAAAGGTGCAATGGAAGCACCTTAATCCAGATGAAGCAACCTGGGAATCAGAAAATAATATGCAGGTGGCATATCCAATTCTATTCCAGGAAGAATTAGAGGATTATGAATAAAGCAACATAGAGGACGATGTTTAATTTAAGAGGGGGTGTTTCTCACATACCCAAATTCTCAACATTTTATGTTAAGAGAAAAACATTATGTTTTATGTTATTGTAAAGTTTTATGATTATTGACCAAGTGGGGTCAAGGATGACACTAATTAATTACTCTAATATTTTATTATTAATAAATAAAAGAGGAGACAAATATCCAAAGGAGGTTGTTGAATGAGTGTTCACTGACCCACTAGGAGGAATGGACTGGGGTGGAAGGTAAACTGACACTTGGAAGCATCATCAATTCACTTCTAGCTGTTGCAGGGGGAAACTTCCCTATTTTTATGGTCATGTTCTGCAAGAAAGTGGAACTGAGCAGGTGGCTCAATAAATAAGAAACTGGCCAAAGACCTAGGCATTCTATATCACCCATCGAATTCAGCAGGAGGCTTCCCAGTTTTACCTTGTCATAATTTCTGAAAGAGAAAAATAAGAGAGAACAAGAGATTCGATGAGGGGAAAGATAGGAAGTGATTGAGTGAGATAAGACTGCATTTTGAACTAGTGAAACTTTATGTTGAGTTCAATATTGCTAAAGGCAGAAATATTATTGTTGATTACAACTACAGAGTTGCAGAGGAATTTATTTCCTTCTCCACACAACATCTTCGTCCTGGTGGTTTAGTGAACAAGCTTAGGGGTCCTAAGGTAAGTGACTTGGTTGTATTCAGGAGAAGGTTGGGTGGAACAACCTCCTTTGGATGTTTGTCACCCTCTACAGTTAACAAGTTTCTTATTGTGTTATCTTATTTACTTTTTGTCAATTTAGTTTTCTGGATTATTAAATTATGGACTGTTATCTATTTCTGAAAATTGTTTTTACTGCTAGATTGATAGTTTTACTTCTGGTTGAAAGAAAGAATAGTTTAGAATTGCAGTATGATTTAAAGAAACACTTCTCTGTATTTTTTCACACACAATAAGTGTCGTTCTGTAGTACAAAGAAGTTAGAATTATAAATAGATTCAAAAGATATTTAGTGATAAATGAATGATTTCTGAATTGATTATAATCTTCTTTTTGACAAATGTTATAAGTTATAAATGTAAAACAGTTATTGGAAAATACTCGAAATCTACAAATTATGTGATGCTTTTAGAAAAGTTCTTATTAATTTCAGAACTATAGTACTGCAATTATTATACAGACACTTTAAGTATTAAGTATATATTCTTAGAACAAGTTCATATATATTTATTAGTGTTTTACTAAATAGGATAATTATTGTATAGATAAATATGTATTTATAATTAAAACACGGTCTCTGAAACCAAAACAGAGCTCTCATTTTCCTCTATCGAGATATTTAAGAAGTATAACCTATCTCACAACATCAACTAATAAATATAACTCTATTTTTATTTAATCCTATAAACAAGCTAAAATATTACTGTCATAATCTAGAAATAAAATAAATAATTTTTAGGGTTTTATCCAACACTTTGAAGTTAAGAATATTTAAGCTCGGGATAGGCCCAGTATTATCTATTACCATAAACAAATTCATCTACTGCTTTCATCATTTTTGTTTACCATGAGAATATTCAGAGTTTAGATGAAGGAAACCATCTTTATGACTTCACTGATTTTTATTAAAAGTCAAAAACCATTCTTTTATAATGCTTTCAACCTCCAAGTTTCTAAAACAAGTTAAAATATAAAATAATAAATTAAAATACAAATTGTCAAGCCCAGAATCTTTTATAGATACAATGCATGCACAGTGTAGAAGCTAAAGATCGAATGCATTTTTGCATCTAATCATTTCTCATAATTCATATATCAAAAATAGGGTAAGTACAAACTACAAAACTAAATACAGTTTTCCCTTTAAACAATTTTATTTTCAAAGGTAAGCCTTCGGACTAGGATCGAAACCCATTGAGGTTCTTCCTATTTCTTACAACGATGATTCTATTTCACATAAAAACCAAATCAGAATCTAGGGTTCGGAATCGTAGTCAACTCTGTACTTTTATACAGAGTTTGATTACAAACTTAAAACATCAAAAACAAAAGTAAAATCATAAACCAAGTTACAGGATCGATACCCTTAAAAAATTTTGAACATCACTCCAATATTCTTTTAAAACTAAATATATCCACTTAAACATTACGAGCTAGCATATAAACATAACAAGTATAGATTTAAAATCTATTTGAACAGGGATCGAAATCCACATTATGGCCATAATAGTTTTATACTATTAAGTTTTAAAAACAAAAAAATTACAATTGAGCTCCACTCTGTCTCATATCGTTTTACAAAAGCAGAGAAGTCCCGACAGGGTTACTTCATGCCCAGAAAATAAAAATGCAACTACGACGAGTATAGGGTTTAACCCTAAGTAGTTTCAAATATCCATTACAAATATAAAACATTTCAAGAACGAATCAAACAGAGTTTACAGCAAATCAAAATTCTAGAGTATCAAACCCTTTGAATTTTCTTTTACAATTTTTGCCCACGGCTTACAACATGACCAAACAAACAATAACTACAATTACAAAGTGTTTTTGCTTCTCAACGAATTCACACAGACTGGCCTCCATCACCATTTGAATCAAGAGCTACGAATAGGGTGTCCATGGGAATCACCGAGGCTTACCAAGGCCATAGCGTCCCTTAGAAGCAACCACAGCAGCCTTCATTACTCCAACGTGGACGAGAGGCACACCTAACATAGTAAATCAACAAAGAAAATGGTTAAAAGATTTAAATATTAGCACAAAAGTAAAACAATGTTGAAATATTTTTAAATACTGTCGAACTCGAATCTTGAGAGAGTTTTTACCTTCGGTTCTTGGTATTAAGCCTAGAACAGCACCACGAATTTTCAACATTGAACTTTGAGAGCGTACCTTAAATTATCAGTACCCTGGAATGTAGGTTGAAGATTCACCATTGAACCCTGGCAAGGTTTAAACTTTCAAAACCCCGATAAACTCGTTAGCCTGTCGACTCTTATAGCAAAAAGTTGCAAATGAATGAAAAATAATGCAATAGTGGTCATTCAATATGAAGCTAGGGTTACACCTTTTCCCAAGCCATCATGTGGTTCAATAACGTAGAGATTTCCACGTTACACAGCACATTAATTTGCATTTAATAAACACCCTGTTGAGTTTCGGTTTTTTTCCAACAGTGCTTTCCACCAGGATTAAAATCTGGTGTATTACATTAACAAAACACAATTGCCATCAGCTTGATTTCCTATGTGGAACCATAGGTTAATCCACCTCAGCATACCTTTTAAATGTTAGTATTACAAGCATTCAAGGGAAGCCATGCCATGGGGTTTCCATCATGCATCCCACTTTGATATCATTAAATTCAGCATTTAAGTTTTTAACCTACCACCTGCCAACGCAGAGTTCCATTAAGCTTCAAATTCGTGAACAAGGTTTGCATAGTTTTGTTGGTATAGTTTATCGTTTTATATCTTAGAGACATCACATATTTATGTTAAATGGTCGTGGGACTATGACCCGATCACATTAAAATGTCATACATATAACCTATAGTGTTGAAAATAGAAAGAAATATGCATTTAACCATGACCTTATTACAAAGTTAATAAAACAATAATGTCTAAAGTCCTCAGTATTTAGCATTAAATATGCCATGGACAAGGTCGCATTATCATGATTTTAAGGCCATAGTTTGTAATGTTGTCGGATCGTATTAATGGTATAACTAGGATATGCCTCAAAAAATTAATATTAATAAGTTCCTTTTGCGTGTTAAAGGCGTCTAACCTGGCATAATAATTGCAAGATAAGAATGACATACACTTCCTATTTTTGATCTTCAAACTCAAATAAACCCGGAAGTACCATCGCTCACCTGCAAGGTTTGTAAAGGAGTAATACGATTGCATTAGCTAGCTAGTATATACGTAAGCCATGGGTACCCTTAGGAACCCTTCATTCAAAGGAAGAAAAGTATTAAAATCACATTCATGGATATAGCTATAAAAACACATCAATTCTGTTTACGACAATTGACATAGTAAATGTTGGTTTAAACAAACTTTTAGATAACAAAGATGAATGCATGGAACTAAAAGCAGTTACTACATAACAAAGAATCACAAGTAGTAATACAGTTGGTACATGTATTCAATCAGTTCCATGCATTATAAGATGATTACGGCAAAGTATAGTAATCACTGCATGTAAATGACGTAACGCGTTTAAAAACTGACGACCATTTGAAGTAGGTGTCGTTATAGAAGAAAATTAGTCTACTGTTAAATGGAATTAAATTATCATTAATGATACTTTCCGCATAACAAATATAAGCATTTATTGCTGCTTAGAAAATTTTAAATTTTTGTGAAAGTTTGGGGATGTGACACTCTTAGATGTAACAAATTCTAAATAATAGTAAACATTAGTTCCAACTCCCTCCCTTAATGTTTACAATACAAAACACAATTGCAAAACAGAAAATACAATACTGAATCTTGTCTGACTAGTCTTCATCAACATTTACACCCACTCTGAAATCTCCCATTTACGCTCTTTCTTCTCCACAACTTTGAGCTTCCCACTTGACTCATTTAAAATGCAGCAACTTCTGACCATCAATAAAGAAATTGTAGTGACTAACAATATTGAATACTTAACTATGCCAAAGTACATAGCTCGCTGAGTTTGGAAAAGAAGTAACCAAGTAACTGGACCGATCTATGGAGATACTTCCTCTTTCTTTTCCATGAGGCAACAGAGTGTTCTTGCTGACATACATAGCTATTTGTATTCTTTAAGAAACACAAGCTCTTCACCGACCGGAAAGAGGAAGTACACCCAATAAATAAATATATAGTTAATAAGAAGCTTATCACAATCTGAACACTGTATTCAAACTGCACACCAAATAAAAGAAAAACACATTAACCTCTCACAAATTGACATATATTTCTATGCAGCAGCACACTTCACAATAATAACCAGTGATCTTTGTACATATCCTCACTGCATCCTATAATAGTTGTTGGGCCCAGCACCGTCTTTAATCTGGCAACCATCAACCTCTCGAGTTATTCAATTCAATTTGATAGTTATAGCAGGGGTAAAGGATTTAATTGTCAACAGCAAGTGCATTCGTTTCAATACCAATGACCAATAACATGTATGCCATGGATTGGCCGCAGATGTCCGGAGGAGACAACAATATGGCAGATATTTCACTAGACAGTGTAACATCCCCATCTTGACCCTATTGCATGGAAATGTAAATGATGTAATATTGTTATAATATTATGGTGAGGAGCTCAAGGCCAAGGCCACGCCATTGATTTATTGATGCATATGGTTTGCGTGCTAGCCAGGCACATTGGAATTTCAAACATCATGTAAATATGCATTTTAATAAAATACCCACAACTAGCTATGCAATGCAACAAGAGATGGGGGCATGATTTTACAAGGAATTGGGAGGTAAATATTCAAACCCTTGGAGCCAATCAGGTCGAGCCAAATGTCAATGAGATAACCCATCAAACCCTCAACTACCCATGTTGACTTTTGTACCCAATCATTGATTTCTCCCATGAGTTGGTTGACGTAGTTAATGCCTTGGGGAAATGAGAGGTATGGCTATCCAAATTGGGGTATGGGAAAGCCACCCTTCATGGAAATTTGTGTTGGGATTCTTGGGCAAGAAAAGAGCCATGAATTTCTCCCCCAAGCCATTATTCACCCACCATTTTCTCTCCCTCATGAGTTTGGAGCTACCTGGGCGTTTTCTAGCCATGTTTGTCTGTGTTTTCCTTCATTCTCAGCTGGGAGAAGGGCATTTTTTTGTTATATACCAGTGGGGAAAAAGTGGAATCGAATTGGGCTTCCATAGAGACCGTTTTGGTTGTTAAATGCTTGGATAGTTGGGGAGAAATTGCTTTCCTCCCTGTGAATGTTTTTCCCCATCCCACAATTCGTTTTTGGATGGAAATGATTTGGGGAAAACCCATGGCCATCCTATTAGTAATCCATTGTTTTGGATTGAGCTTGAGTGCAAGCACCCAGGGTTCAAATGTAGCCAGATAAACCCAGCTGTGGACTGGCTTGCCTCAGATGAAATGATTAATTGGCTTTGAATGAGCTTGAATGTCCCATTTTCCTTGTAAGAATCATGCCCATCTCGGGGGTGGCAGTTGTGTTGAGAGAATTGATGAACACAACTGGCCTATGGTTGGGTGGAACGTTGCAGCAACGTAGTTAGTTGTTTGGGACAATTGCACAACGAGGATAAGTGTTTTTCTGTCTATGTATTTACTTCTGAAAATGTTTAAATGGATGACTGTTTTTTATATGTTGTATGCATATAATATGTGTGTGGATGAGTTTCAATTCCGCTGTGCATATTGCTTAATTTTGCATCTGCACACTTTTGAATTTATGTGTATGAATCTAATGAATGGGCTGAGTTTTATGAAAAGTCCCACATATTGTTAGCATGTTCCCTTCCTCGAATTGGGTCCGCGGGAGGGTACATTACAGAATGGTATCAAAGCTGTTGGTTGCAACATTGGACCTTCATGGGATACCTACCACAGTTGCAGAGGTAAGTATTCCTCCTTCTCAACACTGATCCTTAAGAAAATTTCAAATTTTGAAAAAAGTTTCCAAGTGTTTCTGAGTTTTCCGCCAAGGCTGTGTCGGCGAATCTCGCTGAGTTACGTCGAAACGGTCGGTGAAACTCACTGAGTTGCGCCGACAAAGTTTGCGCAATTCCAAAATTTTTCTAAGTATTTTTGAAAAAATTTCTAAGTGTTTTTGTTTGGTTGAGCCGACGCGTTTCGACGAGTCTCGTGGAGTTGAGCCGATACATTTCGGCAAGACTCGCTGAGTGGAGCCGACACAGTCGACAAATTTGGCTGAGATGCGTCGACGAAGTTGCAGAAGTGTCTGGGGAAAAGGAAAGAAAATTTTGAAAAATTTTCTAAAGTGTTTTTCGGTAGCAGAACTCGGCGAGTTGGTCCGAAATGGTGGCAGAAATCGGCGAGTTGGTCCGAAACGGCGGTAGAACTCAGCGAGTTGGTCCGAAATGGGTCGGAGGAGATCGACGAGTTACCGATCGGCAGAACTCGGCAAGTTGCTCCGCAATAGGTCGGAAAAGACAGATGAGTCCGTCGACTGGTGAAACTAGGCGAGTTGGTCCGGAACGGGTCGGAAGAGATAGTTGAGTTCACCAACCGACATAACTCGGTGAGTTGATCTGCAACAGGTTGTAAGAACTCGGTGATTTGCTCTGAAACAGGGAATTTCAGCTATTTTCTAGGGATATTCTTCAGGTGCCAAAAGTTGAAAATGCCATGGAACTTATGCGCCAGATTGCACGAAATCAAAGGATTTACAAAAAGAAAAAGAGGGTGCTACCCTCGACCCGCCCTACAAGCCCCCTTGACCCCCGTCGTCCCCCAGAGACAGTCGTGAAAGTGTAAAATGAATTCTCTATGCTTGGGATGAGAAGCAGGAATTGCATAGAAGGTTGCGGAGGCCTTATTAAGAGTATTTGGTTATAATATGCATTGCGGAAGAGAAATGGGAGCAGCAAGGCAATGTCTATGCTTGGAATGTGCACTATGGAGGATTAAAGAGGGAACTTCCTCACCTTAAACTATTTCTGTTTATAGCGTAAGAATTGCATATTTGGAAAATATCAAGAATGAATGATTATGTGCTTGTTCCAGTGTTCTGATTATCGTTGACACTACTATCCTCCACCTTCAAAACTCTACAGAAAAGGGATACATACATAGTTCAAACCATTCTTAAAATACCCTAAGAAAATAATAATACCAAAAACAATATAGCGATATTTTGTTTATCGCTTCCCTTATAAAATCATTTTCCCTAATTTTTTATGGATTTCATCCAAGGAATTTCAAACCATCGCTAGGCCGATAAATTTCACTGTAAATCATCATTTAATATACCCTTAGAGAATAATAAATGCAAGGAAACCCAAAAAAAATAAACCTTGGGAAAGAAACGAAGAATGAACTTACCCAGTGTTGGGGGTCGAATTTAGAGGAATATCCAATGGAATGGAACCGCCATGGAAGTTGTTAAGGGTTAGCAATCCATGAAACAACATCCCTATGGGATATTTTTTCAAACACATCGCGGGCATCCTTCACACACCCACATTATCCATACATTGATCTAAGAGCACTACCCAAACGGGTTTCCACCTTGATCCCACATATAAATATGTTCATGAATATCCTTCCCCTATGGGCAATCTATGCAAACACCAAGAACATAGAAAAATGTAAACTTATCGATCTAGATACCCATCTGCTGCATTTGATCATACAAAGAGAATGTTTCATTGCAGAGACCTTTTGTGGCATATCCTCTAATCATAGTATTCCAAATGAACACATTTGGATTTGAAATTCTGACAAAGACGAGGTGGGCATCTTGTAAATCACCAAAAATAGCGAGATGATGCAATGTTTGTTTTGTTTTGTGTTTTATGTATAGTTTGTTTTTTTAAATATTATATAGAATAATTTAATTTTTAATATATATAATACCTAATATTGTTATTTATTTATTTATATAATATAATTTTATTGATTTTTTGTTTAGTTATATAATATAAAATTAAAAATTTAATCATCAAAAAAAAATTCAAATTAAAAAATGATAAAAATAATATTGCCATTGCATAAGTTAAGACCAAACTCAAGATTTACAAGGTCCATATGCTTGACCATGATATCCTTAGACCCAAAATGTTTTCTATGAGTAAAAACAGTATTCATCCTAAGAACAAATTAGATCACTCAATTGAGTAATAAGAAGAGGGTCCTCCACCTCCCAATCCTTCTAATAAGTAGGCACATATTGATCCATCTTCCAGCCATCTTAATGTTGTGGAGAAATTCCATGTTGTTGACAATTCTTTTACGACTCATTAGGTCATTATCTATGCATAGATAAGTGTAGGTATCATCCTCCAAAGAGGTAACCCTATGTTTCAAGAAGTTGAGGAATGCATTGAACACCAAAAAGAGGTTCTCCAACTATTGAAGGACAACTTGGTGTTAGCACAAAACAAGGTGAAACAACAAGCAAATAAACATCGCAGTGAAAGGAACTTTGAAGTTAAGGATTTGTTATTTGAAAGGAAACAACCATGCAAATAGATGTCTTTCAAGAAACAAAAGGACACAATTCAAACTTGTGACACCATCTTACTAAACCTACAACATAGTCAATAGGTGTGGTATGACATTACAATACAAGTCTTTTTAAAACCTTTTTCACAATATTTTTGCAAAATCCTTGGTGATACCCCTTTTATCTTTCATGGGGGTAAGGATTCAATACCTTTTGCTTACAAGTGAAAAGGACCAAGAAAATATCCTTGCTATATGCCCTTGGTTTTGAGGTCACTTAGATCTAACCACATTTGGATGCTCATCTACTAGACATTTGCATTTTCTCCTCTACAACTAAATTGAAAGAAAAACAATGAGCTATAAATATGAAAATAATATAAATTATTTGGTTAAGGTTCGAAATGTGGTCTCCTAAATTCCATGATCATAAGATATTTCCAACAAGGGTGATTAGAATATGCTCATCATGTGGCTTCTAGAATGTCTCAATGAGACACCATTTTGTGGACTATAATGCGTATGAAATATGCTCATAATGGTAGGATGGACAAAGCTCAACAATGTTTAATAACATGCTCGAGCATAATGTTGTCTCATGTAATGTTTTGATTTGGGATTGCATATAAAATGGAAAAATCAAGGAGGATCACAAATTGTTTAAAAGAATTCCACAATGGAGATACGCATCATTTCAAGCATGGAGAGTTGCATGTTCTTGCATTGGTCTTGTTGTTTCTTTATGTGGACCTAATAGCTGCTTGGAGTGGCTTTGACATACCACTTAAAATTACCAACAAAAATTGCCAAAAGGTGAGGGAATTACATCATGGTTCCTTCTAAGATTATCATCATAGTTTGGACATTGATATTCATTTGTCTAAGCGACTAGTGAATAATTTGAGGGAGGAAAAGAATGTAATATGTGATTAATGTGTCAAGGAAAAAGGGACAAATATAAGGAAAAAACTAGCCATTTACAAGGTGGGAGGACACACTAATAAAACTCAAAGCCTTGCACATCCAAATATGCCATGTAAAGGAGAATTTTTCTACATCAATCTTACCTTAGGCCATAGCATTTGTCTCTAGGGATCATGTGAAATTAATAGGCCTATGTCCACCACACAATCCCTATAAAGGGAATCTTTGTCATGTAAGAGGAATATGGTGTTCATTTCAAGTTTGTAACACTAAGGATGGCTCCCATGGACTAGTCCATGTTCTAGGGTAAACGTATAAAGTTCCAGGCCATAACATTTCCTCAATGGATCAAGGCCTGTGCATGGGGCCCTAGTCCATAATGCCATCCCTATGTGGGGAATATTTGTCTTACAAGCAAGATATGGCCATTTCAAGCTCTATGAGACCAAGAATGGTTATCATTTCTTAGGGCATATTATCAAGTTAAAACATAACATCTAATGGTAAGGGGATCATGGGTCATGTGTGATGCCCTAGACCACCACAAAGGCCCTATATACAACATAGGGACTATTTATCCAATGAGTAAGATATGTTGGCCATTTTTATTTTTGGCACACCAAGTATGGCTCTCAATCCCTAAGCCATGATTTGATGCGAAAAGTCAAGTTGTTGGATCAAAACATTTTTCCTTAAGGCTCATTAACTATGTGTGGGCCCTACAAAGGGAATATTGGCATGTGAGAAAGATATAGTGCCTCTTTTTATGAATTTTGGTTAACCATGGATATTTATTGTAACTTAAGCAATGGCTAAGGTCAAAAGACATAGCTTTATGCCATAACATTTGCATTTGGCCTATAATCAAGATATGGTCTCTATTTAAATATTTGTAACAATAAAGATGATTTATATGGCTTGGTCCATGAACCAAGGTCGAAATTCAGGGTACAAGGCCATACAAATTGCCTTGGGGCTCATGGCCCATGCATGGACGACTAGATTATAACACAAGGCCTACATAGGGAATCTTAGCCTACATGTGAGATATGTTCACCATTTTTAGGAAAGGCACATGAGGGATAGCTTTCAATGCCCATGTTATGATATAAGGTTAAATAAAGGTCTTAGTTCATATCATTTTTCTCTAAGCTCATGGTCCATGTGCAAGGCATCAAACCACCACACATACCCTCCATAAGGAATCATTAGCCTACAAGTTGGATATGATAGACATTTTCCACTTTCTAACACTAGACATGGTTCTCAATGCCTATGTCATGGTTCAATGTAAAATCCTTGGGAATACACTATAACATTCATATATGGGGCTTATGATATATTTTGTGGGTCATGAACCACCACATAGACCTTACAAGTTGAATCTTCATCATGCCAATGAGATACGATCCTATAATGGGGATGCTTCTTGGTGTCAAAGCCATGGTTGATACAAAAATACAAATTATTGACCCATAAAATTTGTTTTTGGATCTCATGGTCCATACATGGGACCCTAGACCACCACACAAGTCCTACAAAGGGAATCTGTGGGATATGAGTGATATGTAGTGTTTATTTCAAGTTTTATCATACCATGGATGGTATTTAAGAATCATAAAATGTTTTAGGTTTGGAATTCAAGGTCTTCATCCATAACTTTTTTTGTAGATCTCATGGGCCATGCATGGGGCCACAACATGGCATATAGGAAATTAGTAGGAAATATCATCCCACAAGATCATTATGGTGGTTATTTTGAGGTTTTCCACATTAGAGGTTAGTTTAGTGCCTAATACATGGTTTGGTGCCAATATGTAGGTTGTTTTCCCATAATATTTGTCCTTGAGGGTTATGGGCCATGTGTGGGGCGTCAAGTCACCATACTTTGGCATGTTAGAGGGATATTGTGCTCATTTAAAGCTTTGGGATACTAAGTGTGGTTCTCATTTACGATTCAGTAGTCCAATACCAAACGAAAAATCCTTGCACCAATATTTTCATCTATGGTTCATGGGAAATGTGTAGGGCCTTAGCTATCACATAAGCCCTACATAGGAAATTTCTAACCTGCAAGAGCAATATGGTGGCCATATCAAGATTTGTAACACTAAGGATGGTTTTTATGAACAAAGTTCCCATTTATAAGGCCTATGTAGTGGCTAAGGACCCCACAAATTATGGCTCATGAAACCTTTACTTAGGTATCAGGAACCATCCATGTTGTTCTAAACCTCAAAAGGAAATGAAGATATCCAACTTGCATGCAAAATATTCCCTATGGAGGGATTGTGGTGGTAATTTGGGGCCCCACATATGGACCATGAGATTTAGAGGCAAATTTTACAACATAAGACCATAGTTTTTACTATATTTTAAGTCATACATCAAGAACCATCCCCTATGCACAAGTTCTCAAAATGATGACCATATCTCACATGTAGACTAGAGATTTTTTATGTAGATGCATGTTATGTGATGGTCAAGGGAATTATAATGGTCCATGAACCCATAAGCAATTGGTATGAACTTAGGCGATAAATTTAAACCCTAGACCATGGTGTGGTCCAAGAGATCCATTATTGGTGTTACAAATCTCAAAATCTCAAAATACTAACATATCCCACTTCTAGTTGAAAGAATATTCCCTCAATAGAGATTATGTGATGTATCAAGGACTTACTATGCATCACTCATGAGCCACAAAGGGAATTGTACTTACATGTAGGCTAGAGATTCCATACATTGTTCTTATGTGGTAGTCTAGGTTAACATGCATGGACCATCAACCCCATAGAAAATTAATATGGAATTAGACCCTAAAATTTAGTTCACAAGCCATGGTATAGGCCACAAGAACCATCATGATCAATGTTACAAATATTGAAATGGCCACCATATATCACTTGTAAGGTAAAGTAATTATGTGCAGGGTTTTCCTACACATGGACAATGAAAGCATAAAGTCCTAGATTTTTCCTTATACCATGGAATGGTCTTCAATATATATCCCTAGTATGCCCCTCCTCAATGTGGTGGCTATATCACATGTAGGCTAAGGATTCCATACACAGACCCTTTGCAATGACGCGGGTTACCATGCAAAGACCATGATCCCCTTAGACAAATGTTTTATCCCAACAACATGGGTTTTGGTATCAAAACATGGTTTAGTGACCAAGAAGCACCCATGCTGTGACACACCTAAAAATGGCCACCATATCCATGCCATAGGGAAAATATGGGCTAGGGCCTCATGGATGGCCTATGTAGAACTTGAAAGCCACATGTTATGGACTAAAACTATGGATATTCACCATGGACCATGACGTGGGTCATGAGGACCATCCTTGGTGTACTAAACCTTCAAATGTGATGCCACATATTACTCACATACCAAACATTGCTTATGCATGGTCTATGTTGTGGCTTAAGGCTCCACACATGTCATGTTAATGTTAGAGATAGATTCCATGGATTAGAAGTTAGGTTTTTGCACCAAACTATGCCCTTATCCCCAAGAAACATATAAAGTCTTTCAAACCTTGAAATCACCACCATATCAAAGTACTCATAGGCCAAAGATTATGTATTAAGGGCATGTTTGATGCCCCGAGCGACAAAACATGGCATGTGAGCCCCATAGAAATATATTTTATGTGCTATTTCCTCACCTTTTATCCCTACACTATGGTATGGGCATTGAGAACCAACCTTGATATTTTAATTCTCAAAATGATGGACATATCTCACTCATATGATAAACATTTTCTATCTAGGGCATGTCTAGTTTTTTGGGGCACTACATGACCCATGGGACCTAGAGGAAATTATATTAACTTGGGCCCTAGAAGTTAATCTCAAACCATGGTCTAGTTGCAAAAAAATGTTCATGGTATTATACATTCCAAAATGGCCACCATATCCCGCTCACAAGCCTAAAATTCTATGTATAAGGCCTATGTGATGGACTTGATCCCCACACATAGTTAGGGGTCATTTATGGGTAATTATGGGTAAATGAAGGGTAATTAGGGGTTAATTAGTGATAATTTAGGGGTAATTTGTGGTCAATTATGGGTAATTAAGTGTCATTTAGGGGTAATTATTAGGTAATTAGTGGTAATTAGGGGTTAATAAGGGGTGACTTATGGGGTAATTAGGGGTTAATTAGTGGTAATTAGGGGTCAATTGTGGGTTAACCAGGGGTAATTAATGGTAATTATGGGTCAATTATGGGTAAGTGGAGGCCATTTAATCCCAAGGGCTTAGCTATACCAATGGTTAATGCCAATGATGTTGAGGATTTAGCTAGGTTCATGGTGGCATGTGCCCATTACGAATCCCTATGTGTGAAGCACACTCATCTATATCGATGGATTTACTAGGGAATATGCCATCTATAAATGTTTGGAAGCATCCCTTGGGTTTCTCCATGAGGTTTTCCTTGGAAAAAGGTAGGGGCCATTTAGAGGTTATCTAGGGTTAATTAGTGGTAAGTTTGGATTATTGAGGGGTAATTAGTGGTCAAGTTGGGTTCATTTAGGAGAAATTAATGGTTAATTGGGGGTAAGTAGGGGTCAATTATGATATTAATTAGGGGTCAATTATAGGGTAATTAGAGGTAAATTTCAATATTCTTTGAGAGGATGGGTATTGAGAACATACCTAGAAAATATATTTAGGGGTTGTCCTTCTAACTCCCCCCCAAAATTCATGAGAATTGAACTTTTGGTGGCGATCTTCAAAACACTGAATCCAAAAGTAAAATTCTCTTGACTTTTAGGTGAGTTTTTTTATAAAACCACCTTGAAACATATATTTAGGGGCGGTCTTTCTAAACCCCACCTAAAAGTTATGAAAATTTAACAATTGGAGGCAGTTTTTTACAAACCGCCACCAAAACTTCAATTCTAAAGACTTTGGGGGGGAGGGGGGGACGTTTAAAAATCGTCTTGAAAAATACCTTTAAGGGGGTGTCTTTAACCCCCCCCAAAAAAAAAATCCAATTCTTGAGACTTTTGGAGGGGGGTTTTAAAAATACCACCCCTAAAGGTGTTTTTGAAGGCCATTTTTAAACCCCGCCCCCCAAAAGTCATGAGAATTGAACTTTTAAGGGTGTTATTTAAACAACCACCCCCAAACTCTAATTCTCATGACCTTTTTTTTTTGTGGGTGGGGGGTGTGTTTAAAAACCGTCTTCAAAAACACCTTTAGGGGGTCTTTTTAAACCCATGCCCCCTAAAAAAAGTCCTGAGAATTGAAATTTTAGGGGGGTGTTGTAGGTACAACAAATCCCATGTTTTAAAGAAAACATGGGAGCCCCAAATTTTTGTATGCAAATGTAATGATTAAATTCTATGGTCATTTTGGGGTTTTTCATCATGCTTTTATTGCTTTGCTATGATTTGATTCAGTTAGTAATTTTCCTTCTGAAAATTCCTTTGATTTTGTGTGTTTTTGTGAGTTGCGGAAAGCTTTGATTTTCCCAAAAGTTCGCTCTTTCCGCAACCCGCAATCTGCATTGCAGAAGCTTGGTTTTTAGTTTTGAAACATTTTCGTTATGCAACCCGCAATGCAGATTGCAGATGCGAAATTATTTTTCAATAATTGTGGTTGTTTGCACCCACAACCCTCAATTGTGGATTGCGGGAAGACTTTTAAAATAGTTTTGCGCTTTGCGTTTCCGCAACCCGCAACCCACAATTGCGTATTGCGGATTGCGGAAAGTGTTTGAATAATACGTTTGTGTCTTGCTTTTGCAACCCGCAACTCACAATTGCGGATTATGGATTGCGGGAGAGTCATTATGTTAAATAGTGTTGTTTGCTTTTCCGCAAACCACAACCCCCAATTGCGGAAACTTCTGGTTTGTTAATACTTAGAGTTGTGATACCGCAACTGACAATTGCGGATTGCAGATTGTAGAAAGGATGTATATATTTGCAAAATAAACGCCCACAATTCTCTTTCCGCGTCTCGCTTAATTAGATCTCAGTCGTCGATTTGTTGTAATCCTACGGCCTCGATTTTACCCAATGAAAGTGATAAATATGTTTATTTTTCTATTTTCTTTTATCATTTTCATTTTCAAAGAATTTACCTATTACGGAGGTTTTGACCACGAGATTTTACCAGGGCTATTTTCTGTCATTTTCATCACTCACAGGTCGGTTTCGTGTCTTTTTCTTATTCGTTATTTACGGGTTCTTTCCATTTTTGAATTATTTTTTATTTGTGTTTATTTATTTATCAAAAATTTCCAGTTTTTTAACATGTCACAGAACACCCGCTCCAAAACTGCTCAGAAAGACTTATTGAACAAAAAACCCAACTTCGGCTTCCTTTCCGATACCAGTGACAAAGTTTCTGAGACTTACCAGATTGATTGGTCTAAAATTTACACCATTTTTTATAATGATGACTAGTCAGATATCCAAAATGACTGGCCCGCTTATGAGAAGATTAGGAATTCACATTTTCATGCCATAACTGCTTGGCCTGCCATTCTCCCCTACATAGACGCAGTTAAATGGATTCTTGACCATGTGAACCCTAAGGACCGTTCCTTTAACAACAGCTCAAAGTCTCAATTGGCCACCTTTCGCCCTGAGGTTTTCACCAGAGCATATGCCCTTAAACCGACCTTCCAGCCTCTTAATGCTGAATTCCTAGACTCTACTAAAACTAGGTATAATTTTTATGAAATGGTGAAGTCTTGGATGAACAAACCCACAACTTTCATGCCCAGAGCTGATAACTCATACCCGGTTTCATGGTTTAGGGAACCCTATTCCCTTTTGGCATCCATGCTTTGCAGGCTTTGTGGTCTTCCTAATTGTTTAATGTTCAAAGCTGAATGGGCACTTGTATCCCATCATGTCCTTACAATGGGAGATTCATTCCCCTGGGCTTCAATCTTGTCATTTGAATTAAAGACAGCTATTGATCGATATCAAAAAACACCAAAGAAGCCACTTTTCTTTTATTTTGTCTATGTAATTGATATCTTCTGCTCAGAATTCCAGTACCCCTCCACGGGATGGAATTGGAACTTGTCATCACCTCCAGTCCACATTTACTGTTCAGATTTGTGGGAGAGTAACTTTGTTCCTTTCCTATATGATATCTATGACCGATTATTTGGCGCCATCTATCAACGGATATTCAGGGAAGATGCACTTTCTTTTTCTCCTAATGCCAGAACTTTAATCCCTACACTTGGTGATTGGTATGTGGGAGAATCTTTTTCCTATGTCATAATTTGGGGAAGCAATACAGTGCATTTACTGCCAAGGGTAGTCCCAGACATGCTGCTACTTGAAGACATATCCTTCCATACTGTAATAGATGGGGTGTTTCCTAAGCTTATTGGACCTAAGAGAAGGGGATGGCCTAAATTTCCCCTAAATATTGGGCCTTTGGTCATTCTAGATTCAACTTGGGTTGCAGTACTGGGAAAGAGGATTGCTTCTTTGAAATTGGGACTTGCTCCCAAAAGGATGCATGATCCCAAAGCATTCCTTGATTCTCACTTCAAACAAAAACACATGAAGACAGACTATGCTCATGAATATATCCCTAATGACTCCATTTATTTGGGAGTGAATTTATTTTTTGAAGTTCTGGTTAGGGATAAGACTAAAGAAGAGTGAAGCTTCATCCTTTAGTACCAGAAAGAACTCAAGACTAAAGTTTTGAGTTATAGAAGAATGGAGCTACAACTAGTAGAGCAGGTCAGAAAGGAAAGGGAAGAAAAAGAAGCACAAAAGGCAGTTACTCCTCTAATGTTGGCATATCCAGATGGAGGTAAAGGAAAGGGGCTTGTAGAAGATGTTCAGTAGACCAAGAAACTCTTGATTCAGTCAGCTGATGAGTTGAAGAAAGAGTTGGCACATATGACTTCAATGATTGACACCCAAGTCATTGCTGCAAGTAGTATAGCTAGTGATGTTCAAGTGGTTGTTGCAAGTAACACATCCAATGATACTGAAGTAGTGGTTGTAAGTAACCCAGCAAAGAGGCAGAGGATTCAGACTCCTGCATCTGCCATACCTACATTGAATATTGAAGGCAATGATGTGGTAGATGAAAGGCTTCCAGCAAGATCTTTCTCTACTGTTGTGCCTGTTGTACAGGGAGTCACAGAAGTCTCCCAGACTGTTACATATTTACTTGACAGCATAACGATGGATGACCCTATTCCTGATGATCACTTTCCAGAATTCACCACCACCCTCACTGCATTAATTTCCACACTGCCACTTACTTCAAGTGAACTCCTTCTTACTTCATTGTATAATATTTATTTCCCATCAGCTACATTAGCTGAGATATTTACCACTTTTGCAGCTATTTCACAGCCAGTTCTGGCAGCTCGAGCACATAGGGATTTCAGAGGCTAACAAGTTCATCAGGCATCCTTCCATCTTTGAAGGAAAGATCCATATTTTCCTGTGCACTTGGCATAAGTTGGCAAAGAATGAGATCGATTCCTGTACGTGTGATGCCCAGTTGGGACTCGAGTTAACCAATTATCCAGATATTGATGAGTTGTTAGTAGTTCGAACCAAGTGGCAAGTTGCCCTTGGTTATTCTTATATTAGTTTATTTTGTAATCCCTATTTTATGGGAAGTCTATCCTTTGTAACTATTTTGTAATTATTATTTTAAGGGTAGAGGTCTCATGGGGTAAGAGGGGGATCAAATCTGCAAAAGAAGACTAGAGATACTCTGATTAATGAAGAGATTGTAATTTCTTGCAATTTTGAGCTAATACAGTTAGTTTTCTCTTAATTCCTCTTTTGTCAATTTATCAAATTTCTTTGATGAATGTTGATTTCATTTCAGCTTATTAATGAATACTATTTAATTTTTGCAATCAATAATCCATGCATTGATCTACAGTTTAGATTTGTCTCAATCGATGATCTCTGTGTATTTATGTTTTAAGTGAATTTATTTAATTAAAACATTTATCTATTTCTTCAAATGATTACAGAAATTATTAAATGAATGTTAATTTTTCAATTAGCATTACAGCTACAGGATAAGCTTGCATGCACCTAATATTCAAACTACTATCATTTAATTTTTATTGTTTGATTGTATTTTGGAAGTAATAAGAGAAGATCCATTTTCACATTTATGTCAAACTGGTGAACAACCTTATTAAATCCTCATATCAAGTTATCCTGCATATCAACAAACCACTTTCTTTAGATTAGATCTAACTTAGATTAGATTGCTTTTAAGATAGATTCCTTTCTAGAGTAAGAACACTTTGATCTTCCCACACGGGAAGACAGATCCTTTCAGGATCAAACCCCATAAGTGCCAACGGAGGCCTTTATATCTGTGGGAGTTAACTACACCAAACAGTCTGGGGATAGAAATGCTCTTGAGCAAAGCTTTTTGAAGCCTTTCAGGCTGGGTTTTCACCCTTTGTTGTTAGGCTTGGAACCCATTCCAGCAACCTACACACCCGGGGCTTCAACAGGGGGGTTTAAGAACCACCCCCAAATACCAAAAAAAACATTTTTTGGGGGGGAAGTGGGGTTTATCAAAACTGCTTCAAGCCAAAAATGCCCCCAAAAGGGTGATTTGTTGTAGTGAATTATCAATGATAACAAACATTTTTTTACAATCACCAAAATTTACCAGAAAGAGTATTAGTGAGGTTCATTAAGGGATCATCAAGTGTCACCAAAGAGATATTTGGAAATGTACCTTTAAGAATCCTCACCAAAAGTGTCATTGAAAAAGGATTTGGTGACAAACCTTAAAGGAATATCTCCAAAAACAATTTCAATGACTATTTTTTAAGGTACATCATCATATGTGACATTGGTGGTGACCCTTTAATTATCATCACAAGCATGACCCTCACTAGTGGGTATTAGTGAGGGCCACTAAAGGACTGTCACTAGAGGTGTCACCAAAGAAAGAATTGGCGACAGGCCTTTAACAACACTCACAAAAAGCGTCACTGAAAATGGATTTGGTGACGAACCTTAAAGGAATGTCTCTGAAGACATTGTTAAGGAACGTCGTCATATGTGACATTGGTGATGGCCCTTTAAGGTCCATCACAAGCATGACCATCACCAACATGGTATTTTTTAAAGAATATATAATTATACTTAAGTATAGCATTCTAGGCGATTATTTTGCATTGAAAAAAACATATATATAGATAGGTAGGTGAATATTAAATATGAAACATACAATTTGCTACTGAAACGTGTAAATTTTGGCGAATATTATAATAAAAAAACATATTTTATGTAAATATAGGCGATATTAGAGACTAAAAATGACCAAATAACGAATTTATTTTTTGAAAAAAAACCCAAAAATAGCCAATTGGCGAAATATCGTCCCTAAAAAATAACCTGGTCACGAAAGGCCTTTTTTCTTGTATTGTTCGCATTATATTCATTTAGTGTTTTAGGAGTGGAGGATTATGGTGTTTGAGTCGAGGTTTGTGTATCCTTTGTGCTTGCGCAAACTTGTGATCTAGCATATGTAAAGCATATATGAAAAGTAGTTTGGTATCTCACTAAACCAATTACTAAATTATATATCTCGATTAACATGTCCTCACTAATATTCTCTAGCTCCCTTAATAGAATTTTCACTCAACTCATGCATATACATAAACAAATCAGATAAATAGTATAACCAGACAAAAATTCTAACCAGACAAAATAGTTTTAAAAAAATGCCTTTCAATGTTTCTCATGACTCGATTAGGACTTATCTCTAAGGTATTTGTGACATACAAAGGCTACTACTTTTCCTCAATGCGATTGACAAGGAGTTTCCCTCCTCTCTATAGTTGAGAAGAATAATTAAGAACCAATGCAACAAAAAAAAGCTTCACGAGTTGCCATGTACCCGTAAATATTGCTTTGGCTAATACATTGTTGCAACCTTTGATCTCAAACTATGTATAGTCTAACTCCATGAAAGCATCAATGGATTAATCATGTTGCTCAATTAATTATAAGACAAATAACAACAATAAGAAGGATTATGACATAAACTCCTACATGTATGGATATAGTCTAATCCATGAAAATGGATTAAGCATGTTGCTCAATTAATTATAAGACAAATAACAACAATAAGAAGGATTATGACATAAACTCCTACATGTATGGATGGTGGCATATGTAGGCATTGGTAACCAATATAAGATAAAAGATCAAAATGGATTGTAGGGATGGACAATCTAGTTAAATTCCGTTCCATATTTTAATTTAATAATTCTAATTGTGTTAAGAGATGATTTTTACATCCCAATATGAGGGTGAAGTATCGTGCTCAAAGTGGAGATACCACGCTGCACTTTAATGAAATAACAAAATATTAAGTAAAAAACAATTTATAATGTCAACGTTAACCTAAAGTTCAAAACAAAGATATTATATATATTCCAATAAAATAAAACTAAAAAGAATGAAACTTGGTTATTTCTTGCTCTGTGATTTGTGATATGTGTGATCTAGGGAAGATTCTCACTATCCAAGTATGAAGTTCTCGTTGTTTTCAACAAGCGATAATATATTATCTAATTTACTATTTGATATTGCTTTCAACCTATGCAAGTTTGGGTATGTCCAATTAATTACTTGATGGATATCATGGAATTTGTCTATATTTAGAGATTTGCAATTTACATGTTTTTATGATCTTAGTGGCATTCATCTTTTATAATTTCATCTAATATATTTTTATCACCAATTTAGATCCATTTTAACTCTGGACCTACCATATGCGGATAGAAATTAAATCCCTCAAGGTATAAACTTTTCCTCAAGTTTTTACACTCTAAAAAAATTTTACACCTTAAAGGATTTGATCCTTGTCGATCAATTATAAATTCAAAGTTTATATAAATATACACTAATATAAAAAAAATGTATCCCTACAAAGTATATCTTATATACCAAACTACAGTCAATTATAGAATCAGAGTTTATATAGATCTACGCTAATATAAAAGAGCGTGTCCCTACAAATTAGATCTTATATACCAAACTACATACATTGCTATAAGCAAAAAAAAAAATTAAGTGCTTGATACAATAAAGGTTTCTTGCACCACATCATTCGAAATTTTAAAACATATAAAAAATTTGTAGTAAATGTATAGGTTTGGGGTACTTTTAAAATTAAAAGTGGCTCTACTTGTATGGTAATTTTAATCTTAAATTATAAACACTTAAATGAAAAAACAATAAAATTAATAAACCCATTTCATTATCATGACCTAATTATAAGCAATAGGAAGAGGTTGATTGTCATCTCCATTCTCCACCTAACTCTTTGCTAATAACCTTTAAAACTCATCATGACATAGAAAAAGGAAGAGATAGAAGAAGGAAGAAGATAGGTAGACTTTGCAACGAACTATTCAATAACGTTAAAGTTGCATTTGCAATACGATTGAGTTGTACATATCATTAAAACTTTGAAATCAAATTACAGAATATCAAAACAAAAAATACTCATAACAAAATTGAATCTAACTATTTAGTAATTTACTTTATAATATCAATATACTTGGGGGGTAAACATTAATTTAAAATTTCTATATGATAATACAATTAGTAAATACTAATGCTTGTAACAATTAGTAAATACTAATGCTTGTAAAGTGTAAGAGAAACTTTGTCTGTTTAAAATATGTTAAGATTTAATATGAAAGATGGAAAATAGCAGCATTACATTCCATTTCACAATAATAGCATATACAGGATCACTGAAGAAACAACAAGCATAGCATAAACACAAGAGACACAGATTTATCCTGGGAAACCCTCATGGGGTAGAAAACCTAGTAAAGCTTCCTCAATATAGATGACCAGCAATATACAAAGATGCAAACCAAAGACATGATCTCCTCCTCCACCATAGCAGACCTTTCCTCCACAAGTGCGCCTCTCTCTCAAGTGAGTGTGTGTGTCAAATGAGGAACACACCTCCTCTATTTATACACTACTCTGACATATCTTTTACACAAGTACACGTAGGCTCGTATTTAACCAATGGGTTAAATACCCCACTACAACTGACTGGGCCGACCCCTCTAGGGTGGTCTAATAACCCTTTGACCCACATGACACATACAGGGCCAACCCCCACTAGGGAAGTCTAATAACCCGAGTTACCACATTCCGACGGAGGAATAAACATCTCCGGATATACAATAAGATCTTCACGGAGGAATGAAACATCTCCGGAATAATAAAGTACAAATATAATATTCTTTGAAGTTACAATATCTTAACACTCCCCCTTAACGAGAAGGATATTATAACAGCATCTGCACGAGCAAGGAGTCATCAACATCATACATGATACATCTATAAATCATTGGAAGCTTTCTCAACATCATCAGTAACTCAAGCAGTTACTGGAACATCTTCAATACTGGAACATCAACATCTTCAGTACTGAGTCTTTATCTTCTGCAGCACTCGAACAACTACAGGAACATCAACATCTGGATCCTCACGATCATCAGCATCATCATCTCACGATCATCAGCATCGTCATCACACGATCATCAGCATCATGATCATCAGCATCGTCATCACACGATCATCAGCATCGTCATCACATGATCATCAGCACCGTCATCACACAATCATCAGCATTGTCATCACACGATCATCAGCATCGTCATCACACGATCATCAGCATCATCATCACATGATCATCACCATCGTCATCACACGATCAGCAGCATCGTCATCTAGATCATCACGATCAACAGCATCGTCGTCTAGATCATCACGATCAACAACATCATCAATACAAGTATAAATATCATTAATACAAGTATCCTCATCAATACAAGTATACACATCATCAATACAAGTATCCTCATCAATACAAGTATACACATCATCAATACAAGTATACACATCATCAATACAAGTATCCTCATCAATACAAGTATACACATCATCAATACAAGTATCCTCATCAATACAAGTATACACATCATCAATACAAGTATCCTCATCAATACAAGTATACACATCATCAATACAAGTATCCTCATCAATACAAGTATACATAATAGTAGCATACCCTGCAACACACAAGATCCAATTACGGGATGATCAATCCCTCTCACTTTAGGACATAATTCCAAGGATGATACAATCTTGATCTGCTTACAAGATGATCAGTCCCTCTCGGTTTAAGACAACTCTCATGTCTATAGATGATGCAATCCAGATCAACTTACATGATGATCAATCCTTATCACTTTAAGACACCTCACCATGTCTAGGGACGAGGCAATCCCAATCTATTTACAGGATGATTAGTCCTTATCACTTTAAGACATCTCACCATGTCTAGGGACGAGGAAATCCCAATCTATTTACAAGATGATTAGTCCTTATCACTTTAAGACATCTCACCATGTCTAGGGACGAGGCAATCCCAATCTATTTATAGGATGATTAGTCCTTATCACTTTAAGACATCTCACCATGTCTAGGGACGAGGCAATCCCAATCTATTTACAGGATGATTAGTCCTTATCACTTTAAGACATCTGACCATGTCTAGGGACGAGGCAATCCCAATCTATTTACAGGATGATTAGTCCTTATCACTTTAAGATATCTCACCATGTCTAGGGACGAGGCAATCCCAATCTATTTACAGGATGATTAGTCCTTATCACTTTAAGACATCTCACCATGTCTAGGGACGAGGCAATCCCAATCTATTTACAGGATGATTAGTCCACTCAATCTCATTTAGGACTATCCTTCCTTTCGAATTACTAGATTTACTGTCCAAGGATGATTTAATCCATTCAATTCATTTAGGACTATCCTTCCTTTCGGAATTACTGGATTTACTGTCCAAGGATGATTTAATCCACTCAATTCATTTAGGACTATCCTTCCTTTCGGAATTACTAGATTTACTGTCCAAGGATGATTTAATCCACTCAATTCATTTAGGACTATCCTTCCTTTCGGAATTACTGGATTTACTGTCCAAGGATGATTTAATCCACTCAATTCATTTAGGACTATCCTTCCTTTTGGAATTACTAGATTTACTGTCCAAGGATGATTTAATCCACAACCATACATTTAGGACCACGTCCAAGGATGACTCAATCCTCAACCGTACATTTAGGACCACGTCCAAGGATGACTCAATCCTCAACCGTACATTTAGGACCACGTCCAAGGATGACTCAATCCTCAACCGTACATTTAGGACCACGTCCAAGGATGACTTAATCCTCAACCGTACATTTAGGACCATGTCCAAGGATGACTTAATCCTCAACCGTACATTTAGGACCACGTCCAAGGATGACTTAATCCTCAACCGTACATTTAGGACCACGTTCAAGGATGACTTAATCCTCCACCGTACATTTAGGACCACGTCCAAGGATGACTTAATCCTCCACCGTACATTTAGGACCACTTCCAAGGATGACTTAATCCTCCACTGTACATTTAGGACCACGTCCAAGGATGACTTAATCCTCCACCATACATTTAGGACCACGTCCAAGGATGACTTAATACTCAACCGTACATTTAGGACTATGTCCAAGGATGACTTAATCCTCAACCGTCCACCAAGGACTTCATTCTCAAAGACATACGTCTACGGCTCTTCTTTCGGAATGAAGTCCAGGGATGATCCAATCCCTCACATGTTCACCAAGAACTTCATTCACGAAGACATACGTCTACGGCTCTTCTTTCGGACTGAAGTCCAGGGATGATCCAATCCCCTCACATGTTCACCAAGAACTTCATTCACGAAGACATACGTCTACGGCTCTTCTTTCGGACTGAAGTCCAGGGATGATCCAATCCCCTCACATGTTCACCAAGAAATTCATTCTCGAAGACATACGTCTACGGCTCTTCTTTCGGACTGAAGTCCAGGGATGATCCAATCCCCTCACATGTTCACCAAGAACTTCATTCTCGAAGACATACGTCTACGGCTCTTCTTTCGGACTGAAGTCCAGGGATGATCCAATCCTCTCATGTCCACCAAGGACTTCATTTTCGAAGACATACATCTACGGCTCTCTTTAGAACAAGTGTTCAAGGATGATACAATCCCTCTTCTTTCTCGGAGACACTTGTCTACGGCTCACTTTAGAACTTGTGTTCAAGGATGATGCAATCCTCACATGTATTCTCATCAATTACTATCGATCCTGGGAACCCATACAGAACCTGATTCACACTTCTTCTTTAATTACACCATTAAGAGAATGGTCTTATCTAGCCACTTGGAGCAAACATCTCATCATGATTCTCTTCTTCTTTCTAAGAGAATCTTCTAGCCACAAGCCTTCTATAGTGTGTTTGATTTGAAAATATATTTTTTTTGTTTAACATCCATCGTGTTTTCAGTGTTCATCATTCATCATGATCTTTCCTACAAATCAAAATTAAGTACATGATTAGTAATACTTCATAATCATCAAATCATATTGACATGATAACCTATTATGCATACAGATATCATTTACATAGTTATACAACTATTTTGACCAATACTTTGGCACAACACTTTCCCGTATCCTGTATGCATACAGTGGCTATCTAGATGCCTTCCATCTCTACCAGAACATACTATCGAGAGTGTGCACAGCTCTCAGCATGTCAGCAAAGAGGTTTCATTCTAGACAAGCAACAATGGAATGTTTGTCCAACTTACCAATCATATGCATATTAGTAGTATACTGTTCAATGCTCTATGAATGTTTACACTCAGCATGATATATTCTAGGAATACAAATATGCATACAAGCAATATCATTTACTATTTCAAATAACAACTCAAATACTTATCTTTTATGTTTGTGCGGTTGCCTCCCGCTTGATCTTCTATATGTCTTTTGAACTTGTATTCATTCTGTACCCCTGTGCATGCTCAAGTGTGCACTAGTGTCATCCTCATGATCTCATACACAAACATACGTTCATTAGTATATTCTCCAAACATTCTAATTCTAAATAATCTTGAATATGTATAGTCATGATCATTAGTATTCAGGGTTTCAAGGAAGTCTTCTTTTACTCATGCATATTCTTGTTTTATCATAGTACTCTTCTGGTTAATTAAATCATCAAGACAAGAGACATAATATGCATAAACCCTTGATTACTAACTTTATGAATAAGCATAACCAATCATACCAAGTATACTTATATAAGGGATCCTAACACAAGGTAAGATTCTAACTTGACATAAGAAAACATATCTGGATTAGTTATGTACAACATACCTATACAATCTCTTCAATGATTTAGAGATCCTGAGCTAGAACCTGCATGTCTCATAGGTTAAGCATAATATAACAAAGTCATACATACCTCGTAAGTAGAACAAATATTATGGATGAGTCTTTGTCTTCATGTTGTCATGGTCATGGAAATTGATTTGTCTTTTGTGATGTACCTGTATCTTGTTAGCAGACAACATCAACCTCACACAACACCATAATGCATTAGTACAATCATATATCCCTAATCAATGAATGTCTTCGATCATTCACATGCATTCATACTGTTACTAGGGTGATAAGACAATTCTAACAATAATCAAGATTTTACTAATAAATAATATGAAGACAAACACATTATGAACTTAATCAAGAATCATATTTCAAGACATACCTGAACCTCCTTAAGTCATACCTGTCGAGACTTCTTGAAGTCTTCTTATGTAAGGCCTTAGCGTCAACTCCCCCTGAAACTTGATTTGGAGCTTGATTAGGGCTTGCTAGAGAAACCCTAAAAATTCAATCTTTGACTTTCATGCTTCTGAATGGATGGAAGGATGTGTCTTGCTAAGCTGATCAAACTATCATACTTCACTTTTGAAATCTCCAAAATTTGACCCCTCAAAATTGCCTTCGAAACTTCTGGATCTTCTGGACAGGAACCCGAACTAGGGTTTGATGAAGCCCGCCCTTCTGTCCAATCAAAAGGTTCGATCCAAGGCTCTAAACTCTTATTTTTCTGAGGAGCTTCCAGCCGTGGTTACAGACTTCAAAAATTCCAACTTTTGTTGAAGCCCTAATTTTCCATCTTTCTGATCAAAATCCCAAACTAGGGTTTGATCAAGCCCGGTCTTCTACCCAACCAAAAAATTTGATCTTGGTCTCTAAATTTTGATTTTCCTGAGTATCATTTAGCCGTGGACTCCGATTCCAAAAATTCTAACTTTCTCCGAAACCCTAAATTCCGAAAGCCATGAATAAAGGTGCTCCAAAAATAATTCTGTTTTGACAGAAATATGCACCTGATTGTTTCTGCTATAACTCTGAAATTTTTGCTCCACAGGGTCTGAAAACTTTTTTTGCAGTAGCATGACCTATCATCTTTCCATCTTGATAGGTCTGACCTCAATTGGATTTTCTAAGAGAGAGTTATTCCCAGTGTCGCAACGTGACCTGTTTATGGGATAAAACAGGAGAGCGAACTTGTATGGCATGCCACGTGTCACTGTTTAAATTTCGGCCTCTGAAAACTTTTCCTGATATAACTTGCCCTGTTATCTTTCTATCCTGACAGGTCTGACCTCAATTGGACTCTCTGAGAGAGAGTTATGCCAAGTGTCGCAATGTGACCTGTTTATGGGATAAAACAGGAGAGTGAACTTGTACGACATGCCACGTGTCACCGGTTCACCTTCGGCCTCTGAAAAAGTTTCCTGAGATAGGACAGTCTGTGTACTACCTGTCACTTTTTACTAAATTTCATTTGGAGCTTCCTATCCCAAGTTATGACCTTTTTGACAAGGTTACCTGATTTTGACTGAGATCTGGAAGAGGCAGAAACCCTAACTTGTACTGATCATAACTCATAAAGTACAACGAATCTGAGGGTTCCCTTTGGACACAAGGTACCTGGGGATGTTATCTTCGACCTGTAAACTTTTCAGACCCTGAAACTTCGCATAAATGTATTTATAGCGAAAGTTCCACGATGACTGGTTTTTTCTATGTAAAACCCTAACCTTCAAATTGTCGTAAGTAAAGCAAGTGTCGTAAGTGCCATACCTTGCCTTCCTTCAAGTTAGCTCTGATACCATGTTAAGATTTAATATGAAAGATGGAAAATAGCAGCATTACATTCCATTTCACAATAATAGCATATACAGGATCACTGAAGAAACAACAAGCATAGCATAAACACAAGAGACACAGATTTATCCTGGGAAACCCTCATGGGGTAGAAAACCCAGTAAAGCTTCCTCAATATAGATGACCAGCAATATACAAAGATGCAAACCAAAGACATGATCTCCTCCTCCACCATAGCAGACCTTTCCTCCACAAGTGCGCCTCTCTCTCAAGTGAGTGTGTGTGTCAAATGAGGAACACACCTCCTCTATTTATACACTACTCTGACATATCTTTTACACAAGTACACGTAGGCTCGTATTTAACCAATGGGTTAAATACCCCACTACAACTGACTGGGCCGACCCCTCTAGGGTGGTCTAATAACCCTTTGACCCACATGACACATACAGGGCTGACCCCCACTAGGGAATTCTAATAACCCGAGTTACCACATTCCGACGGAGGAATAAACATCTCCGGATATACAATAAGATCTTCACGGAGGAATGAAACATCTCCGGAATAATAAAGTACAAATATAATATTCTTTGAAGTTACAATATCTCAACAAAATATCTATATGATAATACAATTAGTAAATACTAATGCTTCTAAAGTGCTAGAGAAACTTTGTAGGTTTAAAATATTTATATGATAATATAATTAGTAAATACTCATGCTTGTGAAGTGTAAGAGAAATTTGTCAATAGAGTTGAGACGGGGTGGTTGAGATTAACTAATACTCTTTATTTAGTTTCAAATCTAGCTTGCGACGTGTTATAATAGACATTTGGGATACCTTGATTCTTTGTGAATAGCATGTGTTTGTTATTTTTATGGATGTAGCCTGTGATGACAGTGAACCAAAAAAAAGTATAAGAGAAACTTTTTATATTTAAATTTCAGATAACTAAAAGATATAAAAAATAACAAAATATATGTATCAATATTTATATAAAAATATATGTATAAAATGTTGAAGTTCATATAAAGAGACCATTGAATGGCTTTGGACTAAGATCTAAAACTATGTTTGTGGTTTGATTGGTTAAGAGCTTGTTTTCCTTATACGTAAAGAAACATGTTAATGACTCAAGACCCAAAGGCATCTGACATGAGTGTAAGTCTACCTCCATATGAACCACCAATGATTTATTTCAAGTGGTGTGGTTTTCCTTGAAGAACAATCATGAGTCAACTCACATTTGTGGATAGAAACCAGTGATGATTGTCCTCACTGCCAATTTGACAACTAAATTATGATATATTTTTCTATCTAAGAAATAATTGAAATACCCATATAACATGAACTACACACAACAAGCCACTAAAATCTTTGCACCATAAATCTTTTAAGTGAGCACCACATTCCCACCTCTTTGACGAACTGCATAATTGGTGGGAGTAGCCATTTGTGTTTTTACTCAAATAAAAATATTCATATAAATTAAGATCAATCACATGACTATCATGAAGGCAAGTTGTGGCTCATTGTCTGTTAATTTCCTGCAAGGGTGGAAGCCGTAACTCCTTCATTAAACCTTCTTCCTGGCAAGCTTTTTACAACCCTTTGCAAGAGGGAATAGTAATTTTGGAAAATTTTAAAAGTATTAACAAATTTAAATTTCATTTTATTTATTTTATAAATCAAAATTTAAATGAAGGGTGGATAGTTTATTATAGACTTGAAAACAATTGTAACTCATCAGACCTTTGGCTTTGGGATAAGAAGAAACTCTTGTTTTAGACTCTCGTTACTTCTATTGTCTTATATGAATATGAATTTTGGGGCTACAACATCTCTAGAGAATCATGGAGAAAGATAGAGCAAATCTAAAATCATTTAATAACATCTAATCTCAAAATTAAAGGCAATAAACCCTATCCTATCCTTCTCATAAAAACGAGTCTCTCCCCCATTGAGAACATGGCTACGACTAGGTACCTAATTTACAAGAACAAGATAAACAACTTGGGATAATATTAAAAATATTATTACATCTAAATTTAGGAGAAGTAGTGTGATGAAGAATTGAAGGATAGGAGAAAATTAAGATGCTATAAGGAGGTGATCAACCCTAATTTAGAAGATCAAAATTATTTCTTTGTCTTAACTAGTGTAAAGAAAAAAAACAACATTGCTAAAATAAGAACAAACTTTCATGAAATCCATGATGAAACAGTGTGGCTGGCAATTCCCAAACCATCTTGGGATGAACAAATTTGTCATCTTTGTAAAACTAAGAAGGTTGAAAATCAAAATCAATTTCTCTTGGAATGTTCTACATCCACACACATTAGATTGCAATTTCAAAATATTTGCTACAATATCGGCCTTCCTACCTTTTAACTCATCTGAACTACGGTGAAGGAATGGTTCTCTTAAAGCTTTTTTAACACAAAATTAAAACTCTTAAAAAAACCAAGTGATTTCATTTTTAAAGTTCTGGTAGATCAAAGTTGGTTCCATTAGACGTTAATAACCATCATCATCATCATCAACAAAAATAGAAAATTCAAGTCATAAAAGTTCTATTTTAAATTTAATTTAAGGTTGAGTTTCTGGCATTAAGGAGTTATTACACTTTTAACATGGAAATAATTGTTTGTATTACTAGCATGGATCCATCTTAAACTTGGATCTATCAAGCGGTGAGAGGGATCCAATTTATTATGGTGTAAATTTCTTTTATCTTAAATTTTGTACATCTCTAGAAAAATTTACACCTCAAGAAATTTGATCCCTATTGATGCTTGATAGATTTGGGTTTCAGATGGATCTATGCTAGTTTTATTTTTTTTATTTTATTAGCCAACGTGGATTTTTTAATTATTTTTTATTTGGTTTTAATTTTTTATTTTATGAGCCGGCATTTTTTTTTTAATTACTTTTTTATATTAGGTAGCATTGCATAACGTTACGCTACATTATGTGATAACATCTCCCTCGCATTAGGTTGTAGAGCATCTCGTTACTATTAATGCAATTAAAATCAACGGGAATAAAAAAATCCATACAATTGGAGTGGCCCTATGGTTAAAATCATATGTTTCCTTGTAGGAAGTTACAAGTTCAAATCTAGAGGGGGGTAAGATATATACACTTTTGTAGACTTTAATAGTCAAATTATTTTCCTAAATAAATTTTTAAATGATGAAAATTAATAGTTTGAATTTTTAATTAGAATTTTTTTATTAAATAACTTAATAGATATTTTTGAAATGTTATTTTATTAAAATAATTTTGTTTACATGAGATCAACTTTTTTATATTTAAGTGTTTGGATTCAATAAAAAAAAATTGGTTTAAAAGCTATACCGATTTAAAAGCTAACAAATGATAAATACTACCTAGTATAGAGGGTTAGAAATGGGAGTGGTAGCGTAGGAATTTGGAAAATTTTCATTTGGGTTATGACATTATATATCGACGTTTTTATTGTTTCATTTATTTCGAGAGTGTTTAAAATATAAACTAGCCTAGTATAGAGTATAGAGTGTTAGTAATGGGAGAGGTAGGGTAGGAATGGTGAAAACTAAGTACTAGATAGAATCCTTCTCGGGGAGTGTGCTAATGCAGTTGGAGCCGTTCGATGGGAGATCTAACGGTGCTCCCTGCACATGCACGCTTCCCGAGAGGGAGTCTGTCTAGTGCTTAATTTTTGTCGGGTAAGAATTTGGAAAATAAAAACTGTTTTGACATTGTATATGGATATTTTTATTGTTTCATTTATTTCATTTGATGAGTGTTTATGATATAAACTATATTTGATGAGTAAAATGATCAATGATGATCAAGATGCTTGTTAAACTCCAATATTGGGGAGAAGTGATTGATGCAACATGTGCAAAGTTGTGCCTTGTAGATGGAACAAATATGGAGCTAAAGAATGTGAGAGGAGTTGAGGGTGTGAGCTAGTGGTGGGGCCTTATGGTTGACCCGATGGAATTCCAGGTTCTATTTCCTACAGGGGGTTTTGTTGTATCCCACTTTCGAGTTGGTGCGGTCGCCTTTAAGACTTTGTGCGACCGCGGTGACACTTATACTTGCCACTAGACAGATCATTCTCACATCCAACATTAGAGTTGGTCCCAGCCCAAGTTTATCGTTCCAGTAACCTCACATAGTGATCTACTCCAACTCTAGCTCCGTTGTGTGCGAGGGGCGGGTTCCCTGGTCCTAAAAAAAATGTGAGAGGGAACAAGGAAGTTAAGCTCACCATGATGAGGTTGTCTCATTCATTCTTTAACTTTATGCAACTTTGTTGAGGATGAGTTATGATTGAGTTATCAATAATGAATATGGGATTTTTTTAATTATTGTATTTGAAGACACAATTCGAAGAGAGGACATGTATTTATTCATGGTTGTATTTCTTCCCTTAGGTTTAGGTTTGGTTCATTTTATTAATTTTCCAAGTAGTGTGATTTGTGAGGTTGGTTTTGAGATTGAACAATATAATTGGATCTACAAAATTGCCATTGGAATCCAGAATTTTCAAACATGACCAACAATAAATATGGAAAGTAAGGGGAATACAACTATTGCCTAAGAGAAATCACAAGGCCTCCATAGACCCAACTCTCAATCTTTCACAAACAAGACACAAATTACAATAATGGCAACAACAAAGGCATACCATACTAATTTCTAACAAAAGTAATGTCAAGGACACACCTCCAATAATGGATGAGGAAATGTATACTAATTTCTAACAAAAGTAATGTCAAGGACACACCTCCAATGGTGGATGAAGAAATGTTTCAATGGATTCTTGAAATACAAATTTTTTTTTAAATAATGAAATTATATTAATGTATGAAAATCTTCATTACTGTCTCAAAATACACTAATTACACTAATTGCCAAAAACACAGATGCTTAGGATTTATCCTTATCTTTCAATAAAATCAATGACATACCTTACTTAAAAAATTTCCAACATATGACATACCTTAAAAAAATTTCCAACATATGACATATTTTAAAAAAAATTTCATACTCCAATAAGGTTAAAATCTATGTGTTGAAAAAATATATAATATACATAGTTCTCTCATTTTACCTAATTTTTTTATTATTTAAAACCCATTGTGAATCAAACCTGCAGCGTTTTAATTTGGAGTCAAATACGGTACCATTGCACATGGAATGCTCATGGGGTTTTAATTTATCGTGATTTATCTTTATCTTTAATCTATATTCAAATTATATTTGATTTTAATGAATGATTAAAATGATTTCACGTTAATGATTTGTTATTGCTTTTTAAGTCGTAAACGACCGCCGGAAAACAGGAAAAAAATTAAGGGCAGGTTGGGAAATGATATAATCATGGGCGGAACAATACCCTTGGTGCCGGGTAAGGTGATTTTTTATTTGTTTGAGACGTAAACGACCCCGGGAAAACAGGAAAAAATGAAGGGCGAAGTGGAAAATAATAATGCGGTGAGCGTGGATCGAACACGCGACCTTCAGATCTTCAGTCTGACGCTCTCCCAACTGAGCTATCCCCGCTTACGAGTTTTACACCATTTGAGCTTTCAATGGTAACTAAAATACACATGGCACTCCTAATGAATTGTAGATGACGTGGCATTTTCTTTCGAAAATATAGGCGGGAGGAAAGAGATGAGTGAAGTTAATCATTAAACAAATTAAGTCTAATGTGATGGTTTCAACTTTCAAGTGAACACAACTCTTCGAAGACAAAGTGATACAAAATGAAAAGATTGTTTAAGAAGAAAGTGGGGCCTACAGGTTGTATGTACCTTGCACAGCAAAATGTGTGGTCTATCCACATTAGACCATAACACTATTTTCTCCTTGAGTAAGTATTGGTTTTTGTTTGGACTTTTGTGGATATTGTATAGCAATGTCCACCTTTAACACAACAAGAAAGTTGTGGAGAAATGCCTAAGATTTCCAACCCTTCAATTTAAGTGGAATATGTTGTGAATACCCAAGAAGGGAAATAAATTTACTCTTTCTAGTTATATATGATTGGCTACTCTATAGTTTTACTACATTGGTTTGTTCAACAATATATATCAAACATTTTAAGTACATGTTCCTGATATTGTATAACCAAGATTATTATACTTTCATTTCTTCTCAAAATTTAAAGACAGTTTTTGAATTTTATAAACCGTTGTATATGTTTGGCTACAACTTATTTTAATAAAATCCAATAACCATTAATTAAAAAAATAGTATATATGCATACCATTATGTGGACAAACTGTAGTTACATAGCCACAATATAGGCCCATTTACAATCCCAAAAGAAAATCTTAGATATGCACAACATATTGAGTTATAAAAGTTGTATTTATAAATATGTAAAGACGAGAATGAAACATCCTATCATGTGTCATTGATGTGTATTCCAGGGATAATTTTAAGGATCCGTACTTATTTAAAAGTGTATAAACCTTGGCGAAACTTACCAATTCTTAAAATGTCAACTATAAAATATTTGGCGACATTTTTCTAAAATTATTTCAATTTATAAGGATTTTATATAGTTTATATAATAATTTGGCGAATTTTAGAGTAAAAAAAGTTTACCCCATCAAAATTGGGCGAAATGGGCCTTCAAAAAAACCAAATTGGCAAATCGTTTTTTGGAAAAAAACATAGAAAAATAGCCCATGGGTTAAATTTCGCCCCTAAAATTATCCTTGGTGTATTCTTCTTAAAAGATGAAATTTATGTTTATTCAATAGTTGGGCTAAAAGACTCTAGTTAATGAGGTTGATGTCTAGTTAATGAGGTTGATGTGATAGTTTTCATGATTTCTTTGCAATTAAAATGTAATGTGAATAACATTTTATAAAAATTATATTTTACAAAAACATAAATAGAAATGATGTGATAATAGTTGCATGATTCATATTTTTATATGAGGGCAAAGAGGAGCACTTACTTAGGTGTATGGAAGAATATTGCACTTGTGGTGTCCAAGTTCAACTTTGTCTCCAACGAATCATAAAAGGGGATGAATCTTCCAATTTCTATTTTGAATATCTTAAGCATACTTTTTTTTTCAAAATGAAATAAGGGTTGGAGGAATCTCAATGCCTTATTGAGAATTTATCAAAGATTCAAAAAAGTGTTTGATGTAAACTTCCAAAATATCTTTACTAAATACTCATTTGACATAAAATTGTCATAATTTCTAAGGAAGAAGGTAAAACATAGTTCCACGGAAAAGTTTGAAGCACATAAGGGGACTTTTTAGGAGAAAAACAACGTTAAAGATGAAGATCTTCGTGAAGATCTCAGCAAGATGAGAAAATAACTCCCAAATGGGATGGATTGCCTTGTTGATTTTTTTAAAAAGACGTGGAAGATAATTGGGAAAGAGAATGTTGGCTATGGTGCAAGAGGGAGGTATTCTAATGTAGAATGGGTGAGTTCCAAAACCAAGTCTTAATTAAGATTATTTCTAAGAACTCAACCATAAATTCTATTAGAGAATGTGTTAGAATCGAGACATCACACTATTGAGTGTTTTTTACAAGAATCTTGTTAAAGTATTTTATTTGACAATAAAATGCATGTGTATATGTGTTCAACTAAAATAGAGTATTTTCACATAAGTTGAACACTTTAAGCAATCACTCACACAAACATATCACAAATCAACACATTGATGGTTTACGTGGTTAAACCCCTCATAGAGGGAATTCGTGTTCTCAACCAAATAGTTACTTGAGGAAATATATTAATGCAAAAGGAAAAACATTTTACATGTGAGTTTCTCACAATCAATCATCAAGAAAATGACCCTCCATGCTCTTTAAATAAAGATCATGGGCTAATCAGGTGCTAAGCCACGAATTAGTAGCCATTACAATTTCAGTGCAGATGAATCAACATATCAACTTATTTCTATAACATATCGTGACCGTCGAATTACATTAGTACAAATGCAACCAATGCATACTAAAGAAACATGCTTTCTCTAAAGACACATTAGACAAAGATGATCTTAACTAACTCCTAATTGTAGGCTAAATATCCTAGCATCCTCCCTTAAGAACAACTTGGAATAGGATTGAAGGATTTACAAAGGTAACACAATAGGAGAATGAATGAGACATTAGAGCCCATCCCCCCTTAATAACAAATTCTTGAACTCCTAACATAGATTGAAGTTTAGAAAACTTTGTTTGTGTAAGAGACTTTGTGAAGATGTCTGCAACTTGATCATCTATAGGTAAAAAGAGCACTTCAAGAATCATGTAATCATGAATAAGATTTTTGATAAGTGCATCTATAACTCAATGTGTTTGGTGTGTTGATGTTAAATTGGATCTTCAGTGAGCTTGATGGCACTCTCATTGTCGCACCAAAGGGTAGTTAGATGTTGTTGTTGGAATCCAAACTTTAAAAGGATCTGTTGAAACCATAACACTTCTTGACTTGTATTAATTGTGGCTTGATACTCTACTTCTACTAAAGAAAGAGAAAGAGCTTGTCGTTTCTTACAAGCCCAAGTGGCAGGTCTAGAACCAAGACTAAAAACCTAACCAGTTTTAGATATCCTATCATCAGGGTTAGCGGGTCAATCGAAATCAATGAAGCCAACCAACAAAGGAATATCTCTTGAACTATAATGTAACCCAAACTAAATTGCACCCCATATATACCAAAGTGCCATTTGTTATTCTTTCTAATGATTGTGATGGGGTGTTTGCATATACTGGGAAACAATACCAATGACAAAGGAATGTCAAGATGGGTATGACTTAAGTACAAAATACTATCAATTAACTATAAGTACAAGGTGGTGTCTACTTCGGGGGTAGTGCAGGTGGCATAAAATTTGACCCCAAACTGGAGGGAAGAAGGTGACACTTTACAACATTCCATGTGAAAGTGACAAAGAAGGTCACAAGCATACTTAGAAAGAGAAACACAAATCTCTTCTTGGGTTTGCAAGACTTGGAGACTAAGAAAATAATGTAAATTTTCTAATTTGGTAATTTCAAATTTCTTCTTAGGGCTTGATTTCACATGGGTTAAAAGTTTATGGTCAATACTAGTAAGAATAAGGTCATCAACATAAAGAACAAGGATTATGAGATGGTTTACTACTTTCTTGGTATAGACATTAGGGTCAAAATGACATCTAGAAAAATGATTGTTAAGAAGAAAGCTATCCATTTTTCCATACCAAGACTAAAAACTACACATCATTTTGGCGACGCGAGAAAAGGTTTCATTGAAGTTAATTCCTTCAATTGGGAAAATCATTTGGAAACTAACTTTTCCTTAAGTCTCTCAATGTTTCCATCTAATGCATACATAGTTTGATATAGGCATTTACATCTGACACGTTTTCTTTCGTTTAGAAGAAATACAAGATCCAAAGTATCATTTTCCATTAAGGAATGATATTCTTCATTCATGGACACATCCCAATTTGGATGGCCAAAATATTATGCAAATATCTATGTATCACGAGTCTCTGAAACTTGAGCCAAAAGAGAAGAGTCTAGCTAGAACTATGAACGTGTTCAATGCTAATATGTAGGATCACTAGCAATATCAACAATTACTTCTTGTGTTGAATAGACCCATCTGGGAAGCAATGGTGTCGGTGCAAATTCATGTTCAATGGACCCCACTAGAAGAACATGAGAAAAGAGGAGGTGCCATTTTCATCCTCATTGTCATCATCTAAAGAAGAAACTAGAGTAATATCACAAGCAAAGAAGTTGGGAATAGAAGGTGGCACAATCGTTGAACATGGATCATAGACCGAAGATAGCACATACGACGATTAGGCTCACAGTCCAAGATATTTTCATCAAATTGAACATATCTTGTAATAACAATGTCATTGGATTTAGGTTGAAGGAGTCTATAACCTTTTACATCTTCAAAATATTCAACAAATATGCACTTCTCAATCTTAGGTTGTAATGATTTCCATTTTTCATTGGGAATGTGAGTCCATGCTTCACTACCAAACACACGAAAAGTGGCTTACATTAAGTTTAATTTTACTCCATGCTTCTTCAAATGTTATATATTTTAAATCCTTTGTAGGAGTGTGACCGCTTATGTAATTAGCACAATTAATGGCTTCTTCCCAAAAATGAGAACTTAATCCCTTAGTGGATCATACAATTGGGCAGTCCCTTTAATGTGTGATTCTTTTTCTTTACAACACCAATTTGATGTGGTGTGTATGGAACGATATGTTGGATTTGAATGCTATGTGGAATGCAAATAATTGTAAATTTATTGTTTACATATTCACCTCCATTATTAGTTCTTAACTTGTGTATTTGATGTCTAGATTGTTTTCTAAAAGGTCCTTGTAGGCCAAAAACATGTCAAAAACCTCACTATTAAGTATTAGAAAGTAAACCCAAGTGCATCTGGATAAGTTGCCAATGAAAATTATGAAGTACTTGAAGTCAAAGAAAGAGGAAGAAGGACATGGACAACACCAATCACTATGAACAAGTTGCAAGGGAGGTGAGGCTTTCCAAGAGGCACGTTTGTCAAAACTGTCTCGATGATGTTTGTTGAGAACACCCAGGACAAACACAATCTCTTTAATAAATGGTAGGAATACTAGTCACCAATTTCTAATTGCATAGCTACTACAATGAGAGATATTTTAAATGACCAAATCACTCATGCCAAAGTTTGCTCAAGTCATCGCTATGAAAAATAAAAACTAAGGGAAAATGTGACGACTCAAAGTTGTTAAATCTATACAACATGGTACTTTCATCCACACTTTTGGTTGCTAAGAGATGCTTAGGATCTTTGAAATCCTTGATTACATCTTGGTGAGGTGTAAACTCTACAGTCTTACCTTCACTAAAATGAGCAATCTAATAGACTGACAACAAATTGTAGGAAAGACTTGGAACATATAATGCATACTTGAAATTGCCACTATTTAGCTAAATTGTTTTAGATCCTACAATGCTAAGAGATCTATCATCACCAACAAATATTTGTTTGGTGCGGTTACATTCATTTAGAGCAGAAAAATGGCTTTATCCTTAGCCAAATGATAAGATGGTCCAGAATCAATAAGCCACTTATTAGAAGAAGAAGAAGAAGAAGAAACCATAAGCATAAAGTGCATGACCATGAGAAGAAGGGTTGGAAGAAGAATCAAGATTGATGTTATGCTTATTCATTGTTTCTTCCAAGGAATCCATTCTCTTGAAACACTTAAATTCCACATTACCATCTCACCCACAAAAATTGCAATGTCGGTGAGTCTTCTTACCTTTCAATTTAGTTCATATATCTTGGTAAAATATATAGGGGATGTAGCTCATATGGTAGAGCGCTCGGTTCGCATGCGAGAGGCACGGGGTTCGATTCCCCGCATCTCCATTTCTTCAACTAAAAGTTAATACAATGGTTCGATTCGCCGCATCTCCATTTCTTCAACTAAAAGTTAGATGATGTTTGGACTAAATGTAATTTTTTCAATTTTAAAAATATCAATGAATATGTTTTTTAAATTTTAAAAATATCAATGAATATGCCTCACACGATAAACTCGAAAAGTTGGACAATGTTTGGACTAAATGTATTTTTATCAATTTTAACCCACAACAAGCGGAGGATGTTTAGACTAAATGTAATTTTTAGATCTCACCAAGAACCTAGGAGGTAGAGAAGCCTTATGATAACAACCAATGGTGTAATGTACGTGCTTGAAAGAAGCATTTGGTTGACATCCCAAGTCAAGCTTTAAGATGTGTAAGGGATTATGGGTTTGTATTGGAAATAACAACAAGGATGATATCTTTGATATTGTTGTGTATGGGGATGGGGGTAGGAATTTGAAAAAAAATTACTTGTCAATTGTGTCGGTTTTGACACTATATATGAAGGTTTTTAGGATTTCTTTGTTTTATTTGATAGCTAGTTTAAAATAAGATTGCATTTGACAGGGAAAATGGCCCATGACAGGCATTTTTCCTGTCAAATTCCAACCCTGATGGGGATTATGGAGTTATATTGGAAACAACAACTAGGATGGCATCTTTGATATCGTTAAGGATCCTTGATGTATAAGAAGCAAAGGGGAGGTTACCCATCTTGAGATTCCTTTAGTTAAAGCATGTTTAACTATGAAGTCTTCCCATAATCTTACTTAGCTTGCTAGTTTATTTGCAAAACTTTAGCGCGTATTGTGTCTTAGGAAACAATTGGAAAAATGATGATGTAAGGCCATATACAAGCACAACATAATGTCTTAGTTATGCAAATCAAATTGAGTTGGAAGGACTATATTAATGACAATCTATAAAAAAGGAAGAGGCACCTCGACGTGTGTTTTTTATTTATGTGCTTTTGAAATCTAGCATAGGAGATAGTGTATGTGTGCAAATCAAATTGAGTTGGAAGGACTATATTAATGACAATCTATAAAAAAAAGGAAGAGGCACCTCGATGTTTGTTTTTTATTTATGTGCTTTTAAAATCTAGCATAGGAGGTAGTGTATGTATGCAAATTAAATTGAGTTCAAAGGACTATATTAATGACAATCTATAAAAAAAGGAAGAGGCAGCTCGACGTGTGTTTTTTATTTATGTGCTTATGAAATCTAGCATAGGAGGTAGTGGATGTATATTCACGAACAATGTGCATAGAAAACAATGAAGAGAAGCATAACAATAACTACTAATTTAATGAGGCTAATGTGATGATCGTCATGATCTCTCCAAATTGCATTTGAAAAAATAAAAGATTAAATCAACATAAACTTTAATAAATCGATGTTTTGTGAAAAAATTACACTGATATTATCAACTGAGAATTGTTTGCTTAATTGAACTTCACATAAATCCAAGAAAAAAAATCACTATACATTCTTGGAAGACAACCCAAAGGAGCATTTATTTGTGTGTACGGAAGACTATTGCAAGACTATTGCACTTGTGGTGCCCAACTTCGATCTATTTGTTGTGGATCAATGAAGTAGATGAATCTTTTAGGGTTTTTTTATGGTATTGAGTAGATGAAATCATCAAAAAGATTATGGGTTTGAGGAAAGAAATCATCAAAAAAGATTATGGATTTGAGGAACCTTGATGACCAGGGAAAATTTTAGGGGCAAAATTAGCCCAGAGTTAATTTTCCATGTTTCTTTTATAAAAAAAGATTTGTCAAATTCCATTTTTTTCAATGATTTACCCAAATTCCACAAAATAAATATATTTTACTATAAACATCACGGAAATTGTCCATACAGTATATAGTACCTTCCAAATTTGAATATTTTTACAAAAATATCGCTAAGCATTTTAAGGTTGGAAATCTAAGAATTAGTAAGATTTGCCAAGATTTTTACACTGGAAAATATGTTCTTATACAATCCTACAAATGTGAAGTGTAGAATGGACTAAGAAAACTAGATTGCTTGGTCTTTTATCACTCATGATGTGTTTTCATGGTTAGTCTCCAATTAACAATTAGTTGGAGACTCTTTTTCAATGCTTCGATTGTAAGCATGTCAATGGTATGCGATTCAAAAATAAATAATTGGCTTATTGGAAATAAAGTTAAATGGGCTTGGTTGAGGCAATCTTGATGTCACATGCAGAATGCAGATATTGTTCACTACTTTGGAATTCCCTTTGGAGTTGATTTTTTTCTTTCTCCTTTGTGGGGTTGATGTTTATAGAAGCTTCAATGTAAGTTTCAAAAGTGTATGTTCAAAGACCTTTCATTTTCTATGAAGATCACAGTTATTGGTAAGATTCTTTGGGTTCTTCATATTTATTATGTTTCCTAAGTGTTCTCATCAACTTCAACTTTTGTCTGTTGGAAAAAATACTCTAGGGGTTTTATCGTAGCCTAATTTTAAAGGTGAACAATCTCCTCCAGTAGTACCTTAGAGTTTTTATATTCTATACAAACAAAATAGTGGTTTGGGACTTATTGATTAAGGCTTCAAAGGATTTCACTTTCGGACAAATGGACAATAAGGTGTCTCTTTGGTCATAAACCTTGGAAAGTAATGCTCAAACATCAAATTTGTAAGGGAAAACACCAAAATAGGACCAAGGGCCATTCTATGTTATCTTATGTTATTTCATCTTCATGGAACTTCAAAATGAATGGCTATTTTGTTTTACAGAGTATTGTGGAAGCTTGGAAGAAGGTAGCTTTGATCCTCTCTTGGCATTGCGATGGTCTTAGAAGAGGGTTGGATCTAGTTTGTCATTCAATCTAGACCTAGAAAGGCTAACATTCTACTTTAGCTCATTGGTGGGTTCCTCCCTAAGAGACATTCTTAGAAAGGGATTTTTAGAGGGAGATTGTTTTAGGATGAGGGTGGTAGGTCCTGTAAAACATGACACTTTCTTTCAAAAGAATATGGCTTGATCGGGTCTATTTGTTCAAACATTTAAAGTATTCAACATATGATTTTGCTTAATGAGATCTATAAGATTAATGTGTTTACTTCTTGGCCTATGTGAAGAGATTAGAGGTGAAGGTATGATAAACCTATTTGGATCTACAAGCCTAAAAAGATTTATTTGTATCTCAATGATCTCATCCTCTTTAGGAGAAGTTGAACATAAGATGGGGACTTTCAATGGAGAAAACTAAGTGCTTAAATCGACTTTGCACAAAATGGTCGTTTAAGTAGATTGTGAGATTTTGATGACTCTTATCTACATTTTGGTATGAGACTCTCTAGTAAGTAGACTTTGGAATTATTCCATTACTCACAAGTGTTATAGTTTTGTATGACCCTTTAGAAGTCATATGGAGTCATATTTTATTTAATAAGATCCTTTGGAAAGTGACTCTTTAAATGATGTTGAATCTATCATCCTTTCCATTTTAAAGGATTTTCACATTCTATTCAAGTGGCTACTTTGTATGTTGTCGAAAATTTTGTTGTTATATTTTACGTATGACTCTATTGAAGTCATATTTCATTTAGTAAGATCAATTGGAAAGTGATTCTCTTATGTGATCTTAGGTGATGTTGAATCTATCATTCTTCTCATTTTGAAAGGATTCTCACATTTTTTTTCCTTTAAAAAAACCGCATTTCATTAATAAAAATAAAACACATTATACAGAGACTGCAATGATTTATATCTGTCCACTGAGTCCTTTCTTGAATGAGTATATTTTTTGCGGTGGGTATATCCATTGTTCCATCAAAAGAAACATACTATAGTATGCACATCAATACATGCCTTGGACATTTATAGCCAATCAGAATAAACAAAACAAGTGGTATTGTGTACCAGATTTTACAAAGTGAATCAATAAGATCATATGAAAAAATCATCTATGATTTTAATTTCCATCCAGGAAGGGTCCCAAATCACGTTCAATGATATGGTCCTTGATCTTTTCCCATCCGAGCCATCTTCCAACAGTCTCTCTAAACCCCATCTTGGATAACTAGTCCGCATTAATATTTCTTTCAAAAAAAATGTGAAAGAAACTCACATTCTATTCAATTGAGTAATTTGTATGTTGTGTATGTTGTTGAAAAGTTTATCCTTAAATTTTAGAGTAAAGAGTACTCTCCTCCTAATAAATGTGAGAACTACTCAAATACCAAGCACTATTTAGCCAAGTATACATTTTAGAGTAAAGAGTACTCTCCTCCTAATAAATGTGAGAACTACTCAAATACAAAACACTATTTAGCAAGAGTAGAGACCTACTACTTTTTCACAATGTGCAAAGTTATTAAAGTACCATGGGATTTTTGTTCTCACGAGAAGGACTCTTAATAAGTCTTTTAGAAGGTAATAAGTCTTTTAGAAGGTACCAAATGATTCAGGTAATTAGGCTATTAGGCTAACTTCGACACGGTATCCATATCGTGGTTAATCAAGTTGACAAATTTCCCGTCTTGGAAAAAATGAGGTACGGTGACCAAGGCATATTAGTGCACCATATAAATGGACTTTTCTAGGGCATTGATACAGAGATTGTAGAGTTCAAAAGGTCGGGACAGATTTCCCATACATGGGGATGTAGCTCAGATGGTAGAGCGCTCGCTTAGCATGCGAGAGGTACGGGGATCGATACCCCGCATCTCCACCTCAGAGATATCTCGTCAAAGCTAACGATAACTTTATGTTAGCACGTTTTCTGACCGTAAACCGAATCATTGCACATTCCATATTCTGCATGAAGATGTTATGCACCATAATTAAATATGAAATGTTTCAAATTAAATTATTAGATAAAGATATTATTAGATATGAAATGTTAGCACGTTTTCTGACCGTAAACCGAATCATTGCACATTCCATATTCTGCATGAAGTTTATGCACCAAAATTAGCATATTCATAAATGTCTTATATGAAATGTTTCAAATTAAATAGTGTATATCTTAATATTTAATCAATCTTTTCATAAATGTATATTAATGAAATAAATCATTTTTTTAACCATTTTGGTATAAGTTTTAAGTATTAACAGTTTTACCATAATAAATACACTTTATATGTGTTTCTTCATAGGATGTCATGAGTTCAAATCTAAAGAAGGGTAGGGTATGTATGTACCTTTGTAAACTTTAGCAAGTCCCATGGAGATGGTCATTTTCCCACAATCAAGGAGGTTGCATATAACAATTTGGTGTTTAGCTTTTCATCTTGGGGATGTAGCTCATATGATAAAGCACTCACTTTGCATGCAAGGGCCATGGGTCTTCGTCAATTTTAACTATATGAATTGTTTAAACTTTTTGACTGATTTGAAGATTCACTCAAAATTTTCCTTGTTTCTCTTATATAAAATCTCTACATACATGCCTAAATACATTTTGAGACAATATGGTGATTGCGCCGAGAGGCACTCTACAGCCCAGTATGAGGGAGATCTTGTGAGTCGAGTGTTTGTCGATATTGTCGGTCATAAATAACCTTTGTTAGTATGAGAGAGATCTTGTAAGTCGAGTGTTTGTCGATATTGTCGGCCATAAATAACCTTTGTTAGTATGAGAGAGATCTTGTAAGTCGAGTGTTTGTCGATATTGTCGGCCATAAACAAAATAATACAAAGTAAACAAAAAAGAATAATACAAAGTAAACAGTAATAAATATTATGTCGGCCATAAACAAAAAATAATAATACAAAGTAAAAGTAAATATGAGACTTAAACTAGAGACTTTAGAGCTTAGGATTAGGAGATAAATATTATGTCGGTCATAAATAAAAAAGAATAATAGAAAATAAAAAGTAAATATGAGACTTAAACTAGAGACTTTACTTTTTACTTTTAATACAAAGTAAAAAGTAAATATGAGATTTTAGAGTGTTTGTAGAGTAACTTGAAATAATACAAGTAAACAAAAAAGAATAATACAAAGTAAAAAGTAATAAATATTATGTTAGCCATAAACAAAAAAGAATAATACAAAGTAAAAACTAAATATGAGACTTAAATTAGAGACTTTAGATCTTAGGATTGGGTTGCTCAGGTATTGCACTCAATGAGCTATTGAAGGAGAGATTTGCACCTCGGGAGATTTGATCCCTCTCGGCGCTTGATAGAGCCTAGGATTTGGATCTATGCTGGTTGCTATCCCACATCACAATTACATGTATGAATTGTTGTTCCATTTTAACTTATTTGGTGATTCACTCAATTTTTTCTAATGTTCTTTCTCTTAGAGAAAACTCTCCACATACATTGTCATATTGGATGGATAGAAATCATTTTTACAAGGATAGGCATTTATAGTGTGAGAAATATTTTCATGAGATTCGTCTACATATGGAGCTAATAAAACAATGGCATATGTTCAAGGATTCAAGGATATTGTTGTCATTTGTCCATTATGTAGTGTCATTTGTTGATCTCTTTCATCCAGCGATGATTTGTTTGAGGACAATGGGTATGAGACTAGTGGTCCATCCTCTTGCACAACCCTGCTTGGTCCTCCAGCTATGATCCCATGCTTGTCCCATCTGTCTGCATTTCCTTCGTGCCCCTTCAGTTTCGACTCATGCACATTCCATCTACATACATCTTGTCCTGGTAGTAATGATATACAGTGCATTTACTATGTCTACCCTTATAAATTCTTGAGGACACAATTGTGACCTATCACTATTTTAGTTATTGTTAACACCTCCCTGAAAAGCTCCCCAAACATTTCTATTTGACTAAGTTTTATGTTGATATTAATGCTTTCATCCCAAATCCATGTTCCAGAGGCTCATTGTCGACACAAGTAGGTTCTTCAAGAATCACAATAAGAGGTGACTTGGAAAAAACATATTTATGTGTGCTAGAGCTTTCTTTATTGTCTCCTAGATCAATAATAACCTCTCCATTATCTCTCACGTTGTAGTGAATTGCAACAATATTATTTCTTAAAGGAATTCCAACATCCACCAAAGTAGCACAAGCTACATTAATAGCACATGCCAATAGAGCTCCATCATCGATGATAATAAGGATGTGTACCTTTGGCTTCCATATGAATTCAAGGGTGTCTTTCTTCAAGTTTTTCATTATCGCCCAATGAAGCCTCAATGATAAACACCAGTGAGCACATTGGTGTTGTCGCATATCCATGCTATTTGTGTAGGAAGCACTTGAACAAGCTAAATATATTAGCTAATTGGGGAAAAAACTTAGTAACCTTAAAGCTTTTGTGCCCATTCCCATGGCTATATTGTCTTCTCTACAACTAGGATATATGTTAGAAGTACACACTATAAGCTCAACCAAACAACATTTAGTGATTCCCTTCCATAGACCAAAAAATTAAGCATCATTATGTTACAACATATGAAAGTCAATTGTTGTTATGTCTAATATATTTGTTTCCATAGAAACAACTTTTCTTTTCTTTTCGACATAATTGACAAACTTGGATAACTCAAATACATAGCAATTCCTTGACTCATATCCTTACACTTGTCTATTATGTCTCCAATGACACTAACTACATGGTTCTTTAACCATTTAAGATATGTCTCCAATGACACTAACTACATGGTTCTTTAACCATTTAAAATATGTCTCCAATGACACTAACTACATGGTTCTTTAACCATTTGTGATATCTTAAGGAAACAATTCTTTAACCATTTGTGATATCTTAAGGAAACAATTCTTTAACCATGTGTAATATCTTATGGAAAAAAAACTTTACATACTAAAATAATTCTATGAAACCAAAAAACATTTATACTCATAACGTCCAAACTTACTTTTAACCAACCTTAGACTAATTTCTAGGTCTTCTCACTACATAATTCACTAAACCGATTGCTAAATCATATATTTAGTTTAGCACATTCCCTATAATATTCTATGTCACCAATAAGGAGGATCATGACACGAACTCTTTCATATATGGACCATAGGGATGGACAACCAATATAAAATTAAAAAATGAAAAATAACTATATGGATGGACAAGATAGATAAATTTCGTCATATTTTTTAATTTGATAGTTCAAAATATAAAAACGCGTGTCCCTTGGATCTTATATGCCAAGCGCGTTTCCCTCGTGTTCAATAAGAAGATTGAAATGCGAAAACAATAAAATTGCTAAACTAATTTCATTGTCATGACCTAACCCTAAGCAATAAGAACAGGTTGATTGTCATTTCCATTCTCCACCCAACTCTTTGCTCATACCTTTAAAACTCACATACATAGAAAAAGGAAGAAGATACATATTTTTAAAAGTCACAAACATAAAAGAGGAAGAAAATAATAGATTTTGCAATCAACTTCTGAAAATTTGATTTAGTAACATTATAAGTGGAATATTTAATATTTGTATAATTGATTGATTGATTGAGTTGTACATATTATTGAAATTTTGAAGTCAAATTAGTTAAGATGTATTTTTTAAGTAGTTTAATAAAAAAATATTTATAGTAAAAATTGAATTTATTTTTAAAATGGTAAAACTTATTATAATATAGTTTTCAAATCTATAGTGAGGACAACTATTATTGGCTACTATCCACAAATGTAAGTTGATTCATCACTATTATTCAAGGAAAATTAGACCACCTAAAATAACCCACTGGTGGTATGTAACGGAGCAGACTTCCAGTTTTGCTAGATACCTCTAAGTGTTGGGCCATTAACCAATTAGAAGTAGATTTAGGTCTTACTCCAAAACCAACAAAAAATGAATCTAACTATTTATTAATTCACTTTGTAATTACGCCAATAGGTATAGAATAATGCTTATCAGTGTTATTCTCTCCACTTTTCTTCTGGTGGAAGTCGATCGACAAAAATTCGAGATTTAAGGAGAAGACTGACAATTGTATAAAGGATATTATAGTAGTTTTCGTAGTCATCTAAGAGGAGTTGTTGTAACGTAATTCATTACATAACCACTTTGTATGTTGCACAGCTCATAGTTTGTGTTCGTTTTTTATGAACGAGCGACATATCCAACAGATCAAGTCATGGAGAGGATTTACTAGACGATGTCAAGATGCAAGACGAGGTATATTATGCAAATCACTATTCTGATGATTAATCTTAGTAGTTTTTCACGTTATAGGCTTGCTTATCCTTCATTTTGAACTCTTATTTGCACGAGTTTGTTGTAGAATTGTCTGATTTCTTTAACCTTAGACATTGCAAGACTTGACAAATAAATTTTGAGCCATCCGACTTTCTTACCTTGTGTACTACATTCACATTGTATAGTAAATTATATAATATTAGGGCATGAGTGTTATCTTGCCTTTTCATTATTTGTATTTGTTAACTATTACAAAAGCTGAAACTAAGGTGGAGAACATTTCTAGGTCATATCCTGGATTTCTAGTGGTCGTAGCCTCCATTGGTCCTGGAAACCGTGAGTACCTTTTAACTTCGAATTGATATTCTTTTATGTAGATTTGATATTGAAATTGATATAAACTGTGATCGTTGAAGGTGGTTGACAAGTTTATTATTATTAATTCCTATGGATTTTACCGACAATCTTTATTTTTCAACGACAAAAAAGGTTTCTTGCTATTCATAAGTGTGAATCAAAGAACCTTACAGATCTCCTATCCCATGGATAGATCTAAGTAATACTTCTATACATAATACTTCCTAATAATAATCATCTATGTAAAATTGTTAAATGATAACCAAAACAATTTTTTGTATTGAATCTTGTTTATACATATGAAAACCAAAATACTTTAAGTTTTATAATACTATTTATCCCAAGAACTAGTCGTTCTAATATGTAAAATCTAAATGATCCTATATTGACCTACTTCTGTTAGGAACCCATGACAACCCTTCTCTTTACTTTGATAGTATATTGTTGTTGGACGCATATGCTTTGTAAGTCATCCCATAGTATTTGTTGATCCATAGTTTGTATTATTGTTGTTGGACGCATATGCTTTGTAAGTCGTCTCGTAGTATTTGTTGATCCATAGTTTGTAATGGCCCATGGTTTTGACCCATATTATTGGTGCCTAGACTTAGTATATAAGTTTTTGTTGAGGCCAATGACGGCATCGTGAAGTTATTTTGTATTAAGCTTGCTCAAAGGAGATTGCCCCCTTGAAGTGGCCTGCGATCAATAAAAATATTCTGTGATCTGATATATTGTGTATTCATCAATTAATTGTTGCAGGTTCTTCTCATATGGTATCAAAGCCTCCACCTAGGTTCAAGTCATGCAGGTTCCATTGTCACTCTATCATCGTGCTTTTGGAGGATATGCTATTGAATTTTTTACTGTAACTAGGCTATTCGATGTAAAGCTCTGTATTTGTATTATATCTATAGGCTGGAGAGCAAATCGCTATAAAAGCCAGCCACCCTCCATCTAAGCGCAGTTGATAGGGGCCAGCAGCGTCGCTCGAGCATTGGAATAAGCACCAAGAACAAAGGTAGGGCTCAATCTGTAACCCGGTAAGCTGCTGAGTCAAAGGGCATGGAACTATATTGAGGTGCCTACACAGGGTGGAAACGTTGGCATTGCAGTGTTCATCCGGGGCTCGTATGACTCAAAGGGGACACCACCGTATGGGTGCACATCCAACCCAGAGTCTGTACTGCAGAGCATGGTGGGATGTTAAGATCCTAGAGGGCGGCCTTCACTAACACCTTGGGGTTTTGGTATAATGGTTCGTATCAACTTCCTGAAGCTGATGATCTGAAAAAATGTGAAAAGTATAAGATCGAAGTAATCCTTTTTTGGATAAGATATCTACACACTGATTGCAATGCCACGAGATATGTTGATAGTTAATCAGAGCAAACTGGTCTATAAAAGAAGAGATCCTCGATTTCCATTGTTCAAGAGAAGCCACCCACAAATGTAAAAAGCCCCGTTCCCAATATATAATTTCCAAGGAGTCTCCAAGTACCTATAAATCATGTAAATTGATAGATAATGCAAAGTGAAGGAGACCCCAGAGGACCAATAATTTAGCCCTCGTATTGCTTCCCCTACCACAATCAAAATAGGGCTCATAATAGCAATTCAGAGATATCAAAATGAAGCCACTTGCACCACAAATACCTCTATGTCTGACAACGTCGAAATAAACAACATGCCTATCATGTGCAATGAGAGGATAGAAGATATTCTTTAATGTAATACCCCTAGAAATATTCTCACGGACCTCTGTAAGAAACTTCAAGATAAAAGAACGATCCCACGAGAAACTGAAACAATGATTCTCAAACATAAGCACGTTACGAAGTCTTCAAATAATCCAGAAGGAAAATAAAGGAAAGGATGTGTAATGTGATCTCCGATCATACCATCCGTGAAGTGCCATATCCAGTGTCCCTTGGTTCCATGTGAAATCAATATGCCATTGTGCACTTAAATCTACCCAGAGATGGAGAGTAATCGGACACTGCACAAATAGATGATCAACTGTTTCTGCATCTTGATAATATAGAGGACAAGCATTGGGGCCCATTCCACCTCTACGTATGAAATTATCCCCACTGAGAATCTTATTATGTAAAGCAAGCCATAGAAAACATAATATCTTCAACGGAATCTGCCAATGCCAAATTTTGGAGGACCGCCAGTGGATAGTAGTGGGTTGGTGATTGTTAGCAATAGCCCAGTAAGCCGAATTAGTATTGATGTCACCCACCGACTCACCCCAAGACCATGCACTACAATCAGATCTTGTCTGTAATCTAATACCCAATATATTAAGGCCAACAACGTAATTATCCCACTCATAGCCAATAGTACCTGTAAGACCAATATCTGAAGCCTGCATCCAATACTCATTGTGATGTAAATCAACATGCTTCCTAGCCTGGTTCAAGAAAAAGAGACCCTGCAAATGTAAGTAGTCCAGAGTATGTTGTGATAGGGACTTAAAACAGCCAAGGATGGGGTCAACAACCAGGCGGATTTGAAATCCGTCCCCAACCTGCCAGACCAAATGATCAAGTAATAATGGAAAGACCTCTAGCAAGCTGCGCCACGTAAGAGATGTACCCACAAGGTTTTTCCTTGGCAGTCTGATCCATTCGATGATAGAACTATCCTTAAGATATCTATCCCACATAGTCATAATCAAGCCCATAGACCCTGGTGAGTGAGTGCTCTCCAAATACTCTTAAGATGTATAGCCTTACAAAACCAAAAAATATTTTTAATATCCCAACCTCCGTGCTCCTTTGGAATGAATATCCTATCCCAAGCAATCAAATGAACCTCATTCTGATCTGGTACCACATTCCACAGAAATTGAAAAGTAATCTGACGGATCTGATGAAGGATACTAGCTGGGATCTTGGATAGTGTAAACCAATAGATCGGAAAATTTGCCAACACTGCTCGTAAGAGAATCTATCTTCCCCCAAGAGTCAATTTTCGGTGATACCATGCCTGTATCTTCTTTTCATATTTCTTAAGAAGCCGATGCCAATTAGTAATATGATAGTCACTAGGCTTCAGAAAATATCGAAGGTATTTCATACCACAATCCAGAGCTTGAAAGTCAAAGGGAAAAATCATACGAACTTGTGTATTGAAATCCTCATCCAAAAGCAGATGATATAGAAGAAAATGTATTCGACGATTTGATCACAAAAGGCAATAAGCATTACATAAGTGGATGCAAGGTCAAGGTTTTTATTGCTAATTTCATTAAGGAATATTTTTCAGAACCTTGGAGATCTTTAGCTTTGATGGGGGGAATTCTTATGTTGTTGCTCATGGTTGTACATACAATATTCTCAATACTACCATATGCACAACATCATTAGTGCCTTGGTTTTTCTCTTTCCAAATGATTTTGTTAGCATAAGTAGTGTAAAAGACAGATTTCTAGTGATTTGTATGTTGTTGGACTATTTTCTGTTGAACAAGCTCTTGAATATTATTCATCATATTAGGCAATAATGTTATAATATAATGGCTCTGGATTGAGCTTTCTAGATGTTGTTGGGCTATTCTCTATTAGCCATCATAGTTCCATCTTAAACCTGGAGCTATTTGATCCTTCCCATTGAAACTATGGTAGTCTGTTGCAGCTCTTGCAGTGTTAAGAGAAGTTGTATACTGAATTTAAACTACGGTAGTCTATTGCAGCTCTTGCAGTGAAATCATGGAGATGGAGAAGAAAAACGTGAAGGCTCATGTCCTAGTCTTGTCCTACCCAGCAACTGGCCATACGAATCCAACGCTACAGTTCTCCAAGAACATCGCCTCCAGAGGACTGCAGTGAAATCTCTGTTAAATTTACTAAAGAGGATTTTTGTACCTATTCGAAGGCTAAAGTGCCCTATGTGCTTCTTCCCCTTGTAGAGTGATATTTTGGCTGCTCCGTGAAGTATTCTTTCTTTCTTTAAAAAGTTAAATTACATTTTGAATAGAATTATGGTCATTTAGCCTATTAATGCCATTAATAGTTTTCTCTGTTAAATTTACTAAAGAGGATTTTTGTACCCATTCGAAGGCTAAAATGCCCTATGTGCTTCTGCCCCCTGTAGAGTGATATTTTGGCTGCTCTATGAAATATTATTTCTTTCTTTAAAAAGTTAAATTACATTTTGAATAGAATTATGGTCATTCAACCTATTAATGCCATTGATAATTTTCTCTGTTAAATTTACTAAAGAGGATTTTTGTACCCATTCGAAGGCTAAAATGCCCTATGTGGTTTAGCCCCTTGTAGAGTGAAATTGTGGCTGCTCCGTGAAGTATTCTTTGTTTCTTTAAAAAGTTAAATTACATTTTGAATAGAAGTATGGCCATTTGGCCTATTAATGCCATTAATAGTTTTCTTTGTTAACTTTACTAAAGAGGATTTTTGTACCCATTCGAAAGCTAAAATGCCCTATGTGGTTCTTCCCTTGTAGAGTGATCTTCTGGCTGCTCTGTGAAGTATTCTTTGCTTCTTTAAAAAGTTAAATTTTTTTGATGATTTCTGCAAGTTTATTTGAGCGTGTAATGCAGTGAAAGACAGACATAGCTAGCATAGCTTTAATAATGGAGAAAGAGTAATCTCTCCATCGGAATAGTTGCACTGAAATGTCTGCAGACAATGAAGCTGAGACTCACCACGGAATTGGTGAGACATGGATGTTGCCACATTCTTCACAACCAGAATCTAAGTCTCATTTTATAAGTGCTAATTGGATCACTGAAAATGAATGGATTTTTCATATCCTGGAGAGTTCCGATGTTGGTCGCCTTCGATCACCATCGATTATTTCAATCTTTAAAGTTTCGAACTACTTCTTGAAAAGTTCAAGAGAAAGAGAAATATACGTGCCTACAGAGTGTCGATAGGACCGTATCATCACAGAAGTGGTGAGCTTAGTGCAATGAACCGTCTAAAAGGAAAAGCCCTGCGTGTAATAATGACCAAGTTTAATCAGAAGTCTAACTTAGCTCCAACTAATATGCGCTTCTCCGGTCACGCTAAGAATGTGATCTTGGGGCTAGAGGAGCAAATTAGGAATGCTTATGCTGAAAAATCAATTGCAACGGAAAAACACTATCTCTAAATGCTAACTTTCGACGATTGCTTTATTCTGGAGATATTGAGGACTTTTGCTCAACGGATAAGCCTTGAAGATTATGCTACTGGTCCTATTTTTCGGTCTGAAAATATTGAACACGTTGAACATGATATACTGCAAGACATTTTAAAGCTGGAAAATCAAGTACCATTCATAGTTCTTGAAGCTCTATTATCGTTGGAGCTCACCTTGACTGGTAGTGATATCCGACAATAGCTTTTCACTGAATGCATCGAAGTGTTATTATCACATTTCTTCCCTTTCATGCATGATGAAGCTAGAGGTCAATGGTCCTAGCCGCTACAAGGTGAAGAAGTTCATCATATTATGGATTTGATGCATAGATGCAATGTGAGTCATAGGTCCATTGTGCCGCGCGGTCATTATTGCTTAATGTTCCGCCGAGATGTAAGAGTCTCTCGGTTAGTAGAATTAAGAATCCCTCGTGCAGTCGATTTAGGAAATATGGGGATACAATTTAAGCAGTGCTGTAGAGTCACTGATATTAATTTTGATATGAATAGCGCCACAATGTTTCTTCCGTTGATCACAGTGGACAAGGTAACGGAGATACTCTTCAAAAACCTAATTGCCTTTGAGATATGCAAGCCATCTCCAATCAATTACATTACATCTTACACATATCTCATGCACAATTTAATCGACTTGAAAGAAGACGTGGATCGACTTAGAAACACGGCCATTATTTTAAACTGCATTGGGAGTGATGCAGAGGTTGCCAAACTATTTATTGGACTTTGCAAGGAAGTCGTCGTGGGTATCGAAGAACATGTATTTGACGGTCTGATCACAAAAGTCAATAAGCATTACAGAAGTGGATGCAAGGTCAGGTTTTTTTTGCTAATTTCATTAAGGAATATTTTTCAGAACCCCGGAGATCTTTAGCTTTGATGGGGGGAATTCTTATGTTGTTGCTCATGGTTTTACAGACGGTATTCTCAGTACTACGTATGCACAACATCATTAGTGCCTTGGGATTTCTCTTTCCAAATGATTTTGTTAGCATAAGTAGTGTAAAAGATAGATTTCTACTGATTTGTATGTTGTTGGGCTATTTTCTGTTGAACAAGCTCTCAAATATTATTCATCATATTCGGAAATAATGTTATAATATAATGGCTTTAGATTGAGCTTTCTAGATGTTGTTGGGATATTTTCTATTAGCCAGCATAGTTCCATCTTAAACCTGGAGATATCAGATCCTTCCCATTGAAACTACGGTAGTCTGTTGCAATTCTTGTAGTGTTAAGAGAAGTTGTATTCCAAATTTAAACGATGGTATTCTGTTGCATCTCTTGCAGTGAAATCATGGAGATGGAGAAGTAAAACATGAAGGCTCACGTCCTAGTCTTGTCCTACCCAGCAACCGGCCATACAAATCCAATGCTACAGTTCTCCAAGAACATCGCCTCCAGAGGACTGCAGTGAAATCTCTGTTAAATTTACTAAAGAGGATTTTTGTACCCATTCGAAGGATAAAATGCCCTATGTGCTTCTGCCCCTGGTAGAGTCATATTGTGGCTGCTCTGTGAAGTATTCTTTGTTTCTTTAAAAAGTTAAATTACATTTTGAATAGAATTATGGCCATTCGGCCTATTAATGCCATTAATAGTTTTCTTTGTTAAATTTAATAAAGAGGATTTGTGTACCCATTCGAAGGCTAAAATACCCTATGTTGTTGTTGGGCTAGTTCCATCTTAAACCTAGAGCTATCAGATCCTTCCCATTGAAACTACGATAGTTTGTTGTAGCACTTGCAGTGTTAAGAGAAGTTGTATACCAAATTTAAACTACGGTAGTCTGTTGCAGCTCTTGCAGTGAAATCATGGAGATGGAGAAGAAAAACGTGAAGTCTCACGTCATGGTCTTGTCCTACCTAACAACCGGCCATAGGAATCCAATGCTACAGTTCTCCAAGAACATCGCCTCCAGAGGACTGCAGTGAAATCTATGTTAAATTTACTAAAGAGGATTTTTGTACCCATTTGAAGGCTAAAATGCCCTATGTGATTCTGCCCCTTATAGAGTGATATTGTGGCTGCTCTGTGAAGTATTCTTTGTTTCTTTCAAAAGTTAAATTACATTTTGAATAGAATTATGGCCATTCGGCCTATTAATGCCATTAATAGTTTTCTGTGTTAAATTTACTAAAGAGAATTTTTGTACCCACGTTGTTGGGCTATTTTCTATTAGACAGCATAGTTCCATCTTAAACCTGGAGCTATCAAATCCTTCCCATTGAAACTATGGTAGTCTATTGCAGCTCTTGCAGTGAAATCATGGAGATGGAGAAGAAAAATGTGAAGGCTCACGTCCTGGTCTTGTCCTACCCAACAACCGGCCATACGAATCCAATGCTACAGTTCTCCAAAAACATCGCCTCTAGAGGACTGTAGTGAAATCTCTGTTAATTTTTCTAAAGAGGATTTTTGTACCCATTTGAAGGCTAAAATGGCCTATGTGCTTCAACCCCTTGTAGAGTGATATTGTGGCTGGTCTGTGAAGTATTCTTTGTTTCTTTAAAAAGTTAAATTACATTTTGAATAGAATTATGGCCATTCGACCTATTAATGTCGTTAATAGTTTTCTCTGTTAAATTTACTAAAGAGGATTTTTGTACCCATGTTGTTGGGTTATTTTCTATTAGCCAACATAGTTCCATCTTAAACCTGGAGCTATCAAATCCTTCCCATTGAAACTATGGTAGTCTGTTGCAGCTCTTGCAGTGTTAAGAGAAGTTATATACTGAATTTAAACTACGGTAGTCTGTTGCAGCTCTTGCAGTGAAATCATGGATATGGAGAAGAAAAATGTGAAGGCTCATGTCCTGGTCTTGTCCTACCCAGCAACCGGCCATACGAATCCAACGCTACAGTTCTCCAAGAACATCGCCTCTAGAGGACTGCAGTGAAATCTCTGTTAAATTTACTAAACAGGATTTTTGTACCCATTTGAAGGCTAAGAAGCCGTATGTGTTCATGCCCCTTGTAGAGTGATATTGTGGCTGCTCTATGAAGTATTCTTTGTTTCTTTAAAAAGTTAAATTGCATTTTGAATAGAAGTGAAAGACAGACATAGATGGCATAGCTTTAATAATAGAGAAAGAGTAATCTCTGCATCGGAATTGTTGTCGCCGCTATAGGGTGAAGAAGTTCATCATATTCTTGATTTGATGCACATATGCATTGTGGGTCATAGATCCATTGTGCCACGCAGTCATTGGTTCTTAATGTTCCGCCGAGCGTAAGAGTCTCTCGATCAGTAGAATTAAGAATCCCTCGTGCAGTAGATTTAGGAAATGCGGGTATACAATTTAAGCAGAGCCGTAGAGTCACTGATATTAATTTTATCTGAATAGCGCCATAATGTTTCTTCTGTCAATCACAGTGGACAAGGTAATGGAGATACTCTTCAAAAACCTAATTTCCTTTGAGATACGCAAGCCATCTCCAATCAATTACATTACGTCTTACGCATATCTCATGCACAATTTAATTGACTTGAAAGAAGACGTGGCTATACTTAGGAACATGGGCATTATTATAAACTGCATTGGGAGTGATGCAGAGGTTGCCAAACTGTTTAATAGACTTTGCAAGGAAGTCGTCGTGGGTATCGAAGAAAATGTATTCGACGGTCTAATCACAAAAGTCAATAAGCATTACAGAAGTGGATGCAAGGTCAAGGTTTTTTTTGCTAATTTCATTAAGGAATATTTTTCAGAACCACGAAGATCTTTAGCTGTGATGGGGTGAATTCTTATGTTGTTTCTCATGGTTGTACAGATAGTATTCTCAGTACTACGTATGCACAACATCATTAGTGCCTTGGGTTTTCTCTTTCCAAATGATTTTGTTAGCATAAGTAGTGTAAAAGACAGATTTCTAGTGATTTGTATGCTATTGGGCTATTTTCTGTTGAACAAGCTCTTGAATATTATTCATCATATTCGGCAATAATGTTATAATATAATGGCTCTGGATTGAGCTTTCTAGATGTTGTTGGGCTATTTTCTATTAGCCAGCATAATTCCATCTTAAACCTGGAGCTATCAGATCCTTCCCATTGAAACTACGGTAGTCTGTTGCAGCTCTTGCAGTGTTAAGAGAAGTTTTATACCAAATTTAAACTACGGTAGTTTGTTGCAGCTCTTGCAGTGAAATCATGGAGATGGAGAAGAAAAACGTGAACGCTCACGTCCTGGTCTTGTCCTACCCAACAACTGGCCATACGAATCCAATGGTATAGTTCTCGAAGAACATCGCCTCCAGAGGACTGCAGTGAAATCTCTATTAAATTTACTAAAGAGGATTTTTGTACCCATTCAAAGGATAAAATGCCCTATGTGCTTCTGCCCCTTGTAGAGTGATATTGTAGCTACTCTGTTAAGTATTCTTTGTTTCTTTAAAAAGTTAAATTACATTTTCAATAGAATTATGGCCATTCATCCTATTAATGCCATTAATAGTTTTCTCTGTTAAGTTTACTAAAGAGGATTTTTGTACCCATTCGAAGGCTAAAATGCCCTATGTGCTTCTACCCCTTATAGAGTGATATTATGGCTGCTCTGTGAAGTATTCTTTGTTTCTTTAAAAAGTTTTCTTTTTTTTTTATGATTTCTGCAGGTTTATTTGAGCGTGTAATACAGTGAAAGACAAACATAACTAGCATAGATTTAATAATAGAGAAAGAGTAATCTCTGCTTCGGAATTGTTGCACTGAAATGTCTGCAGACAATGAAGCTGAGAATCACCATGAGATTGGTGAGACATCGATGTTGCCACATTCTTCACAGCCAGAATCTAAGTCTCATTTGATGAGTGCTAATTGGATCACTGAAAATGAATGGATTTTTCATATCCTGGAGAGTTCTGATGTTGGAAACCCTCGATCACCATCGATTATTTCAATCTTTAAAGTTCTAAACTACTTCCTGAAAATTTCAAGAGAAAGAGAAATATACATGCCTACAAGAGTGTCGATAGGAATGTATCATCACGGAAGTGGTGAGCTTAGTACAATGAACCGTCTAAAAGGAAAAGACCTGCGTGTAATGATGACTAGGTTTAATCAAAAGTCTAACTTAGCTCCAACTGATATGTGCTTCTCCCGTCGTGCTAAGAATGTGATCTTGGGGCTCGAGGAGCAAATCAAGAATGCTTATGCTGAAAAAATCAGTTGCGATGGAAAAACACTATCTTTGATGCTAATGTTCGACGAATGCCTTATTCTAGAGATATTGAGAACTTTTGCTCAACAGATAAGCCTTGAAGATTCTGCTACTGATCCTATTTTTCGGTCTAAAAAGATTGAACAAGATGATATACTGCAAGAAATTTTAAAGCTATAAAATCAAGTACCATTCATAGTTCTTGAAGCTATACTGTTGTTGGAGCTCACCTTGACTGGTAATGATATCCGGAAACAGCTTTTCACTGAATGCATCAAAATGTTATTGTCACATTTCTTCCCTTTCATGCATGATGCAGCTAGAGGTCAATGGTCCTGGCCGCTACAGGGTGAAGAAGTTCATCATATTCTGGATTTGATGCACATATGCGTTGTGGGTCATAGATCCATCGTGCCGTGCAGTCATTGGTGCTTAATGTTCGGCTGAGACGTGAGAGTCTCTCAGTCAGTAGAATTAAGAATCCCTCGTGCAGTCAATTTAGAAAATGCGGGTATACAATTTAAGCAGTGCCCTAGAGTCACTGATATTAATTTTGATCTGAATAGAGCCACAATGTTTCTTCCATCGATCACAGTGGAAAAGGTAATGAAGATACTATTCAAAAACCTAATTTCCTTTGAGATATGCAATCCATCTCCAATCAATTACATTACATCTTACACATATCTCATGCACAATTTAATCGACTTGAAAGAAGACGTGGCTCTACTAAAAAACATGGGCACTATTATAAACTACATTGGGAGTGATGCAGAGGTTGCTAAAATGTTTAATGGAATTTGTAAGGAAGTCGTCCTGGGTATCGAAGAAAATGTAATCGACGGTCTGATCACAAAATTCAATAAGCATTACAAAAGTGGATGCAAGGTCAAGGTTTTTTTTGCTAATTTCATTAAGGAATATTTTTCAGAACCCCGAAGATCTTTAGCTTTGATGGGGGCAATTCTTATGTTGTTGCTCATGGTTGTACAAACAATATTCTCAGTAATATCGTATGCACAACATCATTAGTGCCTTGGTTTTTCTCTTTCCAAATGATTTTGTTAGCATAAGTTGTGTAGAAGACAGATTTCTAGTGATTCGTATGCTGATGGGCTATTTTCTGTTGAACAAGCTCTTGAATATTATTCATAATATTTGGCAATAATGTTATAATATAATGGCTCTGGATTGAGCTTTCTAGATGTTGTTGGGCTATTTTATATTAGCCAACATAGTTCCATCTTAATCCTGGAGCTATCGGATCCTTCCCATTGAAACTACAGTAGTCTGTTGCAGCTCTTGTGTTGATGTATATGTAACTTCGGAATGTATTTCACCCATGTATTTCATCTATGTATATTGTACTCCTATAGAGATGTTATTATTCCTCTATACGGAAGTGTCGTCATTTGTATTAACAAGTGTTGCAAGTGTTATAACTTGCTGATGGGTTATTAGACCACCATGTGTGGGGTCGCCCTGATTAAGTTAATATTGGGTTATTGTACTAAGCTAGACAAGTCGGCCCCATAAGGTTATTGGGCAGTCAGGACAAGTATAAATAGAGATCTCCCGATCTCTATTTGGATCACTTCACAACTCACTCTTCCTTCACTCGGAAAGTGGCGCACATGTGAGGAGGAGGATCAGCTGCTAGGAGGAGTCTATCTCTGTGTACTTTGGTTGTACTATTTCTCTATCTATCTCTGAGGAAGTTGTGTGGTTTTTCACCTTAGGGTTTTCCCCACGGAAACTCTGTGTGTCTATTATCTCCTATGTTTTGCATCTTGTGATGATTGATATGCTTGCTATGATTGATATGCATTGATATACTGTACATGTTATTATCTCAGTAAAGATCCTAGAGTATATTGAATTAATGCTCAAAAATTAACATGGTATCAGAGCTAACCTGAGAAGAAGACTTTGTGTAGTGACAGAAACCAGGGTTTCTTGTTTATTGGGTTTCTCTCCACAGAGTTTGGAAAAGTAATATGATAGATTGACTCTCCTCAGCAAGGTGAATCTATCTGTCCAATCAGAATTCAGTTCTGAGCACTTTCCGTTTTGGCCCTAAAACTTAGGGTTTCCATAAAAATAGGAAATTCTGAAATCTGAAGACATAGTTGGAAGCTCCTTAAAAAAATCAAAATTTAGAGCTTTGGATCGAGATTTTTGGCTAGGTAAATCTTCGGGAAACTCAAACCCTAATTCAGGGTCCTCCTTAGTGAATCCGGGAAGACTTAGAAGCCCTTATGAAGGGTGAAACTTTGCATAAATCAAATTCTGAGTATACCAGGATGATCAGCTCATCAAGGCGCATCTTTCTATCCTTTCAGAAAGTTTAAATTCACATTTTGAATTTTTAGGGTTTCTCTGACAAACCCTAATCCGGGACTAGATCCAGTTTTCAGCAAATCAAGTGGTAAGAACTAAATCTTTTCTATTTCCATTTGAAGTACTCTTTAAAGACATCTCACCACACCAAGCTTGAGGAAAAGCTTGAAGGGGCTGATAACTTCCAAGCCTGGAAGTATAGGATTGGGTTAATCTTAGAAGAGAATGAGTTGGACTCATATATAAAAGAAGAGATCCCTATCCCAGAGGATGAAGAGGCTAAGATATTGCATAAGAAGAACTTGGTCAAGGCAAAAAGAATCATTGTTGATTCTATCAAAGACCATCTCATACCACATGTGTCATCTCTGAAGACACCCAAGTAGATGTTTGACTCTTTGACCAAGCTATTTGAAGGGAAGAACATAAATCGGAAGATGACTCTGCGGAATCAATTGAAAGGGGTCAAGCTATTGAATGGAGAGACCATTCAATCGTACTTCTCCAAGGTCTCTCAGATCAAGGAACAACTTGAAGCTGTGGATGAAGTAGTAGACAATGGTGAAGTTGTTATGACCACTTTGAATGGCCTACCTAGCTCATGGGACTCTTTTATTCAAGGAATCTGTGTAAGAAAGAAATTGATCTCTTTCAGTAGACTATTGGATGAATTATCTCAAGAAGAAGCAAGGCTTGTGGCACGAGAAGAAAATATGGGGAATGAAGATCAAGCTCTCACAGCTCACACCAAGAAAGGGAAGTCCAAGAGAGAGCCATCCCACTTCAGAAAAACTTCACACCACCATTATCATAAGGATAAGAAAGATCTCAGATGCTTCAATTGCAATGAGAAGGGACACTTTGCTTCAGAGTGTCCCAAGAAGAAGAAAGACAACAAAAACAAGAAGAACAACAAGAAGAGATATCATGCTCATGCTGTTGAGGATGATGAACCTCCAAAGAAGAAGGCTAGAGCAGAAAGTGATGATGATGACTCATCAAGCGAAGAAGAGTATGTTCTAATCTCTACTCTCACAGGTACTATTTCTCATGGATGTAATGATTGGCTTATTGATAGTGGGGCTTACAAACACATGACTGGGTTTAAAGAATCTTTTGTAAATTTATCTGAACATGAATCACCCCATAAAGTGAAACTTGGGGATGACTATCAATACCCTATCAAAGGAAGTGGTGAAGCCTCCTACAACCTAGATTCTGGAAAATATTTGAAGATGAAAGAAGTTCTTTATGTATTTGGGCTCAAGAAAAACCTACTCTCCATATCTGCATTGGATGCAAAAGGTATGAGGGTTGTATTTGTGGATGGCCAAGTTTTAATGTGGTCAAAGGGAAAGACCATAGATGATGCAGTGGTGATTGGAGAGCAAGAGGGAGGATTGTATAAATTGAAGGGACAACCTGAACATGCCATGGTGCATGATTCCATGGAGCCAAGTGAACTTTGGCATAGAAGACTTGCACATATGCACTACAGAGCATTACCAATTGCAAGTAAAGTTGTAGAAGGTCTTCCTGAAATCAAGACCAAGCATGAAGGTGTTTGCAAAGGATGTGCAAAAGGAAAGAACATAAAGAAGGCATTTCCAAGCAGTGAAAGCAAGGCAAAAGGGATCTTGGAAATTATCCACTCTAATGTATGTGGTCCGATGTCATCCAGTTCTCTGAGTGGGTATGTTTACTATGTCTCTTTCATTGATGACTTCTCCAGGAAGACTTGGGTTTACTTCTTGAAGAACAAAGATGAAGTGTTTGATAAATTCAAGGAATTCAAAACCTTGATGGAGAACCAAACTGATAAAAAGATCAAAACATTCAGATCCAACAATGGTGGAGAATTCACTTCAGGTGACTTCAAGAAGCTATGCAGTGATTCAGGGATTAAGAGGGAGTTGACTACTCCTTACAATCCACAACAGAATGGAGTTGCAGAAAGAAAGAATCGAACAATCATGGAAGCAGCAAGGGCAATGTTGCATGACCAGGATCTACATATGCATCTATGGGTAGAAGCATCTAGGGCAGCTGTATATGTACAAAACAGAACACCCCACAAGATATTGGACAACAAGACACCAGAAGAAGTCTTCTCTGGTAAGAAACCTGAAGTCAACCATCTCAGAATATTTGGTTGTCCAGTATACACTCATGTCCCAAAGGAAAAGAGGACCAAGCTAGATCCTTCAGGAAAGAATGGTATCTTTGTGGGTTACAGTGAAAACTTGAAGGCTTACATAATACACTTTCCAGGGTTCAAGAAGATTGATGTCAGTAGGGATGTGACATTTGATGAAAACTCAACATTCATCAAATCAAGGAAGACACCTGCTGAAAATTATGAAGAACCTAAGGAAACTAGATTTCAAAATACTACTATGACTGAAGCAATTCTAGATGCAGATCATGAAATTGAAGACCCACAAGAACCTGTAGATCCACCCCGTGAGAATAACTCTCACAAGAGGAAACCTGCATGGGCTAGAGAGCTCATTCAAGATGTAGAAAGATATGGCATTCCAGAAGAAGAACACAGAGCAAAGAAGAGAACTAGATCACATACCAGCTATGTTGCTTTACTCTGTGATATCATGAACAAAGAACCTTCCAATTACGAAGAAGCAGTGGAAAAGAAAGAATGGAAGGATGCCATGATCGAATAATACCAATCAATAATGAAGAATGATGTTTGGGATGTTGTCCCAAGACCTGAAGGGAAGTCTGTTGTGACTTCCAAATGGATCTACAAGATTAAGCATGCTGCAGATGGCAGCATAGATAAATACAAAGCAAGATTTATAGCTCGTGGCTTCTCTCAGAAAGAGGGAATAGATTATGAAGAAAATTTTGCTCCTGTAGCCAGGTACATTTCCATCAGATCAGTACTTGCTCTGGCTGCAGTGATGAAATGGAAGATACACCAGATGGATGTCAAGTATACTTTCTTGAATGGTGTAGTTGAAGAGGAAGTGTATGTGGAGCAGCCACTCGGTTTTGAAACACATGACAGGGAGTCATATGTGTGCAGATCGAAGAAAGCCTTGTATGGCTTAAAACAAGCTCCTAAGACTTGGCATGGTAGGATGAATAGTTTCCTATGTAGTTTGGGCTTTACCAAGAGTAAAGCGGATTCCAACCTTTACTACAAGGTTGAGGAAGGCAATCTTGTGATGCTACTCTTGTACGTAGATGACCTATTTGTAACAGGTGAAGATAGATTGATTGCCGATACCAAGAGGAAGCTTGCTGTCGAGTTCGAGATGAAGGGCTTGGGGATGATGCACTATTTTCTAGGCATGGAGGTGTGGCAGAGTGCAGATGGGATCTTCCTTGGACAAGGGAAGTATGCAATAGAGATCCTGAAGAGGTTCGGGATGATGGACTGCAAGGCCATGGCCACACTTATGGACATGAACCTGAATCTTCTGTGTGATGATTCATCTGATCCAGTTGATGTCATGATGTATCGTCAGATGATTGGGTCCTTGATGTACTTGATGAACACGAGACCAGATATTTTCTTTTCGGTGAACACATTGAGCCAGTTCCTGACAGATCCGAGGAGTGTTCACCTGGTTGCTGTAAAGCATATTCTGAGGTACCTGAAGGGTACAGTTGATTATGGGCTCAAGTATGATGCGAATCAAAATTTTAACCTGCAGGGTTATGTTGATTTAGATTGGGCAGGCAGTGCTACAGATAGGAAGAGCACATCTAGGTGCTGCTTCAGTATGGGATCAGGTGTGATCTCTTGGTTTAGTAGGAAGCAGTCCTGCGTAGCACTGAGTACAACCGAAGCAGAGTATTTGCAGCTTGTTCGGCTAGTTGTGAAAAAGTATGGCTTCAGAAGCTACTGTCTGAGTTATTTGATCTACCGCTGGAGGCTACTGGTATCTTTTGTGACAACCAGAGTTGTGTGAAGCTGTCTGAGAACCCGGTGTTCCACGACAGGTCGAAACACATAGAGATCAAATACCACTATATCAGGGATATGGTGCATAGAGGAGCAGTGAAGCTCCTGTATGTTACGACAGATGAGCAGATTGCAGATGTGTTGACGAAGCCACTAGCCAGAGTGAAGTTCGAGTACTTCAGAGAGAGGCTTGGTGTTCTTCAGATCGACAACACTTCGAGGAAGAAGTGATGGAGACATTTTTCTGAAGCCACTCCAAGCATGGTGGAAGGAGGATCCTTCACATGGCTATGGATGTAAGCACTGGATGATAAGCATCAGGATGATGTTCTAGTTTTTGCTCTGCATGATCAGTTGGATCATTTATGCATGTATGCATCATGTTGGATGCTGGATATGATCAGTTGGATCATTTATGTATGTATGCATCATGTTGGATGTTGAATATGATCAGTTGGATAATTTATGTATGTATGCATCATGTTGGATGTTGGATATGATCAGTTGGATCATTCATATGTATTTTGTATATGCATCATGTTGGATGCTTGGACCATGTATCTGTATATGTATCAGGTGGATACGTTGTATGATCAGGTAGATCATGTATGTTGATATATATCAGGTAGATACATTGTGTGATCGGGTGGATCATGTATCTATGTATGTATTAGGTGGATACATTGTATGATCAAGTGGATCATGTATGATGATATGTATCAGGTAGATACTTGGTATGCATCAGGTAAATGCATTGTATGATCAAGATGATCATGGATGACGAGCTTCAGGATGTTTCTCCAGATGACATGCACCAGGATGATGTAGTGTTGATGATCTGGATGATCATGTACATCAGGATGATGTATTGTGAGTATCAGGTTGATACTCTATGGCCGTGGATAGGTTATGCAGATGAGCATGTAAGTAGACCTGGGAGATCTGGACAGGATGAAAAAGGCCTCAGATGCTCTTTCGATGCATTGCTCTAGGAGGACTTGTAAGACCTAGGATATCCGAGAGGTTGGGCTGTGTGCCCGTAATAAGTCCTGGGATGCTCTTTCGAGGGTTTGTCCTGTGACGACATGTAAGACCTGGGAGATCCGAGAGGTTGGGCTGTGTGCCCGTAATAAGTCTTGGGATGCTCTTTCGAGGGTTTGTGGTGGTGACTACATGTAAGACCTGGGAGATCCGATAGGTTGGGCTGTGTGCCCGTAATAAGTCCTGGGATGCTCTTTCGAGGGTTTGTAGTGGAGATCACATGTAAGACCTGGGAGATCCGATAGGTTGGGCTATGTGCCCGTAATAAGTCTTGGGATGCTCTTTCGAGGGTTTATGATGAGGGTCACATGTAAGACCTGGGAGATCCGATAGGTTGGGCTGTGTGCCCGTAATAAGTCCTGGGATGCTCTTGCGAGGGTTTGTGACGCACGAAATAAGTCTTAAGGATTCCACAGTATGGCCAGTGATGATGAAGACCTACAGGTGGTGGTCCTACATCCAGTATGAAAAAGGACTGGCTTTGTAGAACTTCCTATGATGAGTAGATTCAAAGATTGATTGAGATAGTCGCAGCAATGACGATGACGATGATTCGAGGATGATGATCCAGAGAAGAAGACTTGTGCTAGCAGATCTTGTAACATCCCTCAAATTCGACCCCTATTATAAATATTCTTGTAAATATAATTATGAATTTTGTAAATGGCCCTGGTGAGGAGCTCAAGGCCAAGGCCCCACCATAGGACCTTAAAACTAGTGTTATGTCCCCAAGTGTTATTTTAATCTTAAGGGTTTAAGCGCAGTGACACAATTAGAAGACACAACCGTTTTCGTTAAGGTTAGGTAAGGTTAAGATCGTCACCAAAAAAACCCACTATCAAGCAAATTGTGTAAGCTAATTAGTAACACTAGGTAGACTAATTAAATCTAGATAATGTCACCTCTTAAAGAGTGTGCTAAAAAGAATACCATAAACTTCCAAGACAAAAGAAACTTAGCATATCTATTGAGTTAAGTAGGCTAAGAGATGTTAGTGAAGCTTGATTATATTTATATATATACATATGTAAGACTAAGTAGTCATTATTTGTATTGGTATATATATATATATATATATATATATTATTTACATATGGATAAAAGAACATTAGAGATAAAGTATTACTTGGAAAATAGCTATAATCTATATAAATGCTACTTACTAAGTTACATAGTAATGAGTTAGCTAAAATCTTTATAAGAAAATATGAATAGCCTAAAGCTAACCACTATTACCACTATCCTAAGCTAGATTAAAATCACAAAGTCAAATTATATCACACTTCATACATCTATGGATTAGGATTTGGATGCAAAGGTAAGGTATTTTAATTAATGACTATATATATATGGATAGTCAAGCTTTTCATAAATGAGATTGATCATATAATATTTGTTTTATATTGATGATTCTTTAAAAAAAGGAACAATTCATTCAAGTGGAGAATAAATATAAAACCCTATAATAGTAAAGCAAAAGGGAAAGGTCCTTTTTAAAATGAAGGCACATACAACTATGTCGAAGGAAATTATAATATGGACATATTTCCAAATGACAAAAACAAATAATATACAAAGTTACTATTATATTATATAAAGCAGGTTGTCATTGGGTTCGTTGAAATAAAGTATTCAATACATTAAAATTGTTTCAAACATCCAAAAGTGAAAGGGTGTACTCATTTAGAGGTTATAAATAATAAATATATTAAATGAAGATGGAGTGGTAACTTCATTAGAGAGTTTAGAAAACCATTAATTCTTACAAGTGACGTGTGAAAGGAAAACATTGTTCTCTTGGAAAAGAAACATTCTCCCACTATCGATTCCATAAGATTAAGGTTCTAGTTATGATTTTAAAATTTTAAAGGGAGGAAAAGCTCACCATATGGGAGAGAACGTGATATTATTTCGATTCCATTCTCGGTAGTGTTGGGGAGTAAATCCCTCCATTTAAGGGAGAGGAAGATACATCTATTGATTACTTGGAAGATTGTGGGAACAAACCGTGTGGGAAGTAGTTGCGTTGCTTTCATATGTGGAGATTTGCGGGAGTTGAGGCTGAAAGAAAGAGCCGAGTCTCCTTTCTTTTCGGAATTAGATCGGCGGCATCTTGAGAGGGGAGCGACCTTAACAATATTATATATATACTCAATCAATCAGATGAAAGGGGGAAAAGGACAGATAAATCCATCCGTGCATTAGAGTAATAAAAGCTAACAAATGATAAATATTGCCTAGTATAGAGGGTTAGAAATGGGAGTGGTAGGAGGCGGTGCTATGATGGAGGCTCGTAGGCGGTGCTATGATGTTGTTGGCGCAGGTGTTGGTATGGGCTTTCACCGGGTGACGTCGAGTTCCTCCTACCCTCAACCAGTTGGCGCTTTCCCCAAATAGGAACTACCTGGTGGGGATTTTATATGCGCTAAATGACAGATTTGGTGCCTGTTCCGGTTTTATCTACGACCTAGGGTTTCAGTTTTTCCGGGTAACTTTTGCTCTAGGCCGTCGAAGTCTGCAGTTCTGGTTCCGGCCATTTTTACCTGAGGTTTCGATTTTTCTTGGTATCTATACACTTGTCCGGTGATATTTGTTGTTTCTGGGTCCGGTTCTTTTGTTGCCGGGTCTTTTTTGCACTTGGCCGGTCTTTGCCGTGGCTTTGACCCGGGTTTATGTAACCTGGGGTGCGACTGTCCAAATCATCCGGGCTTCACATAAATTCTTGGAATCTGCTGTGGTTTTCGGTGACCTGTTGTTTCTCGGCCTGTGGCGAACTGGGGTTGATACCTGGGGTTTTCCGTTTTCTGGGTATCAGTATTTTCTGGCAGTTGATTTCTGCTGTGTTTTGGGTCCGGCCATTGTAGCTCATGGTTCGTCGATCCCTTTGCCGCCGGTCTTTGCCAAGGGTTTGACCTGGGTTTGTGCGAACTGTGGTTCGACTGCCCCATACTCCTGGGCATCATTATCTTCTTGGAACCTGTCGGGGTTTACACACGGTCTGCTGCGAACCTGGGGTTTTGTTTCCTTTTGATGTGAGTTACACAGGTTCTTTGCATTTTGGCACCTGGAAGCTTCTATTGTGTTAGCGTGAACGGATTTCACCTGATAGATGGCGGAATATGTGGCGGATCCACAAGTCTTGGCGGATAACTCCCTAACCGCCTCTGATTACAGAATGGAAGAGGCGGGTTTATTTAAACCCGACTCCTACTATCGAGATATGCTGCATGGAAAACGTCCACTTGCCTTGGGTTGTCGGCAAAGAGCTCCACGTGCCAGACATGGGGCAAAAAAAGGCCATTTGCCTTTATCGGGGGTTCCCGGGTTGACATCGAGCTCAGACTCGTCTGTTGATAGCACTCGGGCTTGTCCGTCTCTTGTACAGGGGAAGAAAACTCAGTATGTCTCTCGTGTTGCTCATCGTTTGAGTGAGAAGTTCTGCTGCCGTCCCGGGGAGGTCTGGCTAACTATGGGTCGAGACCTGGGCTTAGAAGAGCTTGTTGAGTTCAATGTGACGGTTTTGGTGGGGAAATTCTCCTATTTTGCCATGGATCGAAAGGACATTGTGGGGTGGGTCACTGAAAAATGGAAGCCCATTGTGGGTTACACTCCTCAGGTTTTTGCTTTGGCACGTGGTTGGTATGGTTTCAAGTTTGAGCAAGAAGCTCACTGTTCTACTATTTTAGCCCAGCTGTGGCTGCATGGTGCTGGCAGCCTCATGTTACAGAAGTGGCATACAGATTTTGACCTGGATTCGGCCACTGTTCGCTTGCGTCATTTGTGGGTTCTCATACCTGGCTTGCCGCTTGCTCTTTGGAATCGGGGGGCGTTCGAAGCTATTGGCAATAGCTTGGGCCGATTTCTTCATGTGGAGGAGGAGCACCTTACGGGTTTTGACCGGCGTATGGGGCGGGTCTTGGTGGAAGTTGACATCTCGTTGGGACTCATAGATGCTCTCCACATCAACTGGCGCGGTCGTTGGCTGGACTTGATTATCGACTATTGGGGCATCCCTTTCCGTTGCTCCAATTGCAAACAAGTGGGACATCTTTGGCGGCAGTGCAACCAGTGCTTTTCTTCTGGTCGTCCGGTGGGGGCGGATCCCTTTTGGTCTTCGGATGATGGCAGTGACAAAGATGTGGATACGAATGGCGGTCTTGACGGTTATTCCAACAGGATATCGACACTGATCAATCCGACTACGGGATTATTGGGTAAGTTGGAATCCAATGGCCCATCTTTTTATCATTCTTTGAATGATTTGGACATTAAATTCATAAATGCATTGGAGCTCAACAATGGTAACAATGGTAACTATTTGAGTCGTATATATCCAAAGCTGTCAATTGCCTCTGAGTCTGAAAAAGATCCCAATGCCTCGTCTGATTATGCGTCACCCACCTCTGATGTTCCACTTCCTGTATGTACTTCCTCCCTGGGGACCTCATTCGTCATTCCCATTTTTCCTGTGGCGTCGGCCTATACTCACAGTCCTACTGTAATCCTATCCTCGGATTGCGAGGAGACTTTACCTGATTATGCTTCTATTAAGGATGGGCCTTTGATATCGGAACCCCCGGTCGTCTCCCATCCCTCCCATACTTTACCTACCTGTGAAATGGAGTCTCGGGACCGTGTATTACACATCCCCTCCTACTCCGAGATAGTCAAAAAAACACCCCTCCCTGTTTATTTAAATAACCGGGTTGTCGTTGATGGTGGTCCAAGTAATACAACCATGGCTGATTCCCCGGACCCTGCGACAATGGCCCCGGATAAGGAGGAGATGAATAACAATCCATCTGTTGCTAATTTGGCCACGTTGGGCAACCAATGTATTGTGAATGGGGCTCGGCAGGGCGGGTTGGCAACTGATTTCTCTCCATTAAAAACGAGGAGTGCGAGGAAAAATTCAAAGGTTGACACTCTAGGGGGTACTAGCAAAAACGTACCGACTATTCCCGTCTCTCCGGATACCAGGGCTCTTAGAGGAATCAAAGCCCTAGCTAGGGGTCGATAATGATTTTTATCTCCTTAAACATCAGGGGTGTGGGGGGTATTCCCAAACAACTGGCCCTCAAAAGAGTCCCACAAAATGTTAATCTCGATTTGGTCTTTTTACAAGAAACAATGGTATGTGGGGAGAAAGCTCGTATTCTTCTCAGTAAAATTAAGCCGGGGTGGTGTATGTCCACTATTGACGCGGTTGGTCTTTCTGGTGGCCTCCTGGCTGCATGGAACTTGGGGGTCTTTAAATTGGATCCTTTTATTACTTCGCTGGGCATACTTCTGTCTGGCAAATTTAGGGGATCTGAAAAAGTTATAAATATTGTGAATTGCTATGGGCCCTACAGCAACAGGGAAGCTTTCTGGAATCTGGCATGCTCGGGACATTTATTGGCATTGGAAAATTTGATACTTGCAGGTGATTTGAATTTTTCATGGGGAGCTGAAGAAATCTGGGGTCGTGCGGCTAGAAGGGACCCTCTGGGGACTTACTTCAGAAATCTTTTTTCCACATATTCTCTGATTGATGTGGAACCGAGGCCATTGACCCCTACATGGTAAAATGGTCGACAAGATGAGAATTTGATTTCCAAACGTATTGACCGTTTCCTGATATCAGAGACACTTTTAAGCTCTTTTCATTCATACAAAACTTGGATCCTGCAGACCCATATCAGTGATCATCTCCCCATTATTCTGCAATTTGAAACCGATGCTATTCACCGTGTATATCCATTCAAATTCAATTCTGTATGGTTAAATGATCCGGATTATGATGTGGGCGTCCGATCTCTTTGGGAAAATACCGATGTTTCGGGGGAGTGGTCGGCAATGGACAAGCTTGCTATCAAATTAGGGTCTTTAAAAGACTATACTATAAAGTGGGAACGATCCAAAAAAGCTGAACAGACCTCTGAACTCAATGCGCTTGATTTAGAAATTACTGATCTTAGGGATCTATCCCTGAGAGTGGGGATTTCACCACCTGGTCATGCCCGCCTTGCTATGTTGGAGGAAAGGAAACTCAAAATACTCCTCATTCATGAAGAGTCCTAGCGTTTAAAGAGCCGAGCAATTTGGCTTAAAGCTGGCGACTTAAATACGAAGTTCTTCCATCGATATGCTGATGGCCGCAGAATTCAAAATAACATTTGGGATCTTAATGATCATGATGGGAGACGGATTCATGGTGATGAAGAATTGATGTCTGAGGCTTCTCGACACTTTCTAGATTAATTTATTGATCCTGTAACTACGTCCCTGCCTAAACAGTTTAAGCTTATAAAGGAATATCCTCGGATGTTCACTGGTGTGGAGGGGGACAAAATATTTGAGGCTATTACTAGCACAGATGTTCAGAACACCCTTCGGGATTTTGCTAAGGATAAATCTCCTGGGCCGGATGGGTGGACGGTGGAACTGTTTAATCATTTTTTTGAAATTATGGGGAATGACCTCAGGGATGCTGTGGATGAATCTCGATCCTTGGGACTGGTCTCGGGGGCGTTAAATACCACTTATCTGGCACTAATACCTAAATCATCACATCCTGAGAGCTTTAATGATTTCCGTCCGATTGCTTTGTGCAATTTAGTATACAAGATCATATCCAAGATAATTGCCCAACATATCAAACCAATCTTGTCCTCGTTCATTTCTATGGAACAATATGGTTTTTTGGATGGGCGGCAGATTCACGATGCGGTTGGAGTGGCACAGGAGGTTTTCCACAGTATTAATCAAAAGAAGTTGGAGGCACTCATACTACAACTTGACTTGGTAAAAGCCTACGACCGGGTAAATTGGACTTTTCTCAAATTGATCCTTATTCAAATTGGACTACCTTGGAAGGTTATGAAGTGGATTATGGCCTGTGTTTCGTCTGTCAACTATGCAGTTCTTATCAATGGTCAGCCGACTGATTTCTTCAAGGCGTCTAGGGGCCTTCGTTAGGGATGCCCACTTTCTCCCCTTTTGTTTCTGCTGATCATTGAAGGGATGAGTCTCTCTATTCACAAAGCAAAAAGCGAGGGCTCTATTGTGGGTATCAAAGTATCGGCTGGGGTATCAGTTACCCACACGCTTTTTGTGGATGATGTGATGCTATTTGGGCTGGGAATTCTGGCTGAATGGTTACAGTATAAGAAAATTCTTGATTTCTTTTGTTTGGTAACTGGTATGCTCATTAGTATGGTGAAATCTTTTTTCCTGAAACACTCACTGGAGGTGACTGTGAAACATAGGGTCAGGTGTATTCTTCCTTTGGAATTTAAGGAGTTATCTGAGGGCTCAAAGTATCTCGGCTTTTTCCTCAAACCTGCAAAATACAAGACCAATGATTGGCTATGGCTTGTTAAACGTTTTGATTCGCACATTGGTCACTAGAGCTTGAGATATCTTTCACTGGGTGGCCGGATTACTTTGGCTAAGAATGTCCTTCAGAACTTGGGTGTATACTGGTTCTCCCTCTGTAAAATTCCGTTTTCCATTTTACGCATAATTCGGGGGAAATTCTTCCGCTTTATATGGTCTGGCGGGGGAGAGAAGAACAGGTTTCATTTACTTAATTGGAAAAGTATGGCACAACCATATAATCTTGGGGGCTAGAATATAAAGAATCTGGAGTTGTTTGTGATGGCTCTCCATGCTAAGAGCCTGTGGCGTGTTTTAATTAACAACTCTATGTGGGGATGTATCATTCGGGCCAAATACCTCAAACATGCTACGGTTGCGTCCTGGTTTCGGATTGGCAAGCATTCTGTTATTGCTACCTCAAATATTTGGCGCGGGCTCATGGGCTCGTTTATTGTTGTTGAAAAATGGCTCTCTTGGATACCTGGCAATGGCCGGGATATCAGACTTGGATCGGATCCTGTTCTGGGGGGATCCCCCTCTTATCAGTTTTCTCCTGAACTACTTGCACATATCCGGGCCAGGGGGCTCTATAATCTTGCACATGTTGTTTCTTTCAATAATGGGGGATGGATCACTGCTCGCCAACTTGGTATTCGTGGGGCTATGGGAAAGGAATGGTCGGAATACACTATGCACCTCTGTCAAGCAAACATCGACCTCAATGATTCCCCGGAAGGTTGGTTTGGTCATGGGATGTTGCTCGTGGCTTGGTCACTTCAAAACTTGCTTATGATTCATTATTTGCAGACTGTCAATCGAAGATGGTTTGGTGGCACTCTGTGATTTGGAAGCTTGCCCTCCCTCCGAGGATTAGATGTTTTGTTTGGTTGGCAATGGGTAACAATATTCTTACCTGGGATAATCTCTGCCGTCGTGGCTTCTACGGCCCTGGCTGGTGTCCTTTATGCTGCTCACATTTGGAAACGGTTGATCATCTCTTCTCTTCGTGCTCGGTCATACAAGAGCTCTGGCTACTTATTGCCAATTCCCTTGGTATATCTGTTGTTTGGCATTCTTCCACATTGAAGGACAGCCTAAGCCAGTGGCTCCGTGACTCACGTTCTCTTCGATGGTTAGAACTCCCATGTTTTATGCTGTGGGAATTATGGAAGGCTCGCAACCGCTGCGTGTTTGAAGGTATAGCTTCAAATTTGAATTGGTTATGCAGCCGTACTATTGCTTTATATAAGGAGTTCAATTCCATTTCAGTCCCTGCGGGTGGCAGGACTGTTTCTTCTGTTAAACGACCTGGTTACCGCATTGCTCCTCCGGTACTGATGTATCCTTGTGGGTTCTTTGATGGGGCTGCGGCTGGGGGGGGAGGTGTTAGTGGGGCGGGTGTGGTGCTTCATCTTAACAACTCTGTTTCCTATCGGATCCATTTAAATTTGGGTTTTGGAACGAACACCCGCAGTGAATTATGTGCACTCTGGATTCTTTTACACTTTGCTCGGCTCAAACAGGTTTCTTCACTTGTTGTTATGGGTGATTCTTCTTCCATAATATCATGGGCTTCGGGTTCTTCCCCTCTCAATGTGTTGCTCCTCACACAATGGTTGGCTGCTATTAGGAAGTACATCAGTGATTTTCAGCATATTCACTTTGCCCATGTTTACCGCGAGATAAATGTGGAGGCAGACATACTTTCCAAGCGGGCTTTGGACGCACCGACTGGTATTATCTTGTGGGAGGAATGGCATGAGGACCTTTTTTTATCCCGGGGTTTGGTTGATTTGCTTTGGATCTGATTCTTTTGGTTTGGTCTTGAGGCATGATATGATATATTTTTCTCATGTTTATATGCGGCTATATATTGTGCAGGTTTATAGTCTCTATCTCCAACTCCTTGTTGGATTTTTGATCCGGTTGGATTTTGCGGCTCTATACTTTTTGATATATCTGACACTTGTGTCCAGGCCCTTGGCTGTTTTGGACTTGTTATTGGACTTATATTACATGTATTTATGTCTTGGCAATTTGATACAATGCCACATGGGGACTGTTTAGTTTTGGTCATGCAGTTGCTGGGGCTCTGATGCTTTTTTGTGGCATCCTTTCTGGTTTATGTATGGGATTCGGTATGGATCCTGGATGCTGTGATGTTATCTTGGGGCTCAACCTGTGCCCGTATGTGTTTTGACTCTCATGCCTACATGGTTTGATGACTTGATGTATTGGTCCTATTTACTATTTAGCGGTATTAATAGTAAGATATATTTTTATGTGAAAAAAGAAATGGGAGTGGTAGCGTAGGAATTTGGAAAATTTTCATTTGGGTTATGACATTATATATGGACGTTTTTATTGTTTCATTTATTTCGATGATTGTTTAAAATATAAACTAGCCTAGTATAGAGTGTTAGAAATGGGAGAGGTAGGGTAGGAATGGTGAAAACTAAGTATTAGACAGAATTCTCCTTGGGGAGTGTGCTGATGCAGTTGGAGTCATTGGATGGGAGATCTAACGGTGCTCCCTGCACATGCACGCTCTCCGAGGGGGAGTTTGTCTGGTGCTTAATTTTTGCAGGGTAAGAATTTGGAAAATAAAAACGGTTTTGACATTATATATGGATATTTGTATTGTTTCATTTATTTCATTTGATGAGTGTTTATGATATAAACTATATTTGATGAGTAAAATGATCAATGAGGAGCAAGATGCTCGTTAAACTCCAATATTGGGGAGAAGTGATTGATGCAACATGTGCAAAGTTGTGCCTTGTAGATGGAACAAATATGGAGGTAAAGAATGTGAGAGGAGTTGAGGGTGTGAGCCAGTGGTGGGGCCTGATGGTTGACCCGATGGAATTCCAGGTTTTATTCCCTGCAGGGGTTTTGTTGTATCCCGCTTTCGAGTTGGTGTGACCACCTTTAAGACCTCGTGCGACCACGATGATAGTTATACGTGCCACCGAACAGATCATTCTCACGTCCAACATTGGAGTTGGTCCCAGCCTAGGTTTATTGTTCCAGTAACCTCACACAGTGATCTACTCCAGCTCTAGCTTCGTTGTGTGCAAGGGGTGGGTTTCCCTGGTCCTAAAAAAAAGAATGTGGGATGGAACAAGGAAGTTAAGCTCACCATGATGAGGTTGTCTCATTCATTCTTTAACATTATGCAACTTTGTTGAGGATGAGTTATGATCGAGTTATCAATAATGAATATGGGCTTTTTTTAATTATTGTATTTAACGACTCAATTCGAAGAGAGGACATGTACTTATTCCTTTAGGTTTCGTTCATTTTATTAATTTCCCAAGTAGTGTGATTTGTGAGGTTGGTTTTGGGATTGAACAATATAATTGGATCTACAATATTGCCATTAGAATCCAGAATTTTCAAACATGACCAACAATAAATATGGAAAGCAAGGGGAATACAACCATTGCCTAAGAGAAATTGCAAGGCCTCCATAGAGCCGACTCTAAACCTTTCACAAACAAAACATGAATTACAATAATGGCAACAACAAAGGCATACCATACTAATTTCTAACAAAAGTGAAGAGAGAGGTAGAGGAGATCAAAAATATAATAAAAAAATGTCAAGGACACACCTCCAATGGTAGATGAGGAAATATTTCAATAGATTCTTGAAATACAAGTTTTTTTTAAGTAATGAAATTATATTAATATATGAAAATCTTCATTACTATCTCAAAATACACTAATTGTTATCTTGCAATAAAATCAATATGACAAACCTTATCTTAAAAAATTTCCAACATATGACATACCTTACAAAATTTCTATTGCATACCTTATCTTAAAAAATTTCCAACATATGACATACCTTACAAAATTTCATACTCAAATAAGGTTAAAATCTATGTGTTGAAAAAATATATAACATACATACCTCTCTCATTTTACCTGAAATTTTTGTATTTAAAACCCATTGTGAATCAAACCTGCAGCTTTTTAATTTGGAGTCAAATACGGTACCATTGCACCATGGAATGCTTTTCTATGAATCATGGGGTTTTAATTTATCGTGATTTATCTTTAATTTATATTCAAATTATATTTGAATTTAATCAATGATTAAAATGATTTCACGTTAATGATTTGTTATTCCTTTAAGTCGTAAACGACCGCCGGAAAATAGGAAAACAATGAAGGGCAGGTTGGAAAATGATAAAATCATTGCCGGAACAAAACCCTCGGTGCCGGGTAATGTGGTTTTTTATTTCTTTGAGTGGTAAACGATCGAACACGCGACCTTCAGATCTTCATGATGCGGGATGCGGTGAGCGTGGATCGAACACGCGACAGTCTGACGCTCTCCCAACTGAGCTATCCCGCTTAAACACTTTTTCCATTTGCGTTTCGTATCGTAACCAAAATATACATGGCACTCCTAATGAATTCTTAATGAATTCTAGATGACGTGGCATTTTATTTCAAAAATATAGGCGGGAGGAAAGAGATGAGTGAAGTTAATTGTGCTAAGAGGCACTCTACAACCAATATGAGGGAGATCTTGTTAGTCGAGTGTTTGTGGAGTAACAAAATAATACAAAATAAAAAGTAATAAATATTATGTGGGCCATAAACAAAATAATACAAAACAAAAAAAGAATAATACAAAGTAAAAAGTAATAAATATTATTTGGGCCATCAACAAAAAAGAATAATACAAAGTAAAAAGTAAATATGAGACTTAAACTAGAGACTTTAGAGCTTAGGATTAGGTGGCTCAGGTATTGCACTCAAGGAGGTATTCAAGGAGAGGTTTGCACCTCGAGAGATTTGATCCCTAATCTCCCTCTTGGTGCTTGATAGAGCCTAAGATTTAGATCTAGGTTGGTCATTAAACAAATTAAGTCTAATGTGATGATTTCAAGTGAACACAACTTGTCAAAGACAAACTTATACAAAATGAAAAGATTGTTTAAGAAAAAGTGAGGCCTACAGGTTGTATGCACCTTGCACAACAAAATGTGTGGTCTATCCACATTAGACAACAACACTATTTTCTCCTTGAGTAAGTATTGGTTTTTGTTTGGACTATTGTGGATATTGTATAGCAATGTCCACACTCTCTTAGACTAAAATTTTGCATGCATTCGTTGTCAGACTTTGGAAGCTCACCCACAAAAATGTGCATTCCCATAAAGTGTTTGTCATGACATAAATTGTTTGTCTTTGTCATGGCTTTCAATTAGGCATTATGTCATTATGTCTTTTTGGCATTGTGCATTAAGGAATATACAATTTATTTATCTTCCAATAACTTAATCTACACTTATAAGAAAATTAGTTTTTTTTTTTCTTCCTCCAACACTATATGTATATGGGATTGAGATGATCACCTTAAATCCTATTGGTTGATAAAGAGCTATTTTTTTTAAAGGAATTTTTTATAAGTAATCTAATTTAGACTCCAAAATTCTCCAAATGATTTTGGAAGAACCATGCTCCACGCCCACACCTTGTTTACATTGTGTGTATGTTGATTTCTTATGATATTGAAGGAAATATGGGTACATAACATTATAAGAGGCATATGTAGGCTCCTTATTTGGTCAACCCCTATTACATATGCATTCAACCCCATCACATATACATTCAACCCAATATATAAACCCCCTTAGAGTCTTAGCACAAGCTTATAGATCACACGTGTTGTTTGTGTTGTTTGGGTATAGAACTTCATGAAATCTGAAAGGAAGTTAAAAAATGTGGAAAGGATATTGCCAACCTTGACCTCTCAACCTCTAGAGGTATTAAGGACTAAAACACACTTATGTTGGGAATCAAAGATCAATTGAACAATCTAAATGCTTGGGAACTAGGGTCGTGCACTACCATCGATAGCATTCATATACATATTTGAGAGATAAATGTGTCTTGCGATGCAATTAATAAAGTTCTTGCTCATATTTCCACCTTTATAAACCCCATCAACCTTTATAAACCCCATCAACCGATGTTGCCTCCACCTTTAACACAACAAGAAAGTTGTGGAGAAATGCCTAAGATTTCCAACCCTTCCATTTAAGTGGAATATGTTGTTAATACCCATGAAGGGAAATAAATTTACTCTTTCTAATTATATATGATTGGATACTCTATAATTTTACTACATTGGTTTGTTCAACAATATATATCAAACATTTTAAGTACATGTTCTTATATAATATTGTATAACCAAGATTATTATGAACAACTTTCATTTCTTCTCAAAACTTAAAGATAGTTTTTGAATTTTATAAATCGTTGTATATGTTTGGTTACAACTTATTTTAATAAAATCCAATAACCATTAATTAAAAAAGATATTATATATGCATACCATTATGTGGACAAACTGTAGTTGCAAAGCCACAATATAAGCCCATTTACAATCCCAAAAGAAAATCTTAGATATGCACAACATATTGAGTTTAAAAGTTGTATTTATAAATATGTAAAGACACATGTGTCATTGATGTGTATTCTTCTTAAAAGATGGCATAGGATGAAATTTATGTTTATTCAATAGTTGGGCTAAATATGTAAAGACAAGAAGGAAGCATCTTATCATGTGTGTCATTGATGTGTATTCTTCTTAAAAGATGGCATAGGATGAAATTTATGTTTATTCAACAGTTGGGCTAAGAAACTCTAAGAGACTCTAGTTGTCTATTTAATGAGGTTGATGTGATAGTTTTTATGATTTCTTTACAATTAAAATGTAATGTCAATAATATTTTATAAAAATTATATTTTACAAAAACATAAATAAAAATAATGAAATAAAAATGATGTGATAATAGTTGCATGATTGATATTTTTATACGAGGGTAAAGAGGAGCACTTACTTAGGTGTATGGAATAATATTGCACTTGTGGTGTCCAAGTTCACCCTTGTCTCCAACGGATCATAAAAGGGGATGAATCTTCCAATTTCTATTTTGAATATCTTAAGCATACTTTTTTTTTCAAAATGAAATAAGGGTTGGAGGAATATCAATGCCTTGTTGAGAATTTATCAAAGATTCAAAAATGTGTTTGATGTAAACTTCCAAAATATCTTTATTGAATACCCATTTGACATAAAATTGTCTTAATTGCTAAGGAAGAAGGTAAAACATAGTTCCACAGAAAAGTTTGAAGCACATAAAGGGACTTTTTAGGAGAAAAACATCGGTAAAGATCAAGATCTCCATGAAGATCTCGACAATATGAGAATACCTCCCTATGGTGCAAGAGGGAGGTATTCTATATGTAGAATGGGTGAGTTCCAAAACCAAGTCTTAATTAAGATTATTTCTCAGAACTCAACCATAAATTCTATTAGAGAATGTGTTAGAATCGAGACATATCATACTATTGAGTGTTTTTTACAAGAATCTTGTCAAAGTCTTTTCTTTGACGATAAAATGATAAAATGTATGTGTACATGTGTACATGTGTTCAACTGAAATAGTGTATTTCCACATAAGTTGAACACTTTAAGCAATCACTCACACAAATAGATCACAAATCAACACACGGATGGTTTACGTGGTTAAACCCCTCATAGAGGGAACAATTCATGTTCTCAACCAAATAGTTACTTGAGGAAATATATTAATGCAAAAGGAAAAACATTTTACATGTGAGTTTCTCACAATCAATCATCAAGAAAATGACCCTCCATGCTCTTCAAATAAAGATCATGGACTAATCGGGTGCTAAGCCACGAATCAGTAGCCATTACAATTTTGGTGCAGATGAATCAACAGATCAACATGTGTCTATAACATATCGTGATCATCGGATTACATTTGTACAAATGCAACCAATGCATACTAAAGAAACACACTTTCTCTAAAGACACATTAGACGAAGATGATCTTAACTAACTCCTAATTGTAGGCTAAATATCCTAGCATCCTCCCTTAAGAACAACTTGGAATAGGATTGAAGGATTTACAAAGGTGACACAATAGGAGAAGGAATGAGACATTAGAGCCTACCCCCCCTTAATAACAAATTCTTGAACTTCTAACATAGATTGAAGTTTAGAAAACCTTTTTTTTATGTAAGAGACTTTGTGAAGATGTCTGCAACTTGATCATCTATAGGGAAAACGAGTGCTTTGAGAATCATGTAATCATGAATCTGATTTTTGATAAGTGCATCTATAACTCAATGTGTTTGGTGTGTTGATGTTAAATTAGATCTTCATTGAACTTGATGGCATTCTCATTGTCACACCAAAGGGTAGTTAGATGTTGTTGTTGGAATCCAAACTTTAAAAGGATCTGTTGAAACCATAGAACTTCTTGACTTGTATTAATTGTGGCTTGATACTCTACTTCTACTAAAGAAAGAGCAAGAGCTTGTCGTTTCTTACAAGCCCAAGTGGCAGGTCTAGAACTAAGACTAGAAACCTAACCAGTTTTATATATCCTATCATTAGGGTTAGCAGGTCAATAGAAATCAATGAAGCCAACCAACAAAGGAGTATCTCTTGAACTATAATGTAACCCAAACTAAATTGCACCCCATATATACCAAAGTGTCATTTTTTACTCTTTCTAATGATTGTGATGGGGTGTTTGCATATACTGGGAAACAATACCAATAACAAAGGAATGTCAAGATGGGTATGACTTAAGTACAAAATACTATCAATTAACTATAAGTACAAGGTGGTGTCTACTTCGGGGGGTAGTGCAGGTGGCATAAAATTTCACCCCAAACTGGAAGGAAGAAGGTGCTACTTTACAACATTCCATGTGAAAGTGACAAAGAAGGTCACAAGCATACTTAGAAAGAGAAACACAAATCTCTTCTTGGGTTTGCAAGACTTGGAGACTAAGAAAATAATGTAAATTTTCTAATTTGGTAATTTCAAATTTCTTCTTGGGGATTGATTTCACATGGGTTAAAAGTTTATGGTCACTACTAGTAAGAATAAGGTCATCAACATAAAGAGCAAGGATTGTGAGATGGTTTACTACTTTCTTGGTATAGACATTAGGGTCAAAATGACATCTAGAAAAATGATTGTTAAGAAGAAAGCTATCCATTTTGCCATACCAAGACGAAAAGCTACACATCATTTTGGCGACACAGGCAAAGGTTTCATTGACGTTAATTCCTTCAATTGGGAAAATCATTTGGAAACTAACTTTTCCTTAAGTCTCTCAATGTTTCCATCTAATGCATACATAGTTTGATACAGGCATTTACATCTGACAAGTTTTCTTTCGTTTAGATGAAATACAAGATCCAAAGTATCATTTTCCATTAAGGAATGATATTCTTCATTCATGGACACATCCCAATTTGGATGGCCAAAATATTCTGCAAATGTCTATGTATCACAAGTCTCTGAAACTTGAGCCAAAAGAGAAGAGTCCAGCTAGAACTATGAATGTGTTCAATGCTAATATGTAGGATCACTAGCAAGATCAACAACTACTTCTTCTGTTGAACAGACCCATCTAGGAAGCAATGGTGTCGGTGCAAATTCATGTTCAATGGAACCAACTGGAAGAACATGAGAAAGAGGAGGTGCCATTTTCATCCTCATTGTCATCATCTGAAGAAGAAACTAGAGTAATATCACAAGCAAAGAAGTTGGGAATAGAAGGTGGCACAATCGTTGAACATGGATCATAGACCGAAGATAGCACATACGACGATTAGGCTCACAGTCCAAGATATTTTCATCAAATTGAACATATCTTTTAATAACAATGTCATTGGATTTAGGTTGAAGAAGTCTATAACCTTTTACATCTTCAAAATATTCAACAAATATGCACTTCTCACTCTTAGGTTGTAATGATTTCCATTTTTCATTGAGAATGTGAGTCCATGCTTCACTACCAAACACACGAAAAGTGGCTTACATTAAGTTTAATTTTACTCCATGCTTCTTCAAATGTTATATATTTTAAATCCTTTATAGGAGTGTGACCGCTTATGTAATTATCACAATTAATGGCTTCTTCCCAAAAATGAGAACTTAATCCCTTAGTGGATCATACAATTGGGCAGTCCCTTTAATGTGTGATTATTTCTCTTTACAACACCAATTTGATGTGGTGTGTATGGAACGATATGTTGGATTTGAATACTATGTGGAATGCAAAAGATTGTAAATTTATTGTTTACATATTCACCTCCATTATTAGTTCTTAACTTGTGTATTTGATGTCTAGATTGTTTTCTGCAAGGTCCTTGTAGGCCAAAAATATGTCAAAAACCTCACTATTAAGTATTAGACAGTAAACCCAAGTGCATATGGATAAGTTGCCAATGAAAATTATGAAGTACTTGAATTCAAAGAAAGAGGAAGAAGGACATGGACAACACCAATCACTGTGAACAAGTTGCAAGGGAGGTGAGGCTTTCCAAGAGGCACGTTTGTGAAAATTGTCTCGATGATGTTTGTTGAGAACACCCAGGACAAACACAATCTCTTTAATAAATGGTAGGAATACTAGTCACCAATTTCTAATTGCATAGCTACTACAATGAGAGATATTTTAAATGACCAAATCACTCATGCCCACTCATGCCAAAGTTTACTCAAGTCATCGCTATGAGAAATAAAAACTAAGGGAAAATGTGACGACTCAAAGTTGTTAAATCTATACAACCTGGTAATTTCATCCACACTTCTGGTTGCTAAGAGATGCTTAGGATCTTTGAAATCCTTGATTACATCTTGGTGAGGTGTAAACTCTACAGTCTTACCTTCACTAAAATGAGCAATCGAATAGACTGACAACAAATTGTAGGAAAGAGTTGGAACATATAATGCATACTTGAAATGACCACTATTTAGCTAAATTGTTTCAGATCCTACAATGCTAAGAGATCTATCATCACCAACAAATATTTGTTTGGTGCTGTTACATTCATTTAGAGCAGAAAAATGGCTTTATCCTTAGCCAAATGATAAGATGGTCCAGAATCAATAAGCCACTCATTAGAAGAAGAAGAAGAAGAAGAAACCATAAGCATAAAGTGCATGACCATGAGAAGAAGTATCAAGATTGATGTTATGCTTATTCATTGTTTCTTCCAAGGAATCCATGTTCTTGAAACACTTAAATTCCAAATTACCATCTCACCCACAAAAATTGCAATGTTGGTGAGTCTTCTTACCTTTCAATTTAGTTCCTATATCACCATTAGGTGTAGAAACATGTTTAGATGGTTTGTAACCCTTGTTTTGCTTATTTTTGTGAGGGTTTTACTTATTTGGATGCTTGGTTTCATCCTTATATTGTGCCACTAAGGCTTTGCTAGATGTACTTGTAGTCTCAATTACTCCAAGATGCAGGAGCTTATCTTTTTCTCTAATCAAAGCATCACAAAAATATATGGTTCTTTATAATTAGTCCCTAGTGCTTCTTTGATGGAGTAAAAGATAGATACAAAAATAGAATACGCAAGACCAAACTTAGATAGAATAGCATAAATACATTTCTTTTTTGGCTTAAATATCTTGCATGTATGAAAACACACTTGGATTTAAAACAACCAATTCATTTTCAAGATGGTGACCTTGAACCTTATTGTGTTTTCCAAATATGGTTTCCAAGTTTTCCCAAGCTGCATCTGGTGCGTCGATTCCTTGAAGTTGGAATTGTAAGTCATTAGAGATGGACATCCTGATTAATCCACGGGCTTCATCATTTTTCTTATCTCGTTTTATTTTCTTATCGACATCAATAGGGGCAATTTATTTTCCCAAGGTAATTTGGTAAAGTCCCCTACTTCGTTGGACATCCTCCATATGAGCTCTCCATGAGAAGTAGTTGGTAATGGTAAGAAGAATATCACTTGGACTGGCCATATTATAACATGTAAGTAATATGGATTCAAAAGTAGAAACCGATGGTCTAGATGCAAAGATCTTGAAAAAATAGGTAGTTTAAAAAAATGACACGGAAAACAAACTTCGGATGTTAAAGTTATACCCATTTTTAAAACAAAGCAGAAAAGAAACCAAGGAGCCACATTACAAGCAAAGGTTGGACCACATGGTGATGGGTGTTCAATGCAATATATAATGCCCCCCTCGCTAATTTTTCCTATAAACTCTCTTTTACAAATGAGTTCCTTTTTTTAAGTAAGTGACCGACTTTTATAAAAGGAGTCAAAAGCACATTTACAATGAAGTTTATAATTTAAAGTTACATAAACATTTTCAAAAAGTAACAAAAAGAATGAATTAAACCCAAGACCTCTTACTTATTAAAGTAACTTTCAACCAAGTGAATTGAACAAAAGTTTTAGGTATATTATGAAAGAGAATGTTGTTGTTGTTGTTGGAGAGTGTGCTACCTAAAATGCCTCGCTTTTGGCCTGCAAGTCAATTTACATAACCACACAATAACAAAAAAACAAAACTCCAAAACCAAGATTTAGTAAATTTGGGGTAAGACCATGGTTGCAGCATACCTGAAAAATCCAAGTTTTCTCATTCTTTTTGGTTTACCAAGTTCGTACAAGTCACATAATAAAGAGCATGCGCATTCAAGAAAACCCTTTCCGCCCTGTTTTTAATTTGCCGAGCTCAGACAGAGCACATGACAAAGAGCATACATAGGATTAAAAAGTAATAAACCATGAATGAAACATAAACTGGGCTAAAATATGAACAATATATAAAAAAATTTAAAAAAATCACAAATGTAAATAGTATACCTCTGAATCTGGTCAAATGGTTGTATCTTGGGCGACAAACGAAAAACTTTCGAGTGAAACAAAAAAAACATTTACAATTGAAAGAAGCTCTTCAAATGCAATGTAACCCTCTCTCAAACTAGAAATTTAAAAAAATAACATAATCAAGAAATACTGTGATGCATGTAGCTACACTGGTTCAAAATCTCAATCAACAATGAAAGTTGGTCTTCATAAGCACTTTGATACCATGTTCAACTAAAGCATGGTATTTCCACATAGTTTGAATGCCTTAAGCAATCACTCACACAAATAGATCAGAAATTAACACACTAATGTTTTACATGGTTAAAAATCTAAGAGAGGGAAATCATCCATGGCCTAAGCTAAATAACCGCTTGAGGAAATATATTAATAGAAAATTAAACATATTTTACATATGAGTTTCTCACAATCAATCATCACGCAAATGACCCTCCATGCTCTTTAAATAGAGATCATGGACTAATCGGATGCTAAACCATGAATTAGTAGCCATTAAGATCGACGTGAAGATGAACCATTAGATCACTCTATGTCTAGAACATATCATGACCATTAGATTAGATAAGTACAAATGCATACTAATGCATACTAAAAAAACACACTTTACCTAAAGAAACATTATACCAAGTTGATTTTAACTAACTGATAAGTGTCTAAGTATCCTAACAGCAGGATAAACACCCTGAACAACCATGTTTTATGCATGGAAAATTTATTGTAGATAATCATGGTGATTTAGGAGGGTGTAAAATGTGATAACAAGACTATTCATTAATTTATTTTTCTTAAAATTGATTTTTACATGGATTATAACAAGATTATTTGGTATTTAATCACTCATAGTAATCTTTCATGGCTAGGATTTGGTGAACAATTTGTTGATATGGTGCAAACAACACTCCTTTCCAATATTTTAACTTTTTATTATCTATTAATGATATTCTTTCAAATAAAATTATCCTACACATATACACTAGGAAAATGTTTTCCCTTAACTCATTGTATGTGTTGGTTTCTTATGTATTTGGATATCTACTTGATGCTATTAAATCCTAAGGCCATATAAGGGTATTTCTATTCCAAGTGGTGGTGAAGTGCACAACAAACCATTTGCTAATAATTCTCTCCTCTCACTTGAGCTAGGGGAGGTGAAGTGCACAACAAAGCTTTTGCTAATGATTATCTCTTCTCACTTATCACGAGGTCCAATTAATGGTTTGTTGGATTTCTCTAACACATTAATGGTTTGTTGGATTTCTCTAACACATTCTACAATGTAGGCGGGGTAGTGTTAAGTGATTCCAAAACCAATTATTAATTTATTGAAATTAAAGTAAAAGTAGCTTGGTTGAGATGGTTAAATTTTGATTAGTTCAAAATTGGACGATCAAGATTAAAAGAAACGCGGATATTAACCATTTCTTCACTCTCCATCCATTTTCCAAACTAAGAGTTTATAAGAAAGCAACAAATTTTCTTTATTATAAAGTAATAGATTTTTTTCTAAAAAAATTCTCTACTTAAATTATAATTTAACTTTTTAAATTTAAACATAAAATTGAAACTTAATTATAATAACTTTTCAAAAATGACAAAAACCTATCTTACTATTATACCTACTAAAGCTATGATATTATATAAACATATTTCATTAAAGTAAAATGAAATAAAATAAAATACTATTAATCATTTGCTACTCCATTTTAAGTTTATTGTCCCTTCGGTTTTGGGTTTGGTGATTATTGACGCATTGATATCAAAATCTATATATACGTTTTTGTATTTTTCATTGTTTAAATAAAACGATCATCAACAAATATATTAATTAATCATTCTGGTTTTGATTTAATTTAAATCTAAAAAAATTATTTATCAGTGGCTGTAGCGGGATGGCGCTGCTGACATGTTCTATATGGATCGGAAGAGAGTTTAACTCTGTCTGTAATGAGATTAGGTTTAAAGATATTCTATAATAGCTCGCTAAAATATACAGGGGATGTAGCTCATATGGTAGAGCGCTCGCTTCGCATGCGAGAGGCACGGGGTTCGATTCCCCGCATCTCCACTTCTTCAACTAAAAGTTAATACAGTGGTTCGATTCGCCGCATCTCCATTTCTTCAACTAAAAGTTAGACGATGTTTGGACTAATTGTAAGTTTTTCAATTTTAAAAATATCAATGAATATGCCTCACACGACAAACTCGAAAAAAGAAGCATTTGGTTGACATCCCAAGTCAAGTTTTAAGCTGTGTAAGGGATTATGGGGCTGTATTGGAAACAACAACAAGGATGATAGGGATTATGGGGCTGTATTGGAAACAACAACAAGGATGATATCTTTGATATTGCTGTGTGTGGGGATGGGGGTAGGAATTTGAAAAAAATTTACTTGTAAATTGTGTCGGTTTTGACATTATATATGAAGGTTTTTAGGATTTCTTTGTTTTATTTGATAGCTAGTTTAAAATAAGATTGTATTTGACAAGGAAAATGGCCCATGCCAGGCATTTTGCTCATCAAATTCCAACCCTGATGAGGATTATGGAGTTATATTGGAAACAACAACTAGGATGGCATCTTTAATATCGTTAAGGATCCTTGGTGTATAAGAAGCAGAGGGGAGGTTACCCATCTTGAGATTCCTTTAGTTAAAGCATGTTTAACTATGAAGTCTTCCCACAATCAAGCTCACTTAGCTTGCTAGTTTATTTGCAAAACTTTAGCACGTATTGTGTCTTAGGAAACAATTAGAAAAACCATGATGTAAGGCCATATACAAGCACAACATAATGTCTTAGTTTTGCAAATCAAATTGAGTTGGAAGGACTATATTAATGACAATCTATAAAAAAGGAAGAGGCACCTCGACGTGTGTTTTTTATTTATGTGCTTTTGAAATCTAGCATAGGAGATAATATATGTGTGCAAATCAAATTGAGGTGGAAGGACTATATTAATGACAATCTATAAAAAAAGGAAGAGGCACCTCGACGTGTGTTTTTTATTTATGTGCTTTTAAAATCTAGCATAGGAGGTAGTGTATGTATGCAAATCAATTTGAGTTCGAAGGACTATATTAATGACAATCTATTAAAAAGGAAGAGGCACCTCGACGTGTGTTTTTTATTTATGTGCTTATGAAATCTAGCATAGGAGGTAGTGGATGTATATTCATGAACAATGCGCATAGAAAAAAATGAAGAGAAGCATAACAATAACTACTAATTTAATGAGGCTAATGTGATGATTGTCATGATCTCTCCAAATTGCAATTGAAAAAATAAAAGGTTAAATCAACATAAAACTTTAATAAATCGATGTTTTGTGAAAAAATTACATTGGTATTTCTTTTTGTAATGTTGCAAAGTTATATTAAGCTAGAAATAAAAATATAGTAATGAGTACAGTTTGAGGTGGTTTGAGCCAACCATGAAAATCTGAGCGATCTAGGTGATACTGTTCCGAATTATACAAAAAATCCTGCCCATAGTTCGGGAAACAGGATAAATCGAAAGGGACTGCATGTCCATGGAAACAACAAAAATAAAAAAAGTGGCAATGTGGTAATCTATCTTAAGCATCAAAGGGGGTCTCCTCGAGGATCGGACAGTTGTAGCAAGCGTTGTCCTCCTCGTCATCGGGCTACGCAGGAGAGTTTTTCACAGTTGGCTGTGTAACCGTCGTTGTTGTTGAGGGGACCTTTGCTGATGGTTGAATTTCCTTCACCAGAAGCTTAATCGACAGTGGAGCAGTTTTTCTGAAACCACAAACGTTGCCTTCCTCCTCATTATGGGTGCGCTTGGCCAAGATCGGGCCCAGTGTTGATGGAATGGGGAAGGAGGGTTGGACCGGCTCCTTACCCTTTTGGAAATCTGGAGCCTTGCCACGGGGATGGACCAAACCAAGGCCTGCAAGGACGCTCAGAATATTGCCAAGTGTTGCCACGAGTTTGACCACCGGGGGGGTGGCGCCATGCATGCTACTCTCGGGACGGAAGTCACGTCGGAGGTGGCGGGTGGGGGCATAAGCCTCCCAACAGAGGGTATTTTCCAGACTGCTCAGGGTTGTAGCCATGTTGGGTAGGGTGGCGCTCAGAGTTTGCGTGGCGTGTCTCGTCTTGGCCCAATTGACCATCATATCTTCCATAAGCTCACCGAGCATATTCTTCAACAACCAGTATGGCTCCTGTAATACCCCCATTTTTACCCTTATAATATTTTGGGCTATAATGTAAATATTGTATGCATATTATGTATGGTAACTAGCGTGGAGCTCAAGGCCAAGGCCCCGCTAGTGAACACTCGACCTTGAAGAGGCAAGTATTGGATATTACGTTGCCCATGTGCTAGAGAACCATCGGAATTGTAAATATGCATTTTAATATAAATGCCCACAACTAGTTATGCAATGCAACAAGAGATGGGGGAATGATATTTACAAGGAATTGGGAGGGAAATATTCAAACCCTTGAGCCAATCAAGTCAAGCCAAGAGTCAATGAGAGAACCCATGAACCCTCAACTACCCATGTTGACTTTTGTGCCCAATCATTCATTTCTCCCAAGATTTGGTTGAGGTAGTTAATGCCTTGGGGAATGGAGAGGTATGTATGGCTATCCAAATTCGAGTATGGGCAAGCCACCCTTCCTGGAATTTCGTGTTTGGCTTCTTGGGCAAGAAAAGAGCCATGAAATTGCCCCCAAGCCATCATTCAACCATCAGTTTTGCTCTCCCACGAGTTTGGAGCTTCCTGGGCGTTTTTCTCCATGGATTTCCTATGTTATCCTTCTTTTTCATAGCTGGGAAGGGCGTTTTTGTTATGTCTAACAGTGGGGAAGAAGGGGAAACGATTTGGGGGTTTTATAGAGGTTGTTTTGTTTCACTGTATGCTCATACATCTGTGGGAAAAATCGGTTCTCTTCCCTGGGGTTGATTCTCTCTTCCCACATCCATTTTTGGGTGTGCAACGACTTAGGAAAGACCCATAGACCGTATTCTGTGAATCCCATTGCTGAAATGTGTATCCATGCCCAGTTTTGAGTGGTTGTGTGTAAATGAATGTTGGGGTTGAAATGGGTATCCATTGCTTTGGGTTGTACTGAGCTTGAGAGTCCCCTTTTCCTTGTAGATATCATTCCAAGCTTGGGGGTGGTCTCTGAGTGTTGAAAGAATATAGGCTAGGCAGAGACCTACGGTTGGGTGGAACGTTGCAGCGACATAGCTAATTGCTTGGGACAGCATTACAGTGAGATAAGTATAATTTCTTATGGGTATTTACTTCTGCACTGTTTTAATTAATGGATGGTTGTTCTTGTCATGATGGACGCATGTGAAGAAAGGTGTGTGGATTATAATTTATTCCACTGTGCACATTTGATTTGAATCGCATTTGCACACATATTTATTTTTACTGTACTGCCATTTGCTTTGTTTATTAATGGTGAAATGGGCTAAGTTCTATAAAAACCTATTTTTTGGGTATCATGTTCCCTTCCTTGCGTTAATAGATGGGAGGGGTTGTGACAGATTGGTATTAGAGCTTATGGTTCAACACTGCGGCTGTTGGGCCTTTTATAGAGTTATAAATCATTGTGTGTATATGTATTTAGTATTTTGAATTAAAATGCATTAAATAAACCTGAAGATCTCATGGCTTCTATTTGTTTAGGATGGGAAATCATTCCCATGACTATTTTGGGAATTATTTCAAAACTGCTTGCATTGATTTCAACTTATGAAAGTGAGGAAGGAGGGAGAAAATCTCTTTTTCAAGTTGGATGCTTGCTTTACATTGTTTCCAATTCAGTAGTAATTTTGTTCTGTATTTGTTTTCTTGCCTCCATGGAGGAGGGAAAGGAGGCAAAACCTCTTGCTATCTTCATATTAATTGTTTTTATTTTTGACATGGAAGAGGTGCAATTTCTCGAAATACGTTTACTGTTTTGTTCTATGCGAGTATGATCTGTAAGTGGCTTTGTAAAGAAAAGAATGAAATATTTCAAAAAAAATTCTAACTATTTTGAAAATTTGAAAAAATTTTCTAAGTGTTTTTAGAAATTTTGCCTAAGGCTATGGCGGCGGAAATAATGTTAAATTTTGCAACGCGGCGGCGAACTTAATGTTAAAATTTTGCGACGCGCGACGACAAAATTAATGTTAAGTTTGCGATGCACGGCGACGAAGTTAAGGTTAATTTTTGCGCGTGGCGAATAAATTAATGTTAAGATTTGCGACGCGCAGCGGTGAAATTAATGTCAAGTTTGCGACGCGCGGGCAGCGAAGTTAAGGTTAATTTTTGCAACGCATGGCGGCGAAAATAACCTTAAAATCCATGACACCGGCGGAGAATTTTAGCTTAAAATTCCGCGACACGGGCGACGCTTTTTAAGCTAAATATTCTCGTCACCGGCGGCAATTTTAACGTTAAGATCCGCGACACCAGCGACCATTTTAACCTTAATATTTGCAACACAGGTAGAGGAGAATTCGATAAGTCCACCAAATGGGGAAAATATAACAACTTTTCACTGAGATTTTTAGGTGCCAAAAATGGAAAATCGCCATGAAAGTTATGCGCCAGATTGCACGAAATCAAAGGAATTACAAAAAAAAAACGAGGGCGTTGCCCTCGACCTGCCCTACAGTGGCGCAGGGAAGCCACATGGGGTAAGCCCCCTTGACCCCCGTCGTCCCCCGGAGACAGTCGTTGAAAGTGTGAAAAGCATTCTCTATGCTTGGAATGTGCTCCATGAGTTGCATAAAGGGTGGTGTCGAATTTTCAGCAAGGGCAATTGGTTGTAATATCCACTATGGAGGATGAAAGGGAAATCTCTCACCTTAAACTATTTATGTTTATAACATAATAATTGTATGCTTAGAAAGTAGCAAGAATGAAGGTTATACATATATGTATATATTGAATTGCTAATTCGTGAGAAGATCGTAGCTAATGATTGCTTGTGTGCATGGTAGAGAGTCCATGAAATTGGGTTAGCTATGATGTGGAAGAGTAAATTCCATTGCTACAATAAGGAAATTGGAAAGGGAGAAATCCTTAGCTCCTCCATTGCTATTATGTTTATATTTCTTAAGTTTTATATACTGACAATTAAGGCATAGGATGCTGGAAATGCAAGAGAATAATGCATATGAATTAGTGGGCATGATTAGAGAGTCATTGCATAAATGCATGTGAATTACTTATGCATGAACATGATGTTGCAGATGGGTAAAGGCAATGGAGTTACACATGCAATATCCCACTAATGGTACTGCCTATGGTTGATGACAACTAATGTCGTAGGAGCCCTAGATCATGGAAGCATGATTGAAAATGCAAGAGATTAAATAGATGAAGTGAATATGCACTAGATGGCATATTAATAAACATTGCACCAAGCATGTAAAAATATTTTTGTGTGTATATGATATTACACATTGGAAAATAGTGAGGTTTTACCTATGCAAAGAGCCACTCAAGATAATGATTGTGGTTGCTAATAATTAATGGTGTCTGCATTGGTTGTAGGACCAAAGATAACACAAAGCATGGCTAAAGATGTGGATGATGTTGTTGCACATGACCAACAACCTTATGAAGAAAGGTTGGGGGCAACAAATCTATGATCATGAGGGTAGCAAAAGAACTATGAAGCCTTGGTAAGAGGCCCAACTGATCAGGTAACATCAAACGATGTTAATAACAACCATGCAGATAAGGGTTAACTGTGCTTAATTGCATGAAGGCTGAAAGGGGATTTGGTGAGATCCCTTCAACTATGTTTAAACTATGTTGAATTGTTTGCATGTGAGACTGAGTGTCTGAATGTGAATATAATCCTACCAAGTATGGTCAGGTGTGGGTAAGTGAAGGCAAGGAGCATTACACCCTATAGTTTCTTAGAAAACCTCAATGCATTCATATGAAATTATATCATGCCAAAGCAAGTGATGACTTATGGGCCTGTTGTAGTGAAAGCTATGTGAGATAGTCATGGTTAGGCCATAATATGCTGGAATACATAGTATTCATGGATTAATAATGTTGTGAATGTGAGATGCATTGTGTGAATGCATGGTTGTGATATATATGTGTCTCAATGCAGTTAGATAGTAGAATGAAATGGTGAACTATTGTTAATTATGAGACCATTTCATGAGATACTATGAATACAGGAGAATAATTGCATGAAAAAGGTAGACATGTTGATGGGCTACCGAGGGTGCTATGTTAAAAGGATAGAGTTGCATAAAATGATATGGATCTGAAGTAACGAGTATCTAAAGCTTCATTGAATTGCATAAATGATGTGACTGAGTCTTGCAATTTTATTATGATATATATATATATATATATATCATAATATGTATACAATGAATATATCATAATATCATAATATCATAATATGATATATATAATATATATCATAATATGTATATATCATAATATCATAATTTTATTATGATTATGTATATATACATACATATATATGTATGTGTGTATATATATATATATATGTTATGTATGTATATATATATATACATACATATATATGTATGTGTATATATAGATATATGTATATATGTACTTGTACATGTACATATACATATATATATATCTATAGATATATGTACATATGTACATATATCTATATATCTATATATATATATGTATACATATATATATATATATATACATACATATACATATATATATATATATGTATACATATATATATATATATATATATATGTATATGTACATGTACATATATATATATATATATGTACATGTATATGTATATGTATATGTATATACATGTACATATACATATACATATATATGTATATGTATATACATGTACATATATACATATACATATATATACATGTACATGTACATGTATATAGATATACATATATATATATACATATATATAATGTATATATGTATATATCATTGCATTTCAAATGTTAACAGCTGAGGGTGTTTGAGTTATCAAGTGTTATAATTTTGAGATCACTTCAGTGACTATTGCAGCAATGAAATATTATATGCATAAAGACTTACAAAGTGTTCGGCTGATTGAAGTTTCAGATTTCAGGTAGATTGTTTTGGGCATGGAAATGTGGGTAAGTCCATGATGAAGATTGGAATCTACCATGTGCAAGATCCAAACTTCATGAGAAGGGTCTCATGGGGTAAAAATAGTTTATCTACAGAACATGTTGTCAATTTTGGACTTGTAGATTTCAGATTTGAGAATTTGCTTATAATTGCTAATCACCTTGCATAGAACTGTGTCAGGAGGACGTGTTTGCAAGTGGATGTTCATGTTATAGTAGAAAGCGTAAAACCCTAATGGGAAGCTGGGTGCCACTTGCAAGGGACAAGCAATATGAGGATAACCTCATGACTAAGCAAGTCAATTTCTGTAGTAGACAGAATTGCAAATTCATGATTGAATTTAAATCTTAATGCCATTGATTGGTTATGAGACAATCAAATTCGAATTCTATTGTAAAATTTTGCTAATTGTTTGGCTATTTGATAAGTGTTCTAGGAAGACACATTGCAGGAAGACCATGTGTGATGACCTGCATAACCCAAACTAGATGGGAAGGATCCCATGCTTTGGAAATGGGTTTCGGGTAGAAATGTCATTGTTAATGTTGATAATGTCTCCACTAAACTACATGTTGGAAAGCCATATGAGTGAGATGGTGAAGCTATGCCAAGAAGGCATGTGTGGGTTATGAAATGTGAAAGGATTGGGGTGGAAAACCGAAGGACTGTTGACTCAGAGAAGGGAGCCCCCATTCTTCGCAATGAAGAGAGAACACATCTGAAAAAGGATAAGTATTTGGTAACCCTAACTAAGGATATACATATCTGGTTATTGGATTTAATATGCAGAGCACGTTTTATTATTTCATTATTATTTCAGACGGCTTGAGTGAGATTAGGACCTACATGGTTCACATTGGAAAGGGGTGCACACCTTTCAGGTGTTGGGTTATGATAGGGTTTTCAATATTGACTACACCCTAAGGGAATGGACGCATTCCTGGTGTTTCAATAATTGATAGCGAATGTTATGAATTATGCTTTAATTTTAGAGTAGCAATACTGATGAGTTTGCTTATCCCTCTTGTGTTGTCAGCTAAAACATATGCAATTTGGGGTTGCACGCAGAAGAAGCATAATGGAAGGGTTGTTGCATGCCTAATAAACCCAGTCAGTGCACTGGTTTGGCATTATTTACTTGGATGTTGTGGGTGTTGTGAAGGTTGTTATGAAGGGTTGTTGCATGCCTAATAAAACCAGTCAGTGCACTGGTTTGGCATTATTTACTTGGATGTTGTGGGTGTTGTGAAGGTTGTTATGAAGGGTTGTTGCATGCCTAATAAACCCAGTCAGCGCACTGGTTTGGCATTATTTACTTGGATGTTGTGGGTGTTGTTATGAAGGGTTGTTGCATGCCTAATAAACCCATTTAGTGCACTGGTTTGGCATTATTTACTTAGATGTTGTGGGTGTTGTGGAGGTCTTGATGAAGGGTTGGTGCATGTCTAATAATCCTAGTCGAGGTACTGGTTTGGCATTAACTACTTGGTTGTTGTGGGGGTATTAGTGAAAGGCTATTATATGCCTATGGCTCCGTAGTAGAGCTTTGACCTGTAATGGTCAGTGGCGCAGTTTCCTTCCATTGGTCGATGACCCGGGCGAATGTGCTGGCTCGACAATGGAGAGGGCCAATCAGGTATGGGATTGGTTGGGCACCACAAATGCTTGGTAAACCCATTCGGCGTGAAGGTGTACTGGTTAGGCATTAAACATCCACCCCACATGTGATCCAAGGCTTGTAAAGCAGAGAAGGAAACCTGTGGAGTAGCAAGGAACTGCCCGATACAGATAAGTATTTGATTTTCATTCATTTTTGGATAATGGAAATTTCATGAACAAATCTTATGACAGCCAAGCTGATATACTATTGTTTCTTTGTTGGAAACTTTGTTCTTTGCAGGAAATCAAGAAGCCTTAAAGGCATCCTAGGGATGCATTTGGACACGTGACTATCCTAGAAAGCTAAGTATGAGAAACAATGATAAGAATGATGCTAGTGGATATGTGTGGGTGGGTCCTAGTAGCCAAAGGTTCTGTAGAAAAACCATGGGAAGGAGATTCCCTGATGGAAAGAATCCTGAGACAGACCTTAGACACTAAGTGTCATAGCTAAGAAAGGGCAATTAAAGCATTCACATTAAAGTGAAAAAGGCTAAGGAGCATAGAATCACAGTGATGGTGTGGCTCCGGATTGAAACAAGAATAAGAGGGGAAAGCTATTACTCTTCTCTTTCCTTTTTTACTGATGCATCTTAGAAACAAAAAATTGTTGAATGCATGTCATGACTGAAAGTCTATTGTGTTTATTTGCTTAAAATAAATTGTGAATGTTGAAAAAGCTAATTCCATGTGAAATGATGAACATGAATGAGTTCATATGTATGTTGGGCAAGCATGAAAAGTGTGGAAGTCTCATGAATAAAGCATGGACGTTCCATGTCAATTGGAAAATTAATTGACTAATTTTAACATTTATGTTATGCTTGGCCTAACAAAGAATTGCAATAATGAATTTCACAGGTGAGAAATTGAACACAATTGGTTGCATCCGTTACAAAAACAAACAAGTGGTGCTAGCAAGCAAGTGAGGAAAGCTATGCACATTGAACATGGCCGCAGACCAAGGGATATTGGACTTAGCTGAAAGTCTTCTTCAAACAATTTCCAAGACCCAAGAAAACCTTGGAGAGATGCTCAAGCTACAGAAGCATTAGAATGTGATGAACCACAAGGTTTTGCAGGACTCTATTCATCTGCAAAAAGAGGTGAAAAGTATTCTGGGAGTAATCAGTAAGGGAAAGGAAAGTGGACCAATGATGAAGCATTCGTCCTATCACCCCATAAAGAAACGCCTAAGGCTGGAAGAGAGTAAAAATGCTAACAAAGGAAAACATAGGCAGTTACCTTCAATAGAATGTTGGGGATGTGGAGGAAGTCACCTCCTCCACGAATGTCCAGCAAGGGGCAGCAAGAAAAGCGATGAGCAGCAGGAGCAATGTGCAGGGGTTCAAGAACCTCACCTTGACATTTCCAATCAATGAAATGCAGGACATACCTGCCACATTTTGTGAATTTTGGACATATATAAAGCGTGTATGTATTCCCAAGTTATGGAACACCGAGGACGGTGTTATTCCAAGGGGGAGGAGAATGTAATACCCCCATTTTTATCCTTATAATATTTTGGGCTATAATGTAAATATTGTATGCATATTATGTATGGTTCCTAGTGTGGAGCTCAAGGCCAAGGCCCCACTAGTGAACACTCGACCTTGAAGAGGCAAGTATTAGATATTACATTTCCCATGTGCTAGAGAACCATGGTAATTGTAAATATGCATTTTAATATAAATGTCCACAACTAGCTATGCAATGCAACAAGAGACGGGGGAATGATATTTACAAGGAATTGGGAGGGAAATATTCAAACCCTTGAGCCAATCAAGTCAAGCCAAGTGTCAATGAGAGAACCCATGAACCCTCAACTACCCATGTTGACTTTTGTGCCCAATCATTCATTTCTCCCAAGATTTGGTTGAGGTAGTTAATGCCTTGGGGAATGGAGAGGTATGGCTATCCAAATTCGAGTATGGGCAAGCCACCCTTCCTAGAATTTCATGTTTGGATTCTTGGGAAAGAAAAGAGCCACGAAATTGTCCCCAAGCCATTATTCAACCATTAGTTTTTCTCTCCCATGAGTTTGGAGCTTCCTGGGCATTTTTCTCCATGGATTTCCTATGTTATCCTTCTTTTTCATAGCTGGGAAGAGAATTTTTGTTGTGGCTAACAGTGGGGAAGAAGGGGAAACGATTTGGGGGTTTTATAGAGGCTGTTTTGGCCCACTATATGCTCATACATCTGTGGGAAAAATCGGTTTTCTTCCCTAGGGTTGATTCTCTCTTCCCACATCCGTTTTTGGGTGTGCAACGATTTGGAAAAAACCCATAGACTGTATTCTGTGAATCCCATTGCTGAAATGTGTATCCATGCCCAGTTTTGAGTGGCTGTGTGTAAATGAATGTCGGGGTTGAGATGGGTATCCATTGCTTTGGGTTGTGTTGAGCTTGAGAGTCCCCTTTTCATTGTAGATATCATTCCCAGCTTGGGGGTGGTCTCTGAGTGCTGAAAGAATATAGGCTGGGCAGAGACCTACGGTTGGGTGGAATGTTGCAGCGACATAGCTAGTTGCTTGGGACAACATTACAGTGAGATAAGTATAATTTCTTATGGGTATTTACTTCTGCACTGTTTTAATTAATGGATGGTTGTTCTTGTCATGATGGACGCATGTGAAAGGTGTGTGGATTATAATTTATTCCGCTATGCACATTTGATTTGAATGGCATTTGCACACATATTTATTTTTACTGTACTGCCATTTGCTTTTTTTATTAATGGTGAAATGGGCTAAGTTCTATACAAGCCTAGTTTTTGGGTATCATGTTCCCTTCCTTGCGTTAATAGATGGGAGGGGTTGTGACAGATTGGTAGTTGTTCTTGTCATGATGGACGCATGTGAAAGGTGTGTGGATTATAATTTATTCTACTGTGCACATTTGATTTGAATCGCATTTGCACACATATTTATTTTTACTGTACTACCATTTGCTTTGTTTATTAATGGTGAAATGGGCTAAGTTCTATTAAAGCCTAGTTTTTGGGTATCATGTTCCCTTCCTTGCGTTAATAGATGGGAGGGGTTGTGACAGCTCCCATGGCTAAGCTTGATTTCCCATGCCGAGGTTGTCGGCTATGATGTGGGCCTCCCAATTGTCAACCAACAAGCGAACAGGAATGGAGATCTCAGCCTTATATCCCTTTTGGGTCTGCCCAACATCTTGGGTCTTAGTTTTCTTTTTTCGGCTGGTTCCTTTCGGTCGCCCCATGAATTTAAGCAGGAAGAAGGTTTTGGTGCAGACGAGCTGGTGAAGCTCAGGAGCAGGGAAGCAAGAAGTCGTGGAGTAGGGTAGCAGAAATTTGTGGAGCAGAGGATCCAAGGGAATGCTAGGTAGAAGGGCGTGAGTGCGGAAGGGAATGAGCGTGGGCATGTTTGAGAGTTGAGCCCAGGTGCAGGTGAAGGGATAGAAGAGTCTCGCACGTATGCGAGCCATGGGGGGAGTGAGTGTGGAATCCAGTCCAGGCTGGTGGAGAGGACAGAAAGGGCCAAGGTTTTAATGCCTCGAGCAACTCAACGTTTTCCCAGACCTGTTTGTTCGTGAGCCTCATCCTCTTGATTATTCTGTGTGTGTGTATTTTGCAATGTTTTTCCAGACCTTAAATTAATTTCGTTTATCTCTAGCATATCCACAACATAGGTTGGAAACTGTACCATTTCAGCATTGTAGGCTTGTTGTTGAGGTGGCCTGTTGTTGTTAGGGTTTGGAATTGGCTGGGTGGGAATTGATGGAGGTCTAGGGGGTGGTTGATTTGGTGGTGGCGGCATGATGAGTGGTTGTTGCTACTGCAGTGGAGCTCTCCAATTCGATGAATAAGGATATTGATTTCCATAATTTGTGGTTGGCTGAGCAAAAGGTGGGGGGTATGGAGAGTAAGATTGTGGGTAATAAGGTTGTTGATATGGTTGGATTTTCTGCCACTAGTTTGGATTTGGCTGAGATCGCCATGGGGCTGGTACTGAATTCCAATTATGCTGGTTATTTCCCTAATTGTAGTAGGCTTGATTGTTGGGTTGGTAAGGCCTAGGAAAATTATTCCTCCTTTGATTCACAAAACAGAGTTGTTCTATTGCACCTTCAGTTGTGGGATCTTGAATAACAACTTTACATGAGGGCAACAGAGGACATTTATCAGTGGAGTGATCGTCAATGTAGAGACCACATATTTCTATGGTGTTTAGTGTGCGCTACCCCTTCTCATGTTTTTTTCTACAGCGTGGACAAAAGACTACCAAGGCTTGGTTTATTTCGTCATGTTTCTTCTTGATTTGAAGTGCATCAATTTGCATGGCCAGAGATTATAGGATATCGGTCTTCATGTCATCTAACAGGTTTCCTAAATCAGATTTTGTAAGGCTAGGTCCTGAAGATGTTGATCCCCTAGTAAATGGGTGTGAATCCCTTGCCCCATTTTTACTTTTCCTATATCTAGAGTAGTTTTTGAAGATTTGTAGGATTTGGTCATAAGTATTTTGGAATATATCTCCATCCCCCAGAAGGTTTAAGACTTCAAGATTTTCCTCTTCTATACCTCTAAGAACGACAAGTTTTAGTGATTTAGGATCTAAAGTGTAGTGACTAGCTCGTTTGTAGCTGAGTTGAAATCTTTGGGCATAATCTTCTAATGATTCTATTTCTCCTTGTTGCATCCTAAAGATTTCATCTCTCGTATCCTTTGCTTTGCAGTAGTCCCTATATTTTTCTAGAAATGACTGTTTCATTTGGTCCGAGCTGAAGATAATGTTTCCTTCAAGGCTCATGAACCACCTAAGTGATAGATCTTTCATTGTCGAAGGAAAAAGCCTCGTCTTTTGTGCATCAGTAGTGTAATCAAAGGATCTGAAAACTACCTCAAACTCAAACAGGAATGTGTTAGGGTCTTCTGAAGTCAAACCATGGAAATTTGGCATATCGTTAGGTTTGGTATTCTTCATCCTGGCATCTCCAAGAGGTATATGTCAAAACCCAAAAATTTCCGAAAAATTTAAAATTTTTAAAATAGCAATAAATGTTATTAAATAGAGTCATGTAACTTGTTTGTTTAGCTTACGTGATCGTAATGTGTCTGAATGATTCCTTGTTAAACTTAAATTTTATTATGGTTTCTTTTTCCGTTACTGATTGTCTTACTGCTTTTCAACCACAAGGGGGAGTTGCCATAGCAAACTAGGCTTACTTAGCTTCCGAGCTAATGCATCAAATTGTCTTTCTCTTACAGATATACAGGTAATGTGCGGGTCGCTACATTTAAATCTTTAAAGTATTACAAATCAGTTAGTTGTATCAATTCCTTCAGTAAAAAGTCTAAGCATGCTAACCAACTTTATCAAGTTTCTAAGGTAGAACTTTTCCTGCATTATGCCAAGTTCAATCTTCAGGTTATGTTTTGATTTTTACTTTAATTGCGAAAGATTGGGAGTTAAACAAATAACACTATGTTTGTACTTTTCTTATCATCAGCAACTGCAAATATTACCTGTCAATACCTGTCTTCTAATGTTGATTTAAGGATTTGCCTTGTTTGGAATCTACTTTTGTTTCCATGAATAACACTTAAATAAATCTACAAGTACTTATAAAAATAGTCCTCAAGTATCATACCTGATTCAACTCGTTGGTTATAAGGTAAGCAAGTCAAATTTTCGTATCTATAACACTAGGAACATGAGACTGTTAAGAGATTCTTAATATATCGTAACTAGAAGTAGCAAGGACTAGGGTATCCTTAGTCCAATTTTTATGAGTTGTATAGTTTGAATCCCACCCGTGATAGTCACATACTGAAGGAATGGCAAGACTTATACCATCCATGCAAAATTATAACCTACAACAATTTATAAAGGTATTGTAGCAGCTAAACCCTAATATCTTTTCATGATCTTACAGACTTAATCAAGTTTTGCCACATAAGAGAATAGGGTGAGTGGCAACATAGTGGTAGGTTTAACAAACAACATAACACTCATTTGAAGCCTTCCTCCTATCATTTTTCTTTATAATGATTATCGAGTTCTTTAAGTCTAAAATAGACTTCAAGGTTAAATCTTGTACACTATTGACAATTGTGTGTTTTTATTGATTGTAGGGTATGTATTAGTATTCACTTATACAAGTTCGAGGCAATGTCTTCAACATGAAATAATGGCAAGTTATCCTATGGTGTCACGACCATGAAAGAATATCCCTGCTATGATTTGGTTTACCCTCGCCATGATTTTAATTGACAAACAAAATAATTGGAAACTCATTGTGGACTTTAGAACATCGACCCACTGCATGGAAAGAATTAAAAATGCTACGTGGTAGCTTCTACGCCAAGTGTGGATGATATATAAGCGTTGACTCAACCCTAGTCTTGGCATTTCTCCCTTGCCTTCGGGCTTGGTCCCTATGTAGAACCCTCCTGTCCGAACCCTACTGATACGTTAAGGAGCACAGCTTCTCTGCAACTTTAATCCTTCGTGCTTGTTAACTTCATTGCAAGGGAGTTATTATGCTTTGTTATTGGCGACTGTAGTTGGTTATGATCCTAGGGTTTTATCCTTTTGTTGTCAAAATTTCACCTTGTCTTAGCGTTACCATAACTCTCGGCTTGGTCCTCTTGAAACTCCCATTGTGGTAGCTACCCTTGTTTCTTCCAGCTCGTGGTATTTGTTGACGAAGAAGGGGTTTTACACTTACCTTACTCGTAGTTATCATACTAAATACAGTGTTAAAACTGCCTTCCAAATGCGGTAAGTTACAGAACTTCTCCATTGTTATTACAGTTAAGATTTGGTTTTTATATAAATGTGTTTATAACTGGTACCAAATTGTTATTGCAGGACCTGGCTGTTCACGAAGGTGTACAGGACACTTACCTCGTTGGTTGCCTTATCCTGGTAAGCCTGGTCGTTCGCCATGGCATTCCTCCTTGCTGGTTGTTAGGGTATTTAGGGTTTGGCTTGAACGAAGTGATGTAGGGATTACGACAGCCTTGTTAAATCTTTAAACTGTGTGTTTTAAATGAAAAGTTATGGGTTTAACCCCGTGTTGTAAAGAAATGTTACGGCTTCGGTTCATTTTGCATTACTAGTTTTGTTTTCGAGTTAAAGGACTTCTGTAGATGTAATACTGTGTATAAAATATAGATAGATAGGTAGAATCTGGAGCCTGCGTGTAGATGATGTCACGACCTTGTAGTTTTAATACTGAGCTCTAAATTTTCACTCAGGGTTTGGTAATACGTTTTTGTGATGAATTTTCCTGTGTAATTGGACTTTGATAAAATGACATATTACAGTCTCCCGTATACTTGAGCTGGTGTATGGTGTGAATTTAGAATCCAAGTTTTTTTTTTGAAATCACTTAAACAGTGAACCTGAGCTACGGCCATAAGAGACATTGTTGTAATACTTCTCAATGTTTAACTACCTGTAAAGTTTGGAATAATAGGGTTTAATCCGAAAATACAGTAGTGATTTTGTTTAGTTGCTGGTTCTGTCGATACGATTATGCTTCTGTGGTTAAAAGAAAGTTTAAGGAAGGGTAATTCTATTTTGTTTAAGCTCAACCTCGAGCTAGATACTGTTCTGTTTTTGTTTTCTTCTGTTATAAAGTTAATAACTAGGTCATTTCTCTGCTGGTAATTTCTTATTATAGAAACTAGAAAGATAGGGTTTAAAGCGAACTACTCGGTCACAATTTTGTTTAGTTACTTATTCTATTTGTTATGATTATGATTCTATGGTTAAAAATGGAAGTTAAGGAAAATAATACTATATTGTTTAAGCTCAATGTCGAGCTAGATATTGTTCTGATACTTCTTTTTGTTTTTAATACAATAACTAGTTTGTCAAACTGTTAATACATTCTATGTGAAGAAGTTCTGTAGGGTTTCTGCATAATCGTTTTGTTTGATAGGTAATGAATGGATAATCTTTAGCTAAGGTTTGTGTTTGATTTAAATAATAGATTTAAAACTGATCAAACTTTGACTAGGGTTTGTACTCTGTTATACATAACGTGACCGTGGCTATCATTCTTCTGCAATATTAGTTATCAGAGTGTAAATACTGAAATTTGGATTATTCAAAGTTTACTATTGTTCCTATTATTGTTTATTAAATTTTATATTATACAAAGTAAACTTACTTTATATGCAAACCCTGCTTATCTGTTCAACAAATATAAATAAATTAGGTTTGTAAGTATAACTTATAAATTATTACATAAAGTATTAATAGTTTTCTGCATAAATTATAAATACATTAATGGAAATAAAACAGGGATATTACATCATACTAACAATACAGAAAATCACAGTAACTTTTAACAATCTTACTACTGATATTCTGGGATATTCAATTTACTAAACTAATTAATTACTACTCAGACATATTAACAATAAATACAACATGCATTCATTCATCCTTAATAAACATAAAGGAATAAATGGTAGAACATGTCTTGATCTGTGGACAACAACAGCTATGGGAGGCTGTTCCTCCCTACCAACTCCTGGAGAGTGCCCAGACAGCACTTCTTAGGACCCCCGAGCCTGCTCTGGTCTCCCTGGCTGGAACTAGGTGCAGCAAAGTAATTCTCTCAGCCCAAACAACTATAATGGAACCAAGTTACTGCATCATTCCTCTGAAACAACTTCCTTACTGTATTTCCCTCTTCCTCAATGGGATTCCTGAATAACATTCACCTGAATGTATTCTCCCTCCAGAACAATTCGAACCCCCAGCTCAGTTCATTGAGTACTATTTAAGAGATTTCCTAGGTCTTTGTTGGGTTAACTATCATTAATGAGCCACCTGCTCTGATTCCACTTCCTTGGGGAATCATGACCCCAAATATAGGGAAGTTGCCACCTGCAACTTAGGAAGTGTTTGAGGATGCTGCCACTTGTCATTTGCCTTTCCACCTAGTTCCATCCACCAGTTTGACCAGTAACCTCTTTTTAACAGCTCTCCCATGCTGTTGTCTCCATAATTTATTTATTAATAATAAAATATTCTGAATTACATTCCATTTTTAGTGACTCTGCTGAGTCATCAATTCCTACTTAGCATTAAATTTAACATAATGTATTAGGAATACAATGAAATAATTACATAATTTTTACAAAATTGGGGTATGTGACATACACACCCCCTTAAAATGTAACATCGTCCTCGATGTTACTTATTCCTCATCCTCAGCCACCTTTTGGAATAGATTTGGGTATGCTTCCCGCATCTTACTTTCCAGTTCCCAGGTAGCTTCTTCAGTACTAAGGTGCTTCCATAGCAACTTCAGCTATCCAATTGTGCGGTTCCGCAGAGTAATTTCCCTCCTCCCGAGGATACAATCTCGTTCCACCAAAACTTCGCCTTTTGGTTCTACCTGCACAATGTTCCAATCAATAACATGAGTAGCATCATGAACGTACTTTTTTCAGAACAGAAATATGAAAGACATTGTGCACTTTTAAATTAGGTGGTAATGCTAGCTGATAAGCAATTTGACCAATTCTAGATAAAATTTCAAACAGACCACAATAACGTGGTGCTAATTTTGCACAACTCCCCAATCTAAGGGAGCTCTTCTTCGGTCTTACCTTTATGAACACATGTTCACCCACCTGGAACTCTTTAGGAGTTCTTTTCAAATCTACTTGGCTCTTTTTCCGATCCTAGGCAATCTTCAAATTTTCCTGCACTTGTTTCACAATCTGTTCCATTTCTTTTAATAATTCAGGACCTAACACTAATCTATCTACTGGATTATTCCAAGAGATAGGAGTGTTACATTTACGCCCATACAGAATTTCAAAAGGACTGAACTTAGCTGACGATTGATAGCTGTTATTGTATGCAAATTCTGCTAAATATAAGTAATCCTCCCACTTACCTGGTTGATCCTTAACATACATTCTTAGCAGATCTTCCAATACCTGATTAACTCTTTCAGTTTGTCCGTCCGTCTGAGGATGGAAAGAAGTGTTGAAATTCAGTGTTGTGTTTAATCCTTTAAATAAGGATTTCCAAAAATTTCCTGTGAATTTAGGATCCCTGTCTGAAATAATAACCTTTGGGACACCATATCAGCTATGTTTACAGCCTTGTAAGTGGTTTTAACAGGAATAAAATGTGTTGATTTACTCAATTTATCTACTACCACCATAATTGAATCATTTTGATTTTAATTTCTGGGTAATCCAGTAATGAAATCTAAGCTGATTATTTCCCACTTCCAGCTAGGAATAGGCAAAGGTTGCAATAACCCAGCTGGATGCTGATGTTCTGTTTTTACTTGTTGACAGTCCAAACATCTAGCTATATATTCAGCTGCTTCATATTTCATATTAGCCCAAAAATAATCCTTTCTCAACATAGTGACAGTCTTCTGGTAGCCTGGATGCCCTGAGTAAGGGGTTTTATGAACTTCATCCAAAATTAACAATTTAACTTTAGATACATTAGGCACATATAGTTTGTCTTTAAACAATAAAAATCCATCTTTGTTTAGGCTATAACCCTTTATCAAACTTTCGGTAGGTTCTTCTTTAGCTGTAGCTTGTAACTTTTGATAAATTTCATGTGATTTTATCCCTTCAGACAACTGTTCATTTAAATCAGAGGTTTAAGTGCTGCTACTTGATATAAAATTCAGCCTTGCATTTCTGCTCAAAGCATCAGCCATCTTATTTTCCTTTCCTTTTATGTGCTGAATTTCGAAATCGTATTCACTTAAGAAGGCCAACCATCTGGCTTGCCTTGCATTTAAGTTAGGCTGATCTAAAAGGTATTTTAGACCCTTATTATCAGTCATTAAGGTAAACTTTCTGCCTATTAAGTGGTGTCGCCACATCTTTAAGGCATGAATAACAACAGCTAGTTCCAAGTCATAAGTGGCATAATTCTTTTCATGAATCTTCAGCTTCCTGGACTCATAGGCAATGACATGCCCATCCTGAGTCAACACTCCGCCTAGACCGTCATTACAAGCATCGGTGCAAACCACGAAATCCTTATTAGGATCTGCTATTCTTAGAATAGGCGCAGTTGTTAATAAAGTCTTTAACTTCTTAAAGCTTTCTTCACACTTCAAGTTCCAATCAAACTTCTTGCATTTCTTTTGCAAGGAAGTGATTGGGTTGGCTATTTTTGAAAAGCCTTCAATGAATCTCCGGTAATAATCGGTAATTCCCATGAAGGACCTAACATCTGTTACGTCTTTTGGTACTGGCCATTCTTCAATTGCCCAGATCTTTTCAGGATCAACTGAAATCCCTTCCTTAGTCACTACGTGACCTAAGTACTGGATTTCATCCTTGAAGAAATCACACTTACTGAACTTCGCAAAGAGCTGCTGTTCTCGCAGTTCTTGTAAGACTATCCATAAATGTTCTTTGTATTCCTCTTCGTTTTTAGAATAAATTAAAATGTCATCGATGAATACGACGACAAATTTATCTAAGTATTTATGCATTATGTTATTCATTAGGCACATAAAGACGGCTGGGGCATTAGTAAGCCCAAATGGCATTACGACAAATTCGTAATGTCCATACCTCGTTCTGAAAGCTGTCTTGAATATGTCCTCTTCTTTAATTCTCACCTGATGATAGCCTGATCTCAAGTCTATCTTAGAGAACACCGTAGCTCCACGTAGCTGATCAAACAGATCATCTATGCGAGGCAATGGATATCTGTTTTTAATTGTCATCTTGTTTAGTTGACGGTAATCTATGCAAAGTCGCATAGTTCCGTCCTTCTTTTTAACAAAGATAACTGGTGCCCCCCAAGGGGACACACTGGGTCGAATGTACTTCTTATCTATTAACTCCTTCAACTGTGTTTTTAATTCGTTAAGCTCCAAAATATTCATACGATATGGAGCCTTTGAACTGGGTACAGCACCTGGTACCAGCTCAATTGTGAAATCCAGTTCCCTCTTGGGAGGTAATCCTGGAATTTCCTCTGGAAAAACATCAGTAAATTCGTTTACTACAGGGATATCCTCTACTTTTATCTTACTTATTTCAGACTTAACTGCCTCATCTGTAATAGTTACAGCATAGGCTTTGCACCCTTTTCTGACTACCCTTTTAAGTTGTAAAGCAGAAATCTGTCTGATTACTGTTTTCCTAGGAATACCCCTAACAGTTACAGGCTGTTCATTATTATTTACACACGTAAAAGTTTTATCAAAACAGTTTAAAACTACCTTATGCTGTTCTAACCAGTCCATACCAATAAGTATGTCATACGAACCAAGTGGTAGAACATTTAATTTAATAGTAGTTTTAAAATCACTCATATCTAGAGCACATTCCTTAACATAATAGTTCACCTTCCTTTTTGCCCCAGTGGCTAGTTGTACTGACCAAGAGTTATCAAACCTTTCAACAGTCAAATTACACTTTTCTACTATCTGTGGTGAAATATAACTAAGGCTAGCACCTGGGTCTATTAAAATAGTTACAGGAGTTTTGTTAACCATACCTCCTACTTCCACCATGGAAGTTTGATAGTCAGCTTGGCGGTTCTCCAACGCTGCATTGATTCGGGGCATAGTCCCTGCAAAGTCTCCAACAGTCATTTCATCTTGTATAGTATGAATATTGCTGTTTGGTTTCTTCCGATTTGGGCAAACTGAAGCATAGTGTGGGCCATTGCACTCCCAGCACTTAACAGGCTCCTTTCGTTCAAATTCTTTGTGTAATTTCCATGATTATTAGAAACCTCCTTGCTGCCCTTGAAGTTGTTGGAATGATTAGCAGCTCCATTTTTGTTTCCCTGGAAGCTTTTACCATTAAAATGATTTCCGTTCTTGTTATTCTTGAAATTTTTTTGGGGTACAAACTCCTTTTTCCTGTACTCCAACTGATTACTATTCTTTTTAGCCTTCCAGTTGGCTATTCCTCTTTCTTTTTATTCTGTTCAAAACAGAAATTAGCCTTTCGCATAGCTTCTTCCAGAGTTTTGGGGTTATCATATTCGATTCTGTCCTTTATATGATACGGTAGGAAGCTAAGAAACCGCTGTACTTTAGGTTTCTCTTCAACAAAATACGGCACATATCTTAACAAACTTAAGAACTTACTGTTTAAGTCCTTCATAGTCATAGATCCTAGCTTTAATTCATAAAATTCCTTGGCCCTCTCTTCATAGTACTGCTCAGACAGAAATTTCTTTTTGAAGTACCTTTTAAAGGTACTCCAATTGACTTCTTTTTCTTTGATCCCCTTGACCCTTTCAAGTCTTGCCACCATATATCCGCCTTTACAGAAAGGTTATAGATGGCCATTCTTGCCTTCAGTTGATTTGAATAGTTGTATATCTGGAAATATTTTCTGCCTCTTCTCCTGTTTCAGATTCTCCATTGAAAGTTGGGGGTTTTATTTTCTTGAACTCCCCATAAATCTCTTCATAAGGCCCGAACTTCTTCTTTCTGTTATACAACTCAGCCTCACTACTGTCACTAGTAGTGTGATAGCTTGGTTGTTCCCTTCTTCCTTCAGAGGATGAACTGCTGTCTGATTTAACTAGTTTCACCCTTTTAGACCCTTTTGATTACTAGCTCCTTCAGATTCAGCTCTTTTGCTTCTTCCTTCAGTTTGAAATTTTTCTATCAAAATTTGATTTAACTGCTCCTGAGTTTTCAGAATCCTTTCATTATCCTTCTTGACTGTTTCTATCTCAGTCTTTAAACCCTTTATAGTTTGCATCAGCTCTGAGGAGTGAGCGATTACTTCCTCCATCATAGGTTCTCTGCACATCTGTCTTGTCTCAGTGTTTGGAGATTCCTCCTCAGCATATTCTCCTAGCTTCTCCATACCTGTCTGTTAGATTCACAAAAGGAAATTTCCTGTCTTTTACATGAAAAAAAAAAAATACAAAGTTAGTACATAAATTTTCTTTTCTTTTATGGTTCTGCTGAAACTAGTTGGGCCACATCAAGACCTAGTATTTGAACCATGCTCTAATACCACATGTCAAAACCCAAAAATTTCCAAAAAATTTAAATTTTTAAAATAGCAATAAATGTTATTAAATGCAGTCATTTAACTTATTTTTTTAGCTTACATGATCGTAATGTGTCTGAATGATTCCTTGTTAAACTTAAATTTTATTATGGTTTCTTTTTCCGTTACTGATTGTCTTACTGCTTTGCAACCACAAGGGGGAGTTGCCATAGCAAACTGGGCTTACTTAGCTTCCGAGCTAATGCATCAAATTTTTCTTTCTCTTACAGATATACAGGTAATGTGCGGGTCGCTACATTTAAATCTTTAAAGTATTACAAATCAGTTAGTTGTATCAATTCCTTCAGTAAAAAGTCTAAGCATGCTAACCAGGTTTATTAAGTTTCTAAGGTAGAACTTTTCCTGCATTATGCCAAGTTCAATCTTCAGGTTATGTTTTGATTTTTACTTTAATTGCGAAAGATTGGGAGTTAAACAAATAACACTATGTTTGTACTTTTCTTATCATCAGCAACTACAAAGATTACCTGTCAATACCTGTCTTCTAATGTTGATTTAAGGATTTGCCTTGTTTGGAATCTACTTTGTTTCCATGAATAACACTTAAATAAATCTACAAGTACTTATAAAAATAGTCCTCAAGTATTATACCTGATTCAACTCGTTGGTTATAAGGTAAGCAAGTCAAATTTTCGTATCTATAACACTAGGAACATGAGACTGTTAAGAGATTCTTAATATATCGTAACTAGAAGTAGCAAGGACTAGGGTATCCTTAGTCCAATTTTTATGAGTTGTATAGTTTGAATCCCACCCATGATAGTCACATACTGAAGGAATGGCAAGACTTATACAATCCGTGCAAAATTATAACCTACAACAATTTATAAAGGTATTGTAGCAGCTAAACCCTAATATCTTTTCATGATCATACAGACTAATCAAGTTTTGTCACATAAGAGAATAGGTGAGTGGCAACATAGTGGTAGGTTTAACAAACAACATAACACTCATTTGAAGCCTTCCTCCTATCATTTTTCTTTATAATGATTATCGAGTTCTCTAAGTCTAAAATAGACTTCAAGGTTAAATCTTGTACACTATTGACAATTGTGTGTTTTTTTTGATTGTAGGGTATGTATTAGTATTCACTGATACAAGTTCGAGGCAATGTCTTCAACATGAAATAATGGCAAGTTATACTATGGTGTCATGACCATGAAAGAATATCCTTGCTATGATTTGGGTTTACCCTCGCCATGATTTTAATTGACAAACAAAATAATTGGAAACTCATTGTGGACTTTGGAACATCGACCCACTGCATGGAAAGAATTAAAAATGCTACGTGGTAGCTTCTACGCCAAGTGTGGATGATATAAGCGTTGACTCAACCCTAGTCTTGGGATTTCTCCCTTGCCTTCGGGCTTGGTCCCTCTGTAAAACCCTCCTGTCCGAACCCTACTGATACGTTAAGGAGCACAGCTTCTCTACAACTTTAATCCTTCATGCTTGTTAACTTCATTGCCAGGGAGTTATTATGCTTTGTTATTGGCGACTGTAGTTTGTTATGATCCTAGGGTTTTATCCTTTTGTTGTCAAAATTTCACCTTGTCTTAGCGTTACCATAACTCTCGGCTTGGTCCTCTTGAAACTCCCATTGTGGTAGCTACCCTTGTTTCTCTGCCAGCTCGTGGTATTTGTTGACGAAGAAGGGGTTTTACACTTACCCTTACTCGCGGTTATCATACTAAATACAGTGTTAAAACTTCCTTCCAAACGCAGTAAGTTACAGAACTTCTCCATTGTTATTACAGTTAAGATTTGGTTTTTATATAAATGCGTTTATAACTGGTACCAAATTGTTATTGCAGGACCTGGCTGCTCACGAAGGTGTACAGGACACTTACCTCGTTGGTTGCCTTATCCTGGTAAGCCTGGTCGTTCGCCATGGCATTCCTCCTTGCTGGTTGTTAGGGTATTTAGGGTTTGGCTTGAACGAAGTGATGTAGGGATTACGACAGCCTTGTTAAATCTTTAAACTGTGTGTTTTAAATGAAAAGTTATGGGTTTAACCCCGTGTTGTAAAGAAATGTTACGGCTTCGGTTCATTTTGCATTACTAGTTTTGTTTTCGAGTTAAAGGACTTCTGTAGATGTAATACTGTGTATAAAATATAGATAGATAGGTAGAATCTGGAGCCTGCGTGTAGATGATGTCACGGCCTTGTAGTTTTAATACTGAGCTCTAAATTTTCACTCAGGGTTTGGTAATACGTTTTTGTGATGAATTTTCCTGTGTAATTGGACTTTGATAAAATGACATATTACAGTCTCCCGTATACTTGAGCTGGTGTATGGCGTGAATTTAGAATCCAAGTTTTTTTTTGAAATCACTTAAACAGTGAACCTGAGCTACGGCCGTAAGAGACATCGTTGTAATACTTCTCAATGTTTAACTACCTGTAAAGTTTGGAATAATAGGGTTTAATCCGAAAATACAGTAGTGATTTTGTTTAGATGCTGGTTCTGTCGATACGATTATGCTTCTGTGGTTAAAAGAAAGTTTAAGGAAGGGTAATGCTATTTTGTTTAAGCTCAACCTCGAGCTAGATACTGTTCTGTTTTTGTTTTCTTCCGTTATAAAGTTAATAACTAGGTCATTTCTCTGCTGGTAATTTCTTATTGTAGAAACTAGAAAGATAGGGTTTAAAGTGAACTCCTCGGTCACGATTTTGTTTAGTTACTTATTCTGTTTGTGATGATTATGATTCTATGGTTAAAAATGGAAGTTAAGGAAAATAATACTATATTGTTTAAGCTCAATGTCGAGCTAGATATTGTTCTGATACTTCTTTTTGTTTTTAATACAATAACTAGTTTGTAGAACTGTTAATACATTCTGTGTGAAGAAGTTCTGTAGGGTTTATGCACAATCGTTTTGTTTGATAGGTAATGAATGGATAATATTTAGCTAAGGTTTGTGTTTGATTTAAATAATAGATTTAAAACTAATCAAACTTTGACTAGGGTTTGTACCCTGTTATACATAACGTGACCGTGGCTATCATTCTTCTGCAATATTAGTTATCAGAGTGTAAATACTGAAATTTGGATTATTCAAAGTTTAATATTGTTCCTATTATTGTTTATTAAATTTTATATTATACAGAGTACACTTACTTTATATGCAAACCCTGCTTATATGTTCAACAAATATAAATAAATTAGGTTTGTAATTATAACTTATAAATTATTACATAAAGTATTAATAGTTTTCTGCATAAATTATAAATACATTAATGGAAATAAAACAGGGATATTACATCATACTAACGATACAGAAAATCACAGTAACTTTTAACAATCTTACTACTGATATTCTGGGATATTCAATTTACTAAACTAATTAATTACTACTCAGACATATTAACAATAAATACAACATGCATTCATTCATCCTTAATAAACATAAAGGAATAAATGGCAGAACCTGTCTTGATCTGTGGACAACAACAGCTATGGGAGGCTGTTCCTCCCTACCAACTCCTGGAGAGTGCCCAGACAGCACTTCTCAGGACCCCCGAGCTTGCTCTGGTCTCCCTGGCTGGAACTAGGTGCAACAAAGTAATTCTCTCAGCCCAAACAACTATAATGGAACCAAGTTACTGCAGCATTCCTCTCAAACAAATTCCTTACTGTATTTCCCTCTTTCTCAATGGGATTCCTGAATAACATCCACCTGAATGTATTCTCCCTCCAGAACAATTCGAACCCCCAGCTCAGTTCATTGAGTACTATTTAAAAGATTGCCTAGGTCTTTGTTGGGTTAACTGTCATTAACGAGCCACCTGCTCTGATTCCACTTCCTTGGGGAATCATGACCCCAAATATAGGGAAGTTGCCACCTACAACTTAGGAAGTGTTTGAGGATGCTGCCACTTGTCATTTTCCTTTCCACCTAGTTCCATCCACTAGTTTGACCAGTAACCTCTTTTTAACAGCTCTCCCATGCTGTTGTCTCCATAATTTATTTATTAATAATAAAATATTCTGAATTACATTCCATTTCTAGTGACTCTGTTGAGTCATCAATTCCTACTTAGCATTAAATTTAACATAATGTCTCAAGAATAGAATGAAATAATTACATAATTTTTACAAAATTGGGGTATGTGACAGTATGCTAATGGGAAAGGTGAACAGTTCTCTAGGTTCTTCATCTTCTTCTACCATAGTAGTGTTTGAGCTAGAGCTAGCAAATAATTTATCTAAGTTTGGGTCGTAGCTAGAATCAGTTTCTTCCTCTAAGTTAAGGAATTAAAATTGAGAGTTATCAGAACTGTTGTTGCTCATAGGGCAAGCAGGTAGGAAGCCATCCAAATCTATCTCTCTGTCGTCTAGGCATTCATGGTAAAATTTTAATTTTTTTTGTTGTTTCTATGTTTTTTTTTCAAAGATGTCTCCTAAATATTAAGCACATCCCCGACAACGGTGCCAAAAATTGGTGGACTCCAGGAATGGATGCCTAATTAGGGCAGCTAGACCAGGAGCATACTTTAATTATCGACCAGGGGACGTACAAACTTCAGAGGTGCTAACACTGTATGTGCTCTATAAGATAGTCTTCGTCATGTTTGGGGTGTTGGTATATGTCTTAAAGGTTTCTCTAATCAAAGAAAAATGTGAGCTAAAAATATTGTAATTCTATGAATGACAAATTCCTATGCTAAGAAGTTAAATGCTGAAAACTGTAAATCTATACTAAGAATTTGAAATGCTGAAAGCTTAATAAACTTTAGTCTAGGAATAAAATGTTGAAAGCTGAGATTTTAATCTAAGAAGTGAATATTGAAAATCGAGTGTTGGATATTGAAAGTCTAATCTAAAAACTTAAATACTGAAAACCAAATCCAGAATGTAAATATCAATGCTGAGAAGTAACCAATCCTATCTATTCGAATTAAACACTCAAAGTGATGATCATTAATTAAACCAAAGAACTGAAAGTAATTAACCTCTATGATCTAACGTTGATAAGGGAAACATGCATGAGCTCCTAGATATGAATCATTGTTTTAGAACTAATATAAGAATGCATGAAAACATATGTCAAAATATGCTAGCACGGAATGCAGCTACAGGACTATGGAAAGAGTTCTACCAAACTACAGAATGCGCTGTAACCAACTACAGATATTGTGTTGAATCAAAATGGTCGCTTTAATACTAAAATAAAACCACGTTATTCAAATGCCATCAAAATACTTCCAGATACAATAAGGATTAAATCAATGCACAGCACATATGGAAAATACCTGAAAACAGAGTAAAGCTCCTGACCTACGTGTTGGAGGGATCCTCCCCAACCCGTAGTCAAGAGTATGGAAAACTTATAAACGCAGGATTGAAAGTAACATCAGTCTTCTTATTAAAATAGTAACTTCATGGTTCAGGAAAAGTCTTTAACACAAACTGTCTTCGCAGTATAGAAATGCATAAACGATTGATTCTACAAAATAGCAACAGGACCCCCTCGCTACCCAAGAGGTCCATATATATATGTCTCTTAATTCTAACCTAGTGTATGATCATAAATGTCGATCCTCTTAATCAGGGCTTCTGCTAGAACTTAGGGAGATATGAGCGTTGAGCCCCTCTGTTTATCTGTAGTCCTCGAGCTTTGACTCTCGTAGATACCTCAAGACCTTCACGCCCTGTTTATGCATGCTCATTACCAAGGTTAGCACGTGGAAAAACGCTTTTAACATAAAAAGAATAATCTCTAAAACATCCTTATTAAATAATCAAAGTAAATACATTTTTCCACAAAATAGGTGTATTTCCTTCATCATATCGTGTGCTTTACTGTGGCAAAAAGGCTATAGGATACCTATAATTTGGGTTCATCAATAAGGATAGATCTTTGGACCCTTCCCCAGACGAAGAACAATAGGAGTGTGGTCAGAGATGCTTGCTGGACAAATACCCGAAGAACATTTATCAACCGAGCAAAAGAGGTGCACAATACAAATAGGAGGTATATATTGAAAGAAACGGTTGTGATTAAGTGTTTTTCCTAAGAAAATAGATTGCGCTTTATACTGTTACAACTTCTGACTTATATTGTTATCTTCAATGATACTAAATTATCGCTTTTCTTTTATAACTACTAACGGATAAGTCATTTCACTTGCAATGTTTAACTAAGGGCTCGGCTTGAAATTCTACATAAGTAGGGAGGGTAATGAAAACAATATTAACAAAGTTGATGAAAAGTTTTTTAGGATTCAACTTACTTTTAATAAAAAAAACACTTATTTATTCACGTCGAAGTCCTCACAGTTCGTGAACTCCTTTGGAGATACATATGGCAAAGAACAGATGACCCCGCTCACAAAAGTAATAGTGACATTGATCAAGAATAACACAAATAGAGCAATTCCAGTTTCTATAAAGAAATACCTGCACTTTGATAACACCTATCGACGCCCATCAACCATAATTTAAGTGGTTATGTTAGTATTATTAATCATTATTTTAAAATATCTATGTATAGTGCAATCAATAAACACTAAAACTAGTAAAGCATATGAAAAAATTTGTATATTTAAACTTTAAATATAATTAACAAATATAAGAAACAAGAGCCACAAGGTGGCAATGTCTTCGATGTTTCCACCTAATCTGAGTACAACTGTTAGCAATATCTATTTGCGGGAAGTAATTTTAATAGTAGCTATTGATAAATTTCCAAACTTTCAAATCCAAATTTCAAATAGAATATTAAAAAAAGTTTGATTTGATGATAATAAAACACCACTCATTATGCGAATGTTGATTAATGTGTATCTTGTGGCCATCAAATCATGTGGTTTTTCATTGTTGTCAAACCATATTCTTTCATGCTTCTCATCACTCATTTTCATTGTTTCTTAACCATATTATTTCATGTTTGGGTTAAGGAAAGGATGCTTATTTTATTTTCTTCCCACACTAACACATCGTAACAAAAAAAGAAAGCTTAAGATTTACTCCTGTTATTCACCACATTCTACTTTCATTGTTTTTTAATGCAATCAATCTCATCTACTCTCTTTTTTCTCCTTTCCCTTTACTTGTTATGGCTTCCACCAAGAACTATCACCCAAACATTCAACTAAAAGTCAACAGAGAATAATTTTATTGAAAACTAAAGAAACCGACTTGAAACCCTTTTGCTTTGCAGTACCACTAAATGAGATTCTTCCATCTCCTCCTACATAAGTCATCCTTTCATAGCAACTATCTCATTTATTGATCTGACTATTGTTTGAATATTGCCTGGAATTCAACGACGGAGGATGCAATTTTAATCCTCTCGTGCTCTATTGATAAATACATTGAATTCAAATCTCCTATTGAGTGGTTTGAGGTATAATGTTCCAAGAGTGTGCTTCAATGGAAAATGAATTAGTTGATCCAAGGTGCCATTGTAGGCTAAGACAACGACATCATACAAGTGATGATGGTGACAAGTCAAGGAGATGTAACAGTTCTTCAATATTATTGAATCTGCTCATGATTTTGCTGCTAGTGTTTCCTCTATTTCAGCCCGTGAAGCATGCACGTACAATCAATGCATGTTGGAAACGCATGAAGCCGATGCCTCGGCCTCATCATTTCCAAGTCAGGAGATCAAATCCTCAACGTCTTTCATCCGATCAAAACCAACTCATTTTACCAATTGCTGCTTCTTGTGTTAGTCATGCCCTACAAAGCCCACCTTCTCCTTGGGATAACTCTTAGTGGGACTGATATAAAGCAGGCTACTTGATTATATAACTATCATTTGCACCGACTCCATGCTATCACACCATCCCAATTTCTGAACTAGTTTACAGATCTGACCATTATATCAGGAATAGAAATCAAATGAGGCTATTATTTTTAAGAAGATGAAATAAATATTTGGAACATTATACTGACAGTGAATGGTGGAGCAAGTGTTAAGATTCAATATTCTAAGATAAATAACAACAGTCTTCAATTCAATTTCACAAAAATAGCATATACATTATCATTGAAAGAATAACAAGCACAACATAAACACAAGAGACACAAATTTATCTTAGGAAACCCTCTAGGGGAAGAAAACCCAACAAAACTTCCTCAATATAGATGATCAAAAGTACAAAGACAAAACCCCAAACAAGTGCTCCTTCTCCTTGCAAATATATATATCTACATTGCGAATTACACAAGTGAGTGTGTGTGTCCAAATGAGGAGCACATCACTCCTATTTATACTTTATCTTCCACTTGACTTTTTCCCTAACTAGGTCGGCCCAACAACTTAACCACTCAACTTAATGCTGACTGGGATGACTCCTCTAGGGGAATTAAACACCCCATTACAATTGAATCAAATGGGATATATTTCCCCGACTTACAAGGGAGGATTTACCTCAATGACTTTACATAATCAAATACAATAATGACATCCCGACGGAGGAATAAAACATCTCCGAATAAATTACAACAATAGAATATTCTTTGAAGTTACAATAGTTCAACACTCCCCCTTAACAAGAAGGGTATTCTACGGAAAACAACAACATCAACTATAGGAGCAAGGAGAGAGAGCATCATCAACAACATCAAAGTGATACATCTATAAATCATTGGAAGTTTTATTCAACAACATCAGCAACTGGAACATCTTCAATATCTTCAACATCTTTAGTACTGGAGCATCATCTTATACAACACTGAGTCTTCATCTTTGGTCTTCATCTTCTGTAGCACTCGATCGCTTGATCGTCTACAACAACATTTCATCTCTCGATCAGCAAGATCATCATGATCTTTCGATCAACAACATCATCATCTTGATCTTTCGATCACATGATCCAATTAAGGGACGATCAATCCCTTTCACTTTAGGACATAATTCCAAGGATGACACAATCCTGATCCAATTATGGGATGATCAGTCCCTCTCACTTTAGGACATAAGTCCAAGGATGATGCAATCCTGATCCAGTTATGGGATGATCAGTCCCTCTCACTTTAGTACATAAGTCCAGGGATGATACAATCCCACCACATTCTCAAGGATAGAAGTCACCGTATTAGTTATGGGATTAAGTCCAAGGATGATACAATCCAACCACATTATCGAGCACAGAAGTCACCAGATCCGCTCTGGACTGAAGTCCAAGGATGATACAATCCAAACACAGTGTCAGTACTTTTTCAAACTGGATGTGACCTAGATCAAATCTAGGATTTTCCACCATAGTGCCAGTCCTTTTTCATACTAGATGTGACCTAGATCAAATCTAGGGTTTTCCACCACAGTGCCAGTCCTTTTTCATACTGGATGTGACCTAGATCAAATCTAGGATTTTTCACCACAGTGCCGGTCCTTTTTCATACTAGATGTGACCTAGATCAAATCTAGGATTTTCCACCACAATGCCAGTCCTTTTTCATACTAGATGTGACCTAGATCAAATCTAGGATTTTCCACCACAACATCATCATCATCACATTCTTGGAGACAAGCGTCTATGGATCCCTTTAGGCCATGTGTCCAAGGATGATACAATCCCACTGCAACATCATCATCATCACATTCTCGGAGACAAGATTCTATGGATCCCTTTAGGCCATGTGTCCAGGGATGATACAATCCCACTACAACATCATCATCATCACATTCTCGGAGATAAAAGTCTATGGATCCCTTTAGGCCATGTGTCCAGGTATGATACAATCCCACTGCAACATCATCATCGCCAGCATCGGCACTACTCCCCCTTTCGAGGAAGGTCCTTTCAAACCACACCAATCTTGTCACGGAAGTACTCAAACTTCACTCGAGATGGAGGCTTAGTCAACACATTAGCAACTTGCTCATTAGTGCTCACATATTGGAGCTTTATAGCTCCCTTCTATACCATATCTCGTATATAAAAATACTAGATTTCTATGTGCTTTGACTTGTCATGGAACATTGGGTTATCCGTCATCTTTATACAACTCTGGTTGTCACATAGAATCACTATGGTATCCAACTCCAGGTCAAATAGTCCTGACATCAACTTCTGAAGCCATGTGGCCTCACAACTTAGCAAAACAAGCTGCTATATACTCTACTTCAGCTTGTGCTGAGAGCAACACTGGACTGCTTTCTGCTAAACCATGAGATCATGGCGGATCCCAGACAATAACATCCACCTGAAGTGCTCTTCCTTTCTAAGACACTTCCGACCCAATCTGCATCAGTATAACCATACAATTTGTAGTCATGATCTCCAACATAGTATAGACCAAATTCTATCATACCTTTCAGGTACCTCATCACATGCTTTGTAGCTAGCAGGTGAACATGTCTAGGATCAACTAGATACTGACTCAAGGTGTTCACAACAAAGTATATATCTGGCCTGGTATTCGTCAAATACATCAACGAACCAATCATTTGTATTTAAACTGTAGAAACCACTATCCATCATCCCGGATCTCTACTTCACATTCTCCTTGCCTAAGGAAAAATCTCATCTGATATCAGCCACATATATAATCACAAGAATCATGCCAAGATTCTTTAACTCTAAGATCTACTCCCTCTGAAGTGGATTTTTCTACATCTGAGTATTGTCCTCCCTCTGTGACTGAACATCATTCACACTCTGCATTGAGTGATCTTCTGCATATCTATCTGTGTCATCTCTTGTCAGATGGGTCTACTAATATAAGCCTCAAGATCACTCAAACTCTATGTTGAGTTCCTTCTTGCATCTATCTAAGAGAAGCATGTAATCTGTATATAGAAACCATCTTCAACCTTGTAGCAAAGGTTGAAATCCGCATCACCCGTGGTGATCATCAAGCTTGTCAAATGACTATCGATCCTAGGTACCTGTTGAACCCGTACAAATCCTTCTTCAATCATGTGATTCTCTTTCAAATCTTGGGAGTTTGCTCGATATGAACTTCTTCTTCAACTACACCATTCAAGAGAACGGTCTTGTCATCCATGGGTGTAATATGTCTATGGAAGTGTGTCTGATCCTCTCCCTCTTTCTAAGATAATCCTCAAGCCACGATCATTGCTTTGTACTTCTATAGTATGTTTGATTTGTAAGTCTTCTTATTGAACAATCATCGGAACAAGTGTTCATCATCCTTCTTTTGTAGATCATAGCACATGATCTTTCCCTAAAATCAAATTCAATTACATGATTAGTAACACTTCATAATTATCAAATCATGTTGACATTTCAATGAAAACCTATTATGCATACTGATATGATTCACATAGTTATGCAACTATCTTGACCAATACTTTGGCACAACACTTTTCCATATCATGTATGCATATAGTGGCTATCTAGATGTCTTCCATCTCTACCAGAACATACTATCAAGAGCGTGCATAGCTCCTAGCATGTTAGCAAAGAGGTTTCATTCTAGACAACCAACAATGGAATGTTTGTCCAACTTACCCATCATATGCATATTAGTAGTGTAATGTTCAATGCTATATGAATGCTTACACTATGTGTTGGGGCCAAGGTCGCAGCTATAGTAAAAGCTGCGAATTTTGGGAAAAAGCACGAGTATGGAAGGAAAGTGCTAATTTTGGGACAAGCACTAAGTTTTGGGTAAGAAGGAGACGGTGCGCAGTACGGTGCCAGATGGATGATCTCAGCGCAGATCATGGACCGGAAATTGCGGAGCTCGCACGCACGTCATCGAAGAATGAAGGTGGCTCAGCTACCATAATAAATAAGGCGATGGAGTAGAGGGCTCAGCTACCCTCATTTAAAGGCTCACGTACAGAAGTTATGATTGCTCGGATCAAGGAGGAGCAACGGACCAGAGCATTGAAGGCGAAGGACGATCGCCCATACCCACAATCTGCGCCGGAATTCATGGAGCCTGCAGGAAGCGGCGACGTGACTACAAGCGGCGCCTACAGTACACCTAGCCATGTGCGTGGTTAGGGTTTTTGGGAATCACTGTTGGGAAAGGCCCACAGTTTTGTAAGGGTGTGACCGTCATGGCCACCTATATATATGAATAATTGTAATGGATAGACGTTGGGTTAGAGAGTTAGAGAAAGCTAGATGTTAGACTGTTAGATATCCAGTCTAAAGGATAGATCATGTGTTGATTATCCTTCTGTATTTTCTACCCAGAGTGTAGAACTAGAGAGGAAATCGGATAGCCGAGGAGCTAATCCCTGAGTAGCCAGACAGTCTGTGTGACGTCTGCGCCTTTGTAATCTCCATAGAGAGGAGACTAGTTGAGAGAAGGGCTCCCAGCTGTGTGCGTGGAGTTTCCTGGAAAGATCTAAGGCTGCAGCTGTGTGCGCAGCATATTGTATAACTCTATCATTTTTCTGGTTAATATAACACTCCCGTGGACGTGGTTTTCCCTCGAGGAGATGAGGTCACTTATATCTTCTTGTTATAATGTTTGCATGAATGATAACTGTTTAGAGCTCATTATTTGTGTATGCAAGACTCCTGTCTCATCTTTGTGACTGTTTGAGTGAGTTGGGAAGATCCCTTGATAGCTATAAGTGTTTTAAGTACTAAAGAGGTAGTAGCGCGCGTTCGCTGCTGCGAGAGCAGACTGCGTTACTGCGTTGGATGTGAAGGGTGAGGAAGTATTTAGCACGTCGACGCAAGGGATAGTTGCCTGCTGCGTTAGAGAGGAGAAACTGCGCAGTAGGCCTGCCAAGGAAGGAATCCACGCAGCTGCGCCGAGCGGCCTGCGGGAAGGTCCGACCGCCCATTTCGCAGGAACCATTAAAGGAAGAGCTATCTCCGCGTCACCCAGGTTAAGGAAACCTGATTCCTTAACCCCCCATAGCCACTTCGGGTGAGACCTCGAGCTGCCGCGCAGCTCGTTGCCGAGAGGGCCAGTGCGCCAAGGGGTTTTGTTGCTGCGCTTCATTAAAACCCGGGTCTGCCCAGTAAAGCAGCCAACAAATGGTTCCGTTGCCTTGCGACTTGTTGTTGTGAGACTTGTTATTTTGGCGACGCGCGAGATAGAGCAAGCTAACAAATGGTTCCGTTGCCTTGCGACTTGTTGTTGTGAGACTTGTTATTTTGGCGACGCGCGAGATAGAGCAAGCCAACAAATGGTTCCGTTGCCTTGCGACTTATTGTTGTGAGACTTGTTATTTTGGCGACGCGCGAGATAGAGCAAGCCAACAAATGGTTCCGTTGCCTTGCGACTTGTTGCTGTAAGACTGACGCGACATCTGAGATTGTTGCTGAAGACGACATAAGGTTCTGTTACACTGAGACTTGCTCAGTTAACAAATGTGCTACTGGAATCCTACAGCTAAAGAAATTGGAGATTGGTTTGATCTAAAGGCTAAAGAGTTTGCTGAACAAGAAAATAGAAGCCTTACGTTTCAAACAGAAGACTGGTTACAGAAGTATATTTATGCTGACCTCTACGAAATTTTCTTTGTTACGTTTGCATTGGAGTTACACGCTTGGATAGCCAAGTTAGCAGATTCTACACCTACGCTGCATGTTGATCGACCCGTCACGTGGACACCCGAGCTAGTCAGTATTGTGAAGCGGATCGACAATTCTGTTTCCCGCGCAGTAGACTTTTGGTTGAATAGTCTACTGGAAGGTTTCATTACCGAATTTGCAGTCGATACAAGAAAGAGTTTCAGTGAAGCTGAGAGGAGTTTCTTCCAAGTACACAGAGGTAAGTTCTTAAATTCTCTGAACTTATGGATTAAAATGCTTCTGTATGAAAAAGGAAAGCTATGTATTGCTTCTGATGAATAGCATAGACAAGTAATGTCCGTAGATTCTGATAGTGATCCTGAAGTTATTGGTTGCACTCGTAGTGGAAAACGATATAAAGTAGGCCTTGACCAATATTCTTTTGAGTCTAGCCCAGACGATAGCCAAGTCCCTAGAGCAAGCCATATAGAAAGACAAGGGAGTGCTCATATCCCTTATTACCCCTTTACACCACAAAAACCAGACGGAGCTCAGTATAATCCTACAGTAACACCTTCTAGTAGCCCACACGGTACTTCTAGCACCTCTGTACCACCTTTGTTTAACCATCCCGGAGGCACTGCTGCAGTACCTCCACCTCAAACCCGCGCAAGAAGGATGGGTGATGACATGAAGCTACCAACTTTTAGAGGAACAGGGATAGAAGACCCTGAGCAGCACTGGTTCTTATGTGAAGCCATTTGGACAATTAAGCAAATTAATGACGATGCTGTTAAACTGGTCCAGTTAGCAACCACACTAAGAGAAAGAGCCTTGACTTGGTTCATGAAATACTCAGCAGCACAGAATAGGACGCTTGCTGAGGTAAGAAATGCTATGATTCGGGAATTTAAGAAACCTAAATCAGAATCACAGTGTATAACAGAGCTCAAAGACATCAAACAGTTACCTACAGAATCAGTATGGGACTTTGACCAGAAGTTCAAAGCCTTGATAGATCAAGTAAGCTTCGAGTTTGCACCACAGCAACATAAAGAATGGTTCATTGCTGCGCTGCTCCCACACATTAGACTTCCTCTTATGCAACAGAATCTCAATACTCAGGAACAAGCTCTAGAAATGGCTATGAAACTAGAAGCTTCGCCAATTGCAGGAACAAGCAACGATGTTGCGCATTTACAGAACCAATTAGCAAACTTAACCTTGCAAGTGCATGATATTAAGAAAGGCAAGGAGATTAAGGAAGAAATTTGGTGTACAAAATGTAAAGTCCAAGGTCATTCAAAGGACCATTGTCCCGTTTTCATAGACTATATTGCAACTGGAGCACCTAATCCTTTACCACAGGCACAAGGGCCTTGGTGTGAAATCTGTAGAACTAGAGGTCATAGACCACAAGAATGTCACTTACTCCAGAAATATGTGCAAACCCCAAAGAATCTATATTGTAATTTCTGTAAATCAGTAGGTCATGATGAGAACAATTGTAGAGCATATGATCTTATGATAGAAAGAAAGCATGATGTTTATAGGGTACAAGCAGAGACACAAGGACCCACAGCAGGTCCACCTTATGACCAAACTCGGGACGCCCGAGCAGCAAATTACAGAGGACGCGGACGCACAACAAATTTTGGTCGCGGAAGAGGCCAGATCACTTGTTATAATTGCGGAACACAAGGTCATTTTGCTAGGGATTGCCAAAATCCTACAACCCTCTGCAGGTATTGTAAATCTTCTGACCATATTATTGAAGAATGCCCTCAGTTACAGGCTAAGATGCAAGCAAAGACACCACAGGTCAATCAGAATATCCAGTTGATTGGAGCAGAAAAAAGAGAACCAGACCCTACAGTTAATATAGTGACACGCAGTGGAGCAACCACTGGTGCACAAGAGATGGGAACGGGAAAGCAAGCGACGCAATGGGTGCGCCGCGCTAACATTAAACCAACCCCACTTAACCTGCAGAAACAAAAAGAAGCATTCAAGCAAGCTCAAGAGTATTTCTCAGATCCGAGAACTTCAAGTTCTGCCGCAATTCCGCAGAACATTAGTAGATCGCAAGTGCTAAGACAAGACAACCTGGTACAAGAACAAGCCACTACAGCTGGAAGGCCTGATGACGATGAGGAGCATGCACTAGGCAGTGTTCATGCGTTCCTGCGACAATGTTTAAAACTGTTGCGCAATGAAAAGGCAACTCTAGAACTCCAACACCTGTTGGATCAGTGCCAACACTCTGCTTCGACGAACACACCGCAATGTGCTGTTCACCAGATCAGGAGCCACATTAGAACTGGAAAAGAGATGAGGCTCACAGCGCAGATTGGAGCATTTGAAATGGATGAAGTCATGTTAGATTTGGGCTCCGAAGCCAATGTTCTCACTATGCAGACATGGGAACAGATGGGAAGCCCTCAGCTTACAAGATCCCCTATCCAGCTAAGACTCGCAAATCAGCAACGAGTCTCTCCATTGGGCAGATTACCCAATGTACCTATTGATATTGAAGGAGTAAGAAGCTCTGCAGATTTTGAAGTAATCAAAATTATGGATGATAGTAGACCATACCCAGCGCTGTTAGGAATAGACTGGGCATTTGATAATTTGGCTGTCATTAACCTGAAGAAAAGACAGATGACCTTTGAGGATGACCAGATCAGGGTCATCGCACCTCTTGATCCTATTCAAGGACCAAGATATATAGAACCCATTCGCGCAGAAGAGGAAGCGCGCCACATGGAAAGTTTGTACCAGATGACCACTAACCACAGTGACTATGTCAACCCCACAGCGGACGGCCATATTAGCTGGCGATGTGATAGCTCGTGCACATCAGATTCAGATGCAGGATTGGAAAACTGGAAGAATCGTCTACATGAGGTTTCTGCAAGACGTTGCGCCATGATAACTAAATCCATTCGATGGATTGGCACAGAATTAACTGACACTCCAACTTTTGATGGTCTAACCGAAGTAACTAAATTCATAGAGGAATATGAACAAAAGCTTTCAGAACCACAGCGCATACAGGCACTGGACGTAGCATTGCGCGCTACACCCGCAAGATGGTGGATTGCGCACAAGGAGAATATTCATACATGGAAAGACTGTCGCAGATTGATACTGCGCAGATTTCAGGACACCACAGCCGAAGCGCTACGCAAATATGAAGGACAGAGTGACCCCAGGTCACACATTGAAGCATGTATTCAGCAATGGTCAGATATTCCGGAAGATGAATGGGTTCACCAATTCATTCACACATTGGATACAATTCCAAGGAATTGGTATACTGAAACAAAATTACGGAAAGGCACTCTTACTTGGGCTCTTATGATAGAAAGCTTTCAACTTACCTTCAGCTTTGAGTCAGAACATCCAAGCATTGATCAGGCTTTGAAGTGTATTAGAAAGAAGGTATTTGAACACTATCCAGTAACAGAGTATTCCCAACCAGATTGGGCTGTCCAGATAGAACATGCCCTGGAATGTTATAACTTCACCGCTGAAGATGAGGAGGACGATCCTCGCAACATCAATATCCCAGAATCAGAAGGGACGCGCAATATTGAAGGTCCTGAGCTTGATATCCCTGCCATCACAGAACACGTCAAGCTCAAGCAAGTTAACATTGGCACAGAAGATGACCCAAAGTTTGCTTCTATAGGAGATTATTGGGATGATGAAACTGTTGCGCATGTTTCAGATTTATTACGTGACTACCAGGATATCTTTCCTACCAAGTTCACAGAAATGAAAGGCATCCTAGGAGACTTAGGAGTGATGCGCATACCTCTGAAACCAGATGCCAAGCCAGTGAAGCAGCGCCCATACAGGTTGAACCCGCGCTACAAAGAAAAAGTCAAAGAAGAAATTGATAAGATGCTTGCAGCAGGAATTATTGAGCCAGTAGAGGAAAGCGATTGGATTAGTCCTATGGTGGTCCAAGAAAAGAAAACGAAAGGTGAAATAAGAATTTGCGTCGACTTGCGCAAACTCAATGATGCATCAGCGCACGATCCATTTCCCACTCCTTTCACAGATGAAGTACTTGATAATGTTGGAGGACAAGAGGCTTACTCCTTCACTGATGGTTTCTCGGGATATCATCAGATTAGAATCCATCCGGACGACCGCCACAAGACTACTTTTGCAACTGAATGGGGCCCATTCCAGTATACGGTAATGCCCTTTGGTCTTAAAAACGCACCTGCTATCTTCTCTAGAGTTGTTGTTGCTGTTTTTAAAGAATTTATCCACAAGTTTTTAGAAGTCTATTTTGATGACTGGACTGTGTTTGGATTACTAAAGAACCATATTGCGAATCTGCGCATGATGCTAGAAAAATGTAGACAGCATCAGATTTCCCTTAACTTGAAAAAATGTATATTTTGTGCGCCCTTTGGTATTTTGTTGGGACATATTGTATGCAGACAAGGACTTCTGATGGATCCTGCGAAGGTTGCCATCATTGCTAACTTACCTGCGCCCAACTCAGTTAAGCAATTGCGCACTACATTAGGACATACAGGATACTACAGAAAATTCATCAAAGGATATGCAAGGATCACAGCACCTATGGAAAGATTGCTGAAGAAGGATTCAAAGTTCCACTGGACAGAAGAATGCCAACAGAGCTTGGACACACTTAAAGACAAGATGATCACAGCGCCTATTCTAGCTTTCCCGGACTGGAGAAAACCTTTTCATGTTCATGTTGATGCTTCTTCCATAGCATTAGGAATCGTGCTTACACAGTCTGGAGAAGGAAGTATTGACCACCCAATTGCTTACTCCAGCAGAAAGCTATCTACAGCTGAGAAGAATTACACCACCACAGAAAGGGAAGGATTAGCTATGGTGTATGCCCTACAGAAATTCAGACACTACCTATTAGGAGCTCACTTTAAAATGTATACTGACCATTCTGCCTTAAAATATTTGGTCAATAAACCAGTTTTAGGAGGAAGAATTTGCAGATGGCTACTGCTCTTTCAAGAGTATGATTTTGAGATTATTGTAAAGCCAGGCAGACTGAATGCAGGGCCTGACCATCTATCCAGAATAGAGTCAGGAGAGGAACCTACGAGTCTGGAGGACAATCTGCCTGACGCACAGTTGTTTTCTATCCAAGCAGCAGACGAATATTATTCTGATATTCTTGAGTTTCTCACTACCGGACAAGCGCCGGCTGAGCTTACAATCCAGCAGAAAAAGCAACTTGTTGTTAGAGCCGCAGACTTCACTTTGATAGCAGGCCAGCTCTATAAGTTGGGCCCTGACGAAATTTTGCGCAGATGTATCTTACCACATGAAAAGAGCTCTATCATCGCAGAAGCGCATTCAGGTACCGCAGGAGGCCATTTCGCAGGAAAGCCGACTGCGCAAAAGATATTAGCCGCAGGTCTTTGGTGGCCGACATTGCACAAGGACATTAAGAAATTCTGTAAATGTTGTGATGTGTGCCAGCGCACAGGAAAACCCTCACGGAGAGATGAAATGCCGCTAAGACCCCAGATCACATTGCGTGCTTTTGATAAATGGGCCATTGACTTTGTAGGACCTATTAACCCACCAGGAAAAAGAACTGGCGCAAGATATATCATTACAGCTACTGAATACCTCACCAGATGGGCTGAGGCGAAGCCAGTTAAGAACTGCGACGCTGCTACTGCCGCGCAGTTCATTTTCGAGAACATTATCACTAGGTTTGGATGCCCAGTGATCCTCATGAGTGATCAAGGTACACATTTCCTCAATGAGACTATAGAGGCCCTTACTGAAGAATTTCAAATTAATCACCATAAGACTACACCCTACCATCCTCAAGCTAATGGTACGGTGGAAGCATTCAATAAGATTCTTGAGAATGCCCTGACAAAAATCTGTAATCAACAAAGAGACGATTGGGACCTTAGAGTCACAGCTGTATTATGGGCTTACAAAACCACTTGCAAGAAACTAACAGGTCACACACCTTTCAGCTTGGTGTATGGACAAGAAGCAGTTATGCCCATGGAATACATTGTTCCCAGTCTCCGAATTGCGCAAATTACAGAAATGGCAGATCCTGATACTATGAATGAGAGACTTTCGCAACTGCTTGCCTTAGAAGAAGACAGACTTTTGGCCGGATTTCATCAACAGGTACAGAAGGCAAGACAGAAAGCTTGGCACGACAGGCACATTAAGCATAAGCACTTTGAAGAAGGAGACTTAGTACTCCTTTATGATAGTAAATTCATCAAGTTTCCAGGCAAGTTTCGCGTGCATTGGTTAGGCCCTTTTCAGGTAATAAAAATAACAGACGGAGGCGCAGTTCAGCTTGCGAAGCTGGATGGAGAATTCCTACCTACAATGATAAACGGGAGTCGGCTTAAGCTTTATTGCGACGGCCACTCCGCCCTGTCGACATAATATATTGCTCAGGAGTGCAGGTGTCCGGTGTAGTTGAAAGAGACATCGCATCCAGTCTACACGGAAGCTGCGACACACCCTCAGTTTCCAGCTTCCTGCGCAGTTCCTTGAAATATCCGCGCATCCCGAATAAAAATTGCTAAAAGAGCGCTTATCGGTGCGCTCTGGCGAACTTTTGTTTTTGAACCGTCGAACTATCGCTCTTGCGGAGTTCCCTTTGATAATTTGCCGCTTGAAAAAGTTTTGTTGTGGACCCATAGAGGCACAGTTTCCTAAGTTGAAATGACCCGCCGGAAATTTTGAATTCAAGCAGTTATGTAGCCGCGTTTGAATAAATGAAGGATAAGGCCGCCATTTAAGTCTAGCCGTTCTGACGGATTCGGCTTAATCTCCGAAGGATTTGCAGTTAATTCAGGCGCCGAAAGCATTAGCTTCTCCCGGAAGGCTGTCAGAACCCGTCAATCACACTAAATGCACCGCTACGGCAAGGAGGATAGCGTGTTGTCAACTCATCTGTAGCCGCCTATAGCTACGTTACCCCACTTGGTCGCATTTACTATCCCCGCTGGCTATAAATACCTCACACTTGTATCATTTTCGGGTTACTGTCTCGAGTTGCATAGTTGTGTTTCAAGATCTAAATTATTGTTTTCAGAGCCGAGTGTGCAGAGTATTTCCCCTTGTTTTCAGCATCCATACCCTACGCAGGTCCGCCACTTGCTACCCAGAGTTTTGTTATTTACATTGGTCCACGACGGAGAATTTATCGACTGAAGAAGTTGTTCGTCAATTTCTACGCCGAGGCTTAGATTTCGGCATGGCCACTCCGGTGACGCCTTCGACCTACGTACACCCTGGTGCTACTGATCCCAGAACATCTCCAGGCACAAGAGCATCTCAGCAGCAGCCGGACGAACCTGTTCCAGAGCCGCTCGCGTCTATGGTGAACTATATTCCGCCGCGTCCAGATGATGCGCCGGATGTACAGATTCCGAAGAATGCAAAGTATCCAATTCCGCTACCGCCACTACCGGCTAGTGTGCGGGTAGAAGGCCAACTATTGGGAAACATTCCATTGGTTAAATTCTCTGATTTTAACCTTGGAGACTATAAGACATATCCTCAGTTCCAGTTGGACCGATATCTGGATATCGTCCATAATCCCACCAGAAAAGTTGACGAGTTTATCCCGAAGGGATTTGCAGCAAATCTTGAGCGCCCTGGACTCTTGAATTTGTTGAAGCTACCGCACTTTGGGCGTAGCAATGAAGTGAACGCAGTCGTTAAAACACTGCTATCCTGCGTTCATGGAGGTTACCTTTGGCTCGGGAGGCCAATTGATCTAAATGTTGATTTGATACACCGTATCACCGGTCTATCTAAGGTTGGTAAGGATCCCAATATCCATTTTGTGGGAAAGGAAAAGGACCGAAAATTGGCTGCAAAGCTGGTCCAGAAATATAACTTGACAAGAGGAGGTCGGGCTTATGACCTCACGACAGTAGAAGATGAGGCACTTCGCTTCACAGGAAGTCTGCTTGCAGGCAGACTTCTCACAAAGTGCCGACCAAAAGAAGTTACTGGAGCTGTCGTGGAGCTCGCTATCGCAGCTGCGGAGGGAGAACAGTACAACTGGTCTCTCTTCCTGCTGAATTCTTTTTTGGCTGATTGCCTGAATGTGCAGGACAATGCAGCCCAATCATTCCATTTTTCGTGGCTTTTAATTTTATGCGCTCTCGTCGGGTGGAAGGAGCCCCCGAATACTCATTTCCTTCCGCGCCGCGCAGGAGAGGTTGCCGGCATGCGCTACATCAACCTCTGGGATTCCCCTAATCCCGCGAAGCGCAAGATGAATCGCGCTGTCTTTTGTGAGTACTACTATCTCCTCCGAGATACCATACAAGATATGCCAAGGCTGAGCGAGGACACAGCCACATTGTATGAAGGGAAGTTGGCTTTTACTGCCGACATCCATCAACTTTACCTTCGGCCTTGCGACATTCCAGGTGACTGGGCGCTAGGTCTTTACAGGATGACCACAGAAGATGTCGAAGAAACCATTAAGTCGTGGTCGGACGAATGGAGAGCAGCAGCCGACCTCGCATCTGCGATGCCACCTGCCGCTGCGAAAGAGAAGGATAAGGGCAAGCAAGCCCCTGAGCAGAGAAGCGATGAAGGCTCAACCGAGCCAGCCACCAAGAAGCAGAAAGTGTCGCATCCCACTGAGGCCATTCCCTCGGAGATCGACAAATACTTGAAAGAGCAATTTCGTGAGATGAGGAACACGCAGGCTCACATCCGAAGTGCTCTAGACTTACAGTTTGTGGAATTGAAAGGTCTCGCAGGAAGGATTGCGCAGACCCATGCGCCAGCATCTACTTCGCAGGCGCCACAAGAAATTCCAAGTGATGAGCGAGTTGAAGAACTCACAGAAAGGCACACTGTTGTGCATATTCCGCCTACCAGCATGACACTTCCAGATCCTCTAGCTGAACTACAGGTAAGCACAGTTGGACCTGTAGAAATTAATTTGTCTATAATTCCTATAGAGACCTTACAGCTTGTACAGGAGAAAGTTTCTCTTGAGTTGAGAGCTAGGGAGCTCTCTACTTTCCAGGCAAACCAACGACTGCAATCGCAGGAGATAGAGCTGAAAGAAAGTAATAAGCATATCTCTGCGAAGCTTGCACTCTATGAGGCGCAAGACACCGGCATCAGAAACGCAATAGAAGAGATTGCCCAGGAACTGCCGGCTTGCGAGATTCAACCAGACCTCCCTCTGGTTGCAAAAGTTCAAATTATTGGCGAAAGGGCGAAAACCCTGGAGCAAGAAATAGCTGCTATGGCTGAAGGCCATAGAACCCAGATTGCTGAGCTAGAAGCTCGCGTTGCTGCGCATCTTACGGATGATGCGCAGGTACAATTTGATGCACTGAGCAGAGCTTCCACACGAATGAAAGATCGAGTACAGGAAGCCAAGAACCTGATGGACCAAGCTATGGAAGCTTGGTCAGAGCTTGTGAACCTCCCTTTTAAAGTGGGACTGTCAGAACAGGTGCATGCTGCAGAACAGTCTCTCACTGTTCTCAATGAAGAAGCTAAGGCCCTAACAGGCCTACCAAAAATGAAGAAAATGGGCGAAGTGCGCAAAATGCAGCAGCAACTGCACAAGCTCAGAACCGAAGATGAGAAGCTCACCAACAGTATTCAGCCATTCATGGATGAGTATGCTGAAATCGTTGGCCAGGTTGAGACAAAAATCAAAGAGGTTGCCGAGTCTCAGGAGATCATTGATACACTCACTAAAGGCGAAGCGACCGCAGAAACAGTGCAAACAGCTGATCAGTGTATTGAGGAATTGGACTCCGCTATTGCAAAGTGGCAGAAAACATTCGCGGAGATTGAAGCAAAAGCAGATGCGCAAATCAAACGACCACGCGCTAGTGCGAGTGGCTCGAGGGCGAGCCACAAGTGAGTGTTGGGGGCCTGTTGGGGCCAAGGTCGCAGCTATAGTAAAAGCTGCGAATTTTGGGAAAAAGCACGAGTATGGAAGGAAAGTGCTAATTTTGGGACAAGCACTAAGTTTTGGGTAAGAAGGAGACGGTGCGCAGTACGGTGCCAGATGGATGATCTCAGCGCAGATCATGGACCGGAAATTGCGGAGCTCGCACGCACGTCATCGAAGAATGAAGGTGGCTCAGCTACCATAATAAATAAGGCGATGGAGTAGAGGGCTCAGCTACCCTCATTTAAAGGCTCACGTACAGAAGTTATGATTGCTCGGATCAAGGAGGAGCAACGGACCAGAGCATTGAAGGCGAAGGACGATCGCCCATACCCACAATCTGCGCCGGAATTCATGGAGCCTGCAGGAAGCGGCGACGTGACTACAAGCGGCGCCTACAGTACACCTAGCCATGTGCGTGGTTAGGGTTTTTGGGAATCACTGTTGGGAAAGGCCCACAGTTTTGTAAGGGTGTGACCGTCATGGCCACCTATATATATGAATAATTGTAATGGATAGACGTTGGGTTAGAGAGTTAGAGAAAGCTAGATGTTAGACTGTTAGATATCCAGTCTAAAGGATAGATCATGTGTTGATTATCCTTCTGTATTTTCTACCCAGAGTGTAGAACTAGAGAGGAAATCGGATAGCCGAGGAGCTAATCCCTGAGTAGCCAGACAGTCTGTGTGACGTCTGCGCCTTTGTAATCTCCATAGAGAGGAGACTAGTTGAGAGAAGGGCTCCCAGCTGTGTGCGTGGAGTTTCCTGGAAAGATCTAAGGCTGCAGCTGTGTGCGCAGCATATTGTATAACTCTATCATTTTTCTGGTTAATATAACACTCCCATGGACGTGGTTTTCCCTCGAGGAGATGAGGTCACTTATATCTTCTTGTTATAATGTTTGCGTGAATGATAACTGTTTAGAGCTCATTATTTGTGTATGCAAGACTCCTGTCTCATCTTTGTGACTGTTTGAGTGAGTTGGGAAGATCCCTTGATAGCTATAAGTGTTTTAAGTACTAAAGAGGTAGTAGCGCGCGTTTGCTGCTGCGAGAGCAGACTGCGTTACTGCGCTGGATGTGAAGGGTGAGGAAGTATTTAGCACGTCGACGCAAGGGATAGTTGCCTGCTGCGTTAGAGAGGAGAAACTGCGCAGTAGGCCTGCCAAGGAAGGAATCCACGCAGCTGCGCCGAGCGGCCTGCGGGAAGGTCCGACCGCCCATTTCGCAGGAACCATTAAAGGAAGAGCTATCTCCGCGTCACCCAGGTTAAGGAAACCTGATTCCTTAACCCCCCCATAGCCACTTCGGGTGAGACCTCGAGCTGCCGCGCAGCTCGTTGCCGAGAGGGCCAGTGCGCCAAGGGGTTTTGTTGCTGCGCTTCATTAAAACCCGGGTCTGCCCAGTAAAGCAGCCAACAACACTATGCATGATATATTTCCTTATTATAGGAATACAAATATGCATACAATTATTACGAGCAATATCATTAACTATTCATAGATTCAAGAAGTAATTCAAATAACAACTCAAATACTTATCTTTTATGTTTGTATGGTTGCCTCCCTCTTGATCTCTATTTTCCCTTTATGATAGCATCATGATTATATTTCTTTGAACTTCTATCCATCCTCGTAAGTAGAGATTCTATGTGATCAAAGACTATGGATGAGTCCTTGTCTTCATGTCATCATGTTCATATATTCTTGATCTAGAACTTGATCTATCTTTCTTCATGTACCTTTCATGTTAGCAGACAACATCATCCCCATACAACACCACAAGTGAATTAGTACAATCATAAGTGTCATAACCCTTAATCAATGAATGTCTTGTCATAACCCTTAATCAATGAATGTGTTCTATCATTCACATGCATTCATACTTTTACTAAGGTGATCATACAAATATAAAATTAATCATGATTGTACTAACCTCAATAATATGAATACAAACATATCATGAACTTAATCATCAAATAAATAAAATAGATTCAAAACATACATGCATCTCCTTAAGTCATACCTATCGAGATTGCTTGTAGTCTTCTCTATAAGGGTAAAACCCTAATCATCCAAGGTAGATCACTTGTAAACATACTATATAGATTCATGGTTTTAGGATGATAGAATACCAATTCCATTTAAACCTCCTTCATTGCTGCCCTATGAGTCTCCCAACTTTTCTAGGGTTTCTTCTTACTTGTAGAACCCGAAAAAAAACTAATTAATTTTCAATCTCCTTCCTCCAGCAACATTTGATGGAAAATTAATATATATGATGAAGGGATTCAAAATCCATTTTCAAAGTTTCCAATGTTGCAACAGGTGTCTCCAACATTGTATCAGGTCCTTCCATACCTAAAAAACTGAAAACCCTAAGTGAGAGCTTCTTCCTCCTCTTCTTTGATTTCCTCCATTGAGCTATTTCAGATGTGCCTTATTGTTTCTGGTGTATCTTTGAAATTTTGGATCCTCAGGGTCTGAAACTTCGGCCTGTAGTATCCTGACCTGCCATATTTCCATCCCCACATATTTTAGCTTCATTAGATTCTCCATGAGAGAGATATGATGCGTTTCCCAACATGACCTATTTATGGAATGAAACAACGTAGATAACTTGTACGGGGTGGCACGTGTCATTGTTACAACTTTGGCCTCTGATACTCGGACCTGTGAAACTACAGTTCGTTCCCTAACTTTCAATTTTTATGGAATTCCATTTGGAGCTTCCTATCCCGAGATATGGCCTTTTTCCCTAGGTCATATGTTCAGGGATTCATTCTGGAATAGGCAAAAACCCTAACTTGTAAGGATCACATATCACAAATTACAATGAATATGAGGATGAAACTAGGACACAAGGTACATGAACATTTCATCTTCGTCTTGTCCAAGTTTTAGATCTTGAACCTTCACCAAAAGTGATTTATAGCGAAAATTCCAAGATGACTAGTTTTTTCTATACAAAGCCCTAACTTTCAAGTTGTCGCAAGTGAAACAAGTGTCGTAAATGCCATACATTGCCTTCTTTCAGGCTAGCCCTGATACCATGTTAAGATTCAATATGCTAAGATAAATAAAATCAGTGTTCAATTCAATTTCACAACAATAGCATATACATGATCACTGAAAGAATAACAAGCACAACATAAACACAAGAGACACAAATTTATCCTGTGAAACCCTCTAGGAGAAGAAAACCCAGCAAAAATTCCTCAATATAGATGATCAAAAGTACAAAGAAAAAACCCCAAACAAGTGCTCCTTCTCCTTGCATACATATATCTCTCTCTCTCTCCATTGTGAATTACACAAGTGAGTGTGTGTGTCCAAATGAGGAGCACATCACTCCTATTTATACTTTATCTTCCACTCGAATTTTTCCCTAACTAGGTCGGCCCCAACAACTTAACCACTCAACTTAATGCTAACTGGGACGACTCCTCTAGGGGAATTAAACACCCCATTACAATTGACTCAAAGGGGATATATTTCCCTGACTTACAAGGGAGGATTTACCTCAATGACTTTACATAATCAAATACAATAATGACATCCCGACGGAGGAATAAAACATCTCCGAATAAATTACAACAATAGAATATTCTTTGAAGTTACAATAGTTCAACACTCCCCCTTAACAAGAAGGGTATTCTACGGAAAACAACAACAACAACTATAGGAGCAAGGAGAGAGAGCATCATCAACAACATCAAAGTGATACATCTATAGGATGCAAAGGAAAATGTCTCACATAAATATAATTAACCGACGAGATTGAAACTATCAACATTTCCTTCACACAAGATTCTACTTCCACATGTGAAACCCACAAAAGCAGGAAACTATTCTTTTGTCCAATGGTAAGGAAGAAGTATTTGGAATCCAGAATAAAGAACAATTTCATAAATCCTCCATAGATCCAGTTCACAACCTCTATCAAATGACAAATAGACTACAGGAAATTCAAATAACTATTGAGTATGTTAGTTGAAAGAAAACACAAACCTAAACTTTGGTTTTGTGATTGGTCTAGTTTCCCTAATGGCAGACCAACCACTTAAGGCTTATGTATTTTTTGTTTCATGTTAATATAATTTCGACTCTAGCTTACAAAAATATCCCTAGTGACATACCAACCACTTGAGACTTACGTATTTTTTGTTTCATGTTAATATAATTTTGGCTCTAACTTACAAAAATAAACACAAACCTCAACAACGAGTTGGCAACAAGATTTAACCCCTGCTAACGAAGGAATATGAACTTAGCAGGCAGAATAAACAAACAAAAAGGAACTTGATTACAACCTTTGATTCACACCACGATAGTTGGATAGGAAATTCATGCTCCTAAATATTGACATGATGAACAAGGGTGGCATATTATATACTGGCAGATTAAAAAAAATATGATGAAATTCTCCAGTCCAACGCTATGTTATAAATTAAAGTGCTAAGTTGCTTGAAATTACATTTACAATAATCTTTTTTCAAGATGGAATGCAAGTGCATAGTGGCATCAAATAAAAGTAGATATGTTTCTTATGGAAAACATAAAAGATGAGTCTTATTTAATGTAATGAACATATCCTCTATGAAATTAATTCTTAGTTATTGACTTCGGTCCATTCTGAAAAATAGTCAGATCTATTACAAGATAGATATTTCCTTGTGCAATTAAACTCTATCCAATCTAAAAAATGGTTATGATAAATATTAATTTTTAGAAACTTTAAATAAAAAAACGAAATTGACCATGTTTAAACTATAGGAAAATAATAAAAAATTGAACTCGAGCATCCAAGTAATCCACCAAGCATCCGATTAATCCACCAAATCAATTACTATATGTCTAGGACATAATGACAAAATATATGTTTCAATCTTATATTACCATACACGTATGACATGAACTACACACAAGAGACCGTTAGAGCTTTGAGCCGTAAATCTGAAGTGCATAATTGGTGGATATAGCCTTTAGTGTCTACTCTCAAAATAAAATCTTCATGTAAAGTACGACCAATTACATGACTATCAGCGATGGTGCAAGGCACAACTCCCTCATTAGACCGTGGCCCTTACAAGCCTATTGCAACCCCCTTTGCAAGAGGGAATACCATTTTTTAAAACATTTAAAGCTTTTAACCAATTTTGCTTTTTTTTATATAAATGGAATTTAAATGAAGGTGGAAAACTTATTATTGACTTATTTTTTATAAATTGAATTTTAAATGAAGGACAAGAAACTTATTACTGACTTGAAACAACGTATTTTTGGTTTTGTGATTAGAAGAAACTTCTTTTTTAGAGTTTTGCCACTCCTCTATCTTATACGAATGTGATGTTTGGGGTTGCAATATTTTTAGAGAGATTTATGGAGAATGATAGAGTAAATCCCAAAGTGTTTAATAACATGTAATCCCAAAATTGAAGGCAAGACACCCTGTTCTATCATCCTCATACAAGTGATTCTCTCCCCATTGAGAGCATGTGCTATGACAATATATTTAATGTACAAAAATAAGATAAACAACATAGGAGACAAGAGGCTTCCTAAGATTGCTTCAAACTCCAGTCAAAACCACCTTATAGCTTAAGAGGAGTTGGCATAAAATTGTCAAATCTTTGTTAAATCATCGCGGAGTGGAGGAAGAGGTCACTTTGAATAATACTAATAATATTAACCATATAAATAAATTTAGATACAGAAGAAGGTGATCAACCATAATCTAGAAGATCAAAAGTATATGTTTGTTTTAAATAGTGTAAAGAAGAAAATCAACATTTTTAAAATAAGAACCACCTCTTACGAACTCTATAGTGAAATATAGTAGTGGGCAATTCATAAAGCATCGTGAGATGAAAGAATTTGTCATCTTTGTGACACCGAGAGAGTTGAAGATGAAAATCACTTTCTATTAAAATGTCTCGTGTACACCCACCTTAAATCACAATTTCAAAATATTTGTATAGTGATTGAAAAATGCTTAAATCTTAAAAAATTTCAAGCACATAATTATAATTTTAATGAAAACTAAATAGGTCCCTTACATTTTTTATAATTTAATAAATCAACTCAATTGACATTAATAATCACCTCATCATCATTAAAAATGACAAATTTAATAATCATTAAACTTATATTTAAATTAATTTAAAATTAGGTTTCTCATCATTAAAATACTACACTTTTAACATGAAAATAATTGTTTTTATTATTAAAATCAATAATAATAATAAAATTCCATAAGTTTTTATAAAACAATTTGCACTCATAATTATACTAAAGCTATTCTTTTAAATTGTAGTTGTATTAACGTTGTTAAATTCATTATTTCTCAAATAAAATAAAATTAACTTTTCAATTGTAGTTGTATTAACGTTGTTTAATTCATTATTTCTCAAATAAAATAAAATTAACTTTTCAATTGTAGTTGTATTAACGTTATTTAATTCATTATTTATGTAATAAAATAAAATTAAGTTTTCAAATGATTAAAAGTTAATTATTTTAATTTAAAGTTTTTTTGTTTAAATTTGTTTCGACTTTTATCATTTTAATTTATAGTTTTTTTTGTTTAAATTTGTTTTGATGGTGATATTTTTAATTAGATAAGTTAATAGATTTTTTAAATATTATTTTATTAAAATAAATTTACTTATATGAAATTATTTTTTAATCGTGTAGTTTAAAAGTTTTATGATTTCAAATTGAAAAAAATTAATTTTTCGGACATGATTTTGAATAAATATTGTAGAAATTTATAAAAATCGTGGTTACAACTCTTAAACTCTGAATTTTGGGTGACCCATAGGTTTTTGGTGGTGTTGAATCCATTTCTACTATCAAAATCGCCATTAAAACACAGTTAAATCCAAATTATGCAAAATAAAATATAAAAAAACATCGAATTTCGGTAAAAATAATCATCTCGGCCAAATTGTCGAATTTTTAGACAACTCCATTTTTTATATTTAAGTGTTTGGATTTTAATTTAAAAACTAAAAATGGTTTTTTTAAGATTTTGCAATAAACATTTGAAATAATAAATATTACCATATATCGAGTGTTAGAGATAGAAAGATGTGATTGATGCAGCACGTGAACATAAAGTGAAAGGGATGAAGGAAGCTAAAGTGGAGGTTATCGCTCACCATGATGGGGTTGTCTCATTCATTCTTTAACCATATGCAACTTTGCCAAGGATGAATTATGACTGAATTCTCAATAATGAATAGGAGATCTGTTATTACTATAATGATGGCACAATACGAAGGGGGCACATGTATTCATTCTTGGGTGTATTTCTTCGTTTAGGTTTGGTTCATTTTATTAAATTCTCTCATTGTGATTTGTAGGGGTGGTTTTGACGTTGAACAATCGACACAAGAAGTGTTGTATGTGTTAACAAAATTGATGTTGGAATCAAGAATTTTTAAACATGGCCAACCATAGATAGGGAGAGCAAGGGGAATTTAGGGATAGCCTAAGCTAAGGTAGATCAAGAAAATGCAAAGCCTCCTATAAATCTGGCTTTAAACCTCTCACAAACAAAGCCCAAATTGCAATAATGGCAACAACAAAGTCATACCACAATAATTTCTTAACATAAGTGGAAAGGGAAGCAGAGAAGAGAATGAATATGATGAAAGAATGTCGAGGACACACCCCTAATACAATGGTTGTCGAGATAATGTTATAGTGGATTCCAAATACAAGTTTATTAGAAGTAAAGTGAGCAAATTTTTATGCCGATAGGTGTTTTTATTTTAGAATTCAGGGTGGACTAGTGTCTATGGTTTCCTAGATTTGCACGAGGATGAGACAAGTGTACTGTCCAAATTGATTTCATGGCAATCGTTCCGTTCCAAATTCGAAATAAAAAAAATATTAAAAAAAAGAATAGAAAGAATATACAAAATAACTTGTGGCTATGCATGGATAACTGGTTGGTGCATGAGTGATTGGTAGTTGATGCATAGATAATAGGCAGTTCATGCAACTACACATAGAAAATAAGAAACTTGTTCGTGACACTTAACTTGAGACCTATCAGTATTCACCAACCACAAGTTAAGTGGTTGTACTAGTTTAAATTAGTTGAATTATACTAAAACATGAAAATCTTTCTAAGGATTGTTCATTACCTTCCAAAAATATTAAATTTTTAAGTAAACATACTTAACACTTATTTTATTTTATTTTATGTTATTTTTCAATAATATTTAAATAACATGTTAACATGTTTTTTTTTAATTTAATTTCGAAATTGTATTAACAAATTTATGACATAAATACTTCAATGTGAATCAAGCGTGAGGCCTTTTGATTTGGACTCAATCACGCTATCATTGCACCATGAAATGCTAATTTAACTTATATTAAAATTATATCTAAATTTACAGAATAATTAAAACGACAAGTTCAGTAGAGTATAATCATATCAAATGCGTGAGCGTGGATCGAACACGCGACCTTCAGATCTTCAGTCTGACGCTCTCCCAACTGAGCTATCCCCGCATCCTTGTTTACTACCTTTTGGATAATTATCTTTTGTGAGTATACTTGTGAGCCGTAATGATAATCGGAATACACATGACATAACCAGTGCATTCTAGATGACGTGGCATTTTATTTCAAAAACATAGGCGGACGAAAAAGATGAGTGAAGCTGGTTATTAAAAAAATTAAAGTCTTATGCGATGCTTTTAAGTGGACACAAAGCGTGATACAAAATGAAAAGATTATTTAGATTCAAAACTTTTAATTTTCAAGTGTTTAGTTAGTTTATATAAAAAAATTGATATCGAGTTAATTTTAATAAGTTTTAAATGATATAATAATAGTCTATTCCCATTTACATATGGAAGCTCAAGAGAAAAAATCGGGACCTTTCGAAGAAGAGTTTGGTAGATCTAACTCAATAGTTGGTTCGAATAGGGAATTTAGAGAAAATTAAGATCTAAGTAAATAAAATAGTCAAAAAAATGAAACACCAAGTTCTAATGCCATCATTTATTCTTGGTCTTTGTTTAAAGTAAAAGAAAAGGTGGACATCAAGCCCTCTCACGGTGAGATTGATGTTGTTATGTTCAATCAATGGTTGCAATAGTTAGAAGTTTATTCTAATGTTCATAACATAGAAGTAGGGAGAAATATTTCATTTCCTTAACTGACAATAGAGAGCCATGCCAAAACTTGGTGGGAAACTCACATGGACAAAGCCCCTGTCTTAACCACACCTGACTTCACAAAAATCTTTATTGTGGAATGTGATGCCTCGGGAAATGGCATCGGTGCTGTTCTAATGAAAGATGGAAGGCTCGTGGCTTTTGAAAGTCAGCCAATCAAGGGAAAGAATTTACACAAACTCATCTATGAGATGGAAATGCTAGGAGTACTACATGCACTTAAGCAATGGTGTCCTTACCTAATAGGTAGGCACTTCAAGGTCAAAACAAATCATGACAACCTTAAATACTTTTTGGAATAAAGACTATCTTCAAAAGAGCAACAAAAGTGGGTAACTAAGATGTTGGGATATGACTTTGAAATCATCTATTATAAAAGGGAAACGGAATATGGTGGCAGAGACACTCTCAAGAAAAGATGAGAATGTTGAGGCATTACTTTGTGCTATTTTTATTATAAAACTCGATTGGATAGTAGAAGCAAGGGAAGAATGACCTCTCGTTGTGGACGCTTATTCAAAAGCTACAAAAGGATCCCAGTGTATCAGATACTTTTGTGTGGAGAAATTATTCACTATGGTATACGGATTGTTTATATATATTATGTAAGAACTCCCAACTCAAACAAAAGGTCATTTTGGAATTACACATCTCTCTTATAGGAGGGCACTCAAGATTCCTAAAAACATACCATAGGGAAAACATACCATAGGGTCAAGAAGGAATTTTTTGTGAAGGTCTTAAATTTAATGTTCAAAGATTCGTTGAAGAAATATGTTTGGTTTGCCAATAAAATAAGGTTGAAATAGTCAAGACCCCAAGTCTTCTACAACCATTAGACATACATTGTTAGCACTAGGAGGAAGTCTTAATGGATTTGATCACAAGTCTACCCAAGTCACAAAGGAAGAATGTTATTATGGTGGTTGTTGATAGACTCACTAAGTATGCACACTTTTGTGCACTCTCTCACCCTTTTAACGCAAGTACAGTAGCTGCAACATTCATGGAAACAATTCAAAATCTACCTGGAACCTGAAGATTATTATAAGTGATAGAGATCCAATTTTTACTGGAAAATTTTGGACTGGATTATTTTCTTATTTGGGTACCCAGTTGTCTCACAATTCATCATTGCACCATGAAATGCTAATTTAACTTATATTAAAATTATATCTAAATTTAAAGAATAATTAAAACGACATGTTGAGTAAAGTATGAGCATATCAAATGCGGTGAGCGTGGATCGAACACGCGACCTTCAAATCTTCAGTCTGACGCTCTCCCAACTCAGCGATCCCCGCATCCTTGTTTACTACCTTTTGGATAATTATCTTTAGTGATTATACTTGTGAGCCGTAATGATAATCGGAATACACATGGCATAACCAGTGCATTCTAGATGACGTGGCATTTTATTTCAAAAATATAGGCGGACGAAAAAGATGAGTGAAGCTGATTATTAAAAAAATTAAAGTCTTATGCGATGCTTTTAAGTGGACACAAAGCGTGATACAAAATGAAAAGATTATTTAGATTCAAAACTTTTAATTTTCAAGTGTTTAGTTAGTTTATATAAAAAAATTGATATCGAGTTAATTTTTATAAGTTTTAAATGATATAATAATAGTCTATTCCCATTTACATGTGGAAGCTCAAGAGAAAAAATTGGGACCTTTCGAAGAAGAGTTTGGTAGATCTAACTCAATAGTTGGTTCGAATAGGGAAATAGTAAAAAAAATGAAACACCAAGTTCTAATGCTATCATTTATTCTTGGTCTTTGTTTAAAGTAAAAGAAAAGGTGGGCATCAAGCCCTATCACGGTGAGATTGATGTTGTTATGTTCAATTAATGGTTGCAATAGTTAGAAGTTTATTCTAATGTTCATAACATAGAAGTAGGGAGAAATATTTCATTTCCTTAACTGACAATAGAGGGCCATGCCAAAACTTGGTGGGAAACTCACATGGACAAAGCCCCTGTCTTAACCACACCTGACTTCAAAAAAATCTTTATTGTGGAATGTGATGCCTCGGGAAATGGCATCGGTGCTATTCTAATGCAAGATGGAAGGCTCGTGGCTTTTGAAAGTCAGCCAATCAAGGGAAAGAATTTACACAAACTCATCTATGAGATGGAAATGCTAGGAGTACTACATGCACCTAAGCAATGGTGTCCTTACCTAATAGGTAGGCACTTCAAGGTCAAAACAAATCATGACAACCTTAAATACTTTTTGGAATAAAGACTATCTTCAAAAGAGCAACAAAAGTGGGTAACTAAGATGTTGGGATATGACTTTGAAATCATCTATAATAAAAGGGAAATAGAATATGGTGGCAGAGACACTCTCAAGAAAAGATGAGAATGTTGAGGCATTACTTTGTGCTATTTTTATTATACAACTCGATTGGATAGTAGAAGCAAGGGAAGAATGACCTCTCGTTGTGGACGCTTATTCAAAATCTATAAAAGGATCCCAGTGTATCAGATACTTTTGTGTGGAGAAATTATTCACTATGGTATACAGATTGTTTATATATATATTATGTAAGAACTCCCAACTCAAACAAAAGGTCATTTTGGAATTACACATCTCTCTTATAGGAGGGCACTCAAGATTCCTAAAAACATACCATAGGGAAAACATACCATAGGGTTAAGAAGGAATTTTTTGTGAAGGTCTTAAATTTAATGTTCAAAGGTTCGTTGAAGAAATATGTTTGGTTTGCCAATAAAATAAGGTTGAAATAGTTAAGACCCCAAGTCTTCTACAACCATTAGACATACGTTGTTAGCACTAGGAGGAAGTCTCAATGGATTTGATCACAAGTCTACCCAAGTCACAAGGGAAGAATGTTATTATGGTGGTTGTTGATAGACTCACTAAGTATGCACACTTTTGTGCACTCTCTCACCCTTTTAACGCAAGTACAGTAGCTGCAACATTCATGGAAACAATTCAAAATCTACATGGAACCTGAAGATTATTATAAGTGATAGAGATCCAATTTTTACTAGATTATTTTCTTATTTGGGTACCCAGTTGTCTCACAATTCATCTTATCATCCACAATCCGATGGGAAAAATGAGATAGTGAGCAAATGTTTGGAAGGCTATATTCGTTACTTTGCATTTGGTAAACAAACACAATGGGTGAAATGGTTATCTTTGGCAGAATGGTGGTACAATACTTCCTTCCATACGCCATAAAAAATGTCTCCATTTATGGCACTTTATGGGTACCAACCTCCATCTATCACAACTCCCTTGAAAGGAAAATTTAAAGTTCAAGTTGTGGAAGATCACCTCGAGCACCAGCAAGAATTTCTCTAGATAGTTAAGGACAACCTAGTCATATCAAAAAAAAGATGAAACAAGCAAATCAACATCGCAGTGAAATGATTTTTGAAGAAGGGGGTTGGGTATTTTTTAGGCTACAACCTTAAAAACATATGTCCCTCAAGCAACTAAATGAGGACAATAAATTAAGACCCAAGTACTATGGTCCTTATAAAGTTTTATAGAAGATTGGTAGTATGGCTTGCAAATTGGAGCTCCCTTCATCTTCAAGGGTACACCCAGTTTTCCATGTTTCTTACCTAAAGAATGTAATAGGAGATAAGATACCAATTCAAACCATGTTTTCAGAGCTTAATGAAGAAGGAAAATGCATATTGGAACCTAAGTAAATCATTGAAATAAGGACCAAACAACTACGGAATCGAGCTATTACTTAGTACATCATCAAGTGGAAGAACTTACTAGTAGAAGATTCGACATGGGAAAATGAGTCCTTCATACAGAAGCATCCACAACTAACCAAGCATTGAAAACAACACTTGTCTGAAGGGGAAGGGCATGTTAAGCCCTAAATTGTGGCCCATTCCCCCCTAAATTGGGCACTTTATATTAGTATTGTTATATTATTGATTTCAGCTTGAGTAATTAGGTGTAATTGTATCTCTTTGTCTCATATATATATATATATATATCAAAGAGACCTTTTCATTGGAATCATCTTGTCTTGTCGTGTGTACTTAGTACATTGTATAAGGAGGTTTCCCTCTCAAAGAGGCTTTCTATTCATCTCTTTTATTCATTATTAAGGTGTGGATTGCTCCTTCTTGTATATTTATGCTCTTTCAGGGAATTTGTTGCATAAAACAGTCCTTGGTGTAGGTCCAAAGATTGTGTAACCTTCACACCGTCAACTTCAAAGGCCATTGCCTTATTCTTCAATTCAATCACTCCATAGTTCTCATAATCCCAGTCTATGCCCAGTAGTGCTAGATAAGGATCCGTTCTGCCCATAATTTCAATCACTTTGAAATAAGTGAAGGTTTTGACACCTACCAAATCAACCTCAATATTCTCTAGTAGACCAATCGAGAATATGTGGTACTAGTTCACCATTCATAATCAAATAGGGGAGTAGACAAGGAAACGACAACCCATTACTTCCCAAGACTTGTTTGGGAGTATATTCACAGCAAACCCTATATCTAGCATCATGTTCTTGATATCATATCCATGGAATTGCGCGTCTAGCCGAAATTATCGACTAGTCCTCTTCCTTTCTCACTTCTGCACAAGTTGAACCGTTCATTCCAATAGCAGAGCACATATTTCCTCGTTGACTTCCGCAACACCATGCATTTCGTGAAGTGTTTTTCACAACTTATAGGTGGCACTTTCATCCTCCAAAATATATTTTAGTAGGGTAAACCACAAAGAAACAAAATCTCTTACCTTATTAGTACATGTTTTTCTTCCAGCATTTATCATCATGTCATCCCTTTTGTATTGGTGGGATGGCCTTACCTCATCCAATAGTTGTGGGGTTGGTATTCGTTTAAACATGTCGACAAGATCGCATTAAATTTTGTTTTGGTGAACTAGGATGTACTTAGTTGCTCTTAGGGTTGCTTGTCTTATTATAGTTGAGTTTGATTTGCGTTGGTATGCTTTAGTTCTCACTCCCCACTAGGTAATAACAAAACCTACTAAGTTGTGATCTTCCCATTGTTCAGAGTTAATAAAATTGGTGGGGCATCTTGCACGATCTTCTCACTTTGTGATAAGTTATGGGCATAATTTCCTCAATATTATGTGTATTAGAATGGAAGTAGGTACACCATGGTCTCTTAGGTAAAGGGAAATCTCAAGTGAGGTCTCCAATCTCATTTCAATTGTAACATCAAATTGGGCCCATGCGACCATCTCCTCATCCGGATCCAAAACCTCTTTCGCATCCTTCATCACCTCTTATTTTTTGTTGTTGGTATGCTACTCGATATATGGAGTGGTTTAATCTTCTTGTCAATGCATCCAAGGCTTTTCATTTCTCAGTACTATGTATAGTGGATCCACAGAATTCATAGTATACTGTGTTTGGCACTGATGAATACTTTTGTAGAATTGGGTAGAGTCGTGGTGAATGGTCAAATGCTTTACAAATATCACAGTAATCATTTGGATAAGTACTTGGAAGATCTAGATATGTTCGTCGTCTTGCAAATGAAATGGGTTTTTTGCAGAGACTTGTGCAACAGTCACACTTGGTACACAATTAAATAGTCCTTCTAGCGGGATCAATCCTGCCCTCATTTTGGGACATTTCGATACATGGCAATCTTCTGCCATACATCCCGCACACTAGACTTGTGATCGACTTGGTTTCAGTGTAGTCAACTCTTGGAGTCTTTCAATCAATTCCTCAAGCTTGTTGTGTACATGCGACAAATCCCCAAAAGATGAAGGATTCCCTGTTGTTGTAGTGGTAAGGTAATTTTCCATTGCTTCAATTGTCATAGCTTGCTCCAAGGCACTTTGGGGTGAGCTCACAACCTACTGTGACAAGGGGATTATGGTTAAGGGTAGTAGTCCTTGGATAAACCACTCCTTGTGGTGTGCATCATGCATAAGAAATGAAATCTTAGTTAGTACATCCATGAAGCATTGCACGTAATCCCAAAAAAAATCTCCTTGCATCTGTTGCATTTTCATTAGCTTTGCAATACCCTGTTGTTCTGACTTGGGTTGCGAAAATTCATCCAAGAACAATTTCTTTATATTTTCTAGAGTAAGAGTTGGTGCATTTAGATCTCGTCGTTCAATCAATTCCATGTACCATTGTAAATATCTCCCACGTAATGTGGTATGAAATTCAACCAGTTAAGATGTTGTTGGGGTCCCTCTAGAGCTCCATATAGCTTCACAAAGGAACCAATGTTGTTACGCTTAAGCTTCTCTTCTATTCCCCCAAAATTCTTGACATTTTAGAAGCAGTCCTCCTTGCACTCCAACCATTGTGACAGCCAAAGATCCTACCAACACAAACCCATGTGGTCTCAGTTGAATCACACAATTATTGTTAGTATGCTGAGAACTATACTACTTCCACCTGCTAACAAACTATTCTACAGACTATTTGTACTACTAATTATCGGATTATACCAAGGAAACTGTAAAACAAGGTGTTGAGAAGGTGTTACCAAATTATGCAAGGGCATCTGGGGGTGGTTGAAAGTGTGCTATTGTCATTACTTCCAGTATCTACTTCTGCAACAATGGGGGGTTCACTTTCTGGGGTGCTATCGTTTTCCACTGGTTCTGACAAATGCATCTTGAATTTCTTTTGTACGATATTGCTTTCACTAATCTTATTTACTTGTTAGAGATGGTCCCACCAAATGGAATATATGCCACCAAATTTGAATATTAAAACTCGATCCTTTATATTTCCAAATTAGTCATGAACATGGAAGTAATTTTTTATCCCAAGGTGACAAGCCTAAGCTTCTTGCCTAGATTTAACCTCACCATCAAATGTAGGGGGATTTTGTTTCCATATTTCTCCCTACAAGTTCTATTTTGAATGCTTCTTCCTCCATTGCATGGTGGAAGAATATTATGGGTCAATCAAGAGGTTTTGTTTTGTATATGAATCACCAACAGAGGAGTTAGATAGATATGGTTTAAATGTCTCATGTTGTCAAGTTATTTTTACAATATGGGACCTCTAGTGTGAATGCCTTCTCAAGCAAGTCTTACTCCCATTTGCACTAGTAGAATGTATCCCATGTTGCAATTTCCCTTGTATGTTTGTCAAACTTTGAATCATGGTTACATTTATTCTTGACCTTTAATTAACCAACCTCTCATTGTTTCCTTTATAGCTTGGAATTCCCATCCTCAATCTCCTCACAATCTCTACATTGTCTAGAATCCAGTCTCTTTGTTTCTTCATTCAATACATTTTGTCCCTATATTCTTGACATGTGAATTTTCACCTATGGGACCGGCTTCATAACTCTAGGGATCTTGTGCATCCTCTATGATGACAATTTTCTCGATTCAACTAAGAATAAGACTCTATTCTTTTAATTATTCTAACAAAGCAAAATTACTTCTGTATATATGTCCCTTTTATTTATTTTCTTTTCTACCAAGGATTTCTTGTGATTGTGAATATAGAAGATCATTGTTCGGTTTGACTTTGAAACTCTATTATAGCAACCTTAATACTCATATTGAATTGCAAGCATTGTGTACAACAACAATTATGTTGGATGAAAATGGTAGAAAAGATCATCTTGGTAATTTTTCTATTATCTTTTAATCTTCCTCTGATAATAAAATGAGATAAATCATAAACCATTTTTCCCATTTTTCAATAATAACTTGTACAATTTTTTTATGTGGTTTAGAACTTCATGGGGGATGCTACAGAGTTCAAGGAGCCAACAATTGTTTTTGCAAAACCTTAATGGATTTCACACAATTTCAATTGATAACTTGAACATTTCTTTTTCATTTTCACTTAAGCATATACTTTGGATTATGTGTTCAATTTCTCTTCATCTTTGTCCTTGTTACGTGGGTTGAACACCATACACAACTCCGCCACCTTCTTATATCAAATAACTTTAGAGAAAATCCATCAAGCCAATCCTAAGCAAAGGTCATCGATCGATTTGAAAGAAGTTTGTTGAAGTTTGAATAAATATCCCAAATGCCTTTTCAAATAAGACCATCGACCATCTACGGGGAAAGCTATATTGCATGAAGGGATTTGTAATGATTTCTTAGATGTAAGGGTTATGAAAAACATTGGGCCATCGAAGTTCAAACATAGATTGCCACAAAGTCCTGAATGAAATATCCCTGGCCTTTTCCATTAACCTCAAGTCATTGGGCCAACTTGAAATAAGTTTGTCAATCCATTTAAAAATAAATCCCATCTAACTAGTTCAAAACATGGTCATTGAGCCAAATCAAAATAATCCCATCGATCCAATTCAAAATAAGCTTATCAGGCCAATTAAAAACAAGGTTGTTGAGCCAATTCAAAATATGCCCATTGAAACATTGGGGGTTTAAAGGTGAAGCAACATTGGCATTCTTTTAAGAAAAATCCACAACTTAAGAAGCCCACCCTTTTTAAAGGATTTCTCCATGAATTCTTTGAAGGAGTTTTCTCTTTTGATGCTCTAATGAAAAACATTTGAAATTTCCTAATGTGCCATCCTTTGGGGTTCTAGAGCATCGAGGGTGATGGGAATTCAACTCACAAGGAAAGGTCCAAAGGTTTAAAAGTTCTATGTTTATCTAGGTTGAAATTTGACCCTTGACCAGGACAACTCAACAACATATCGGAACCCATAATGAAAAAATTGTAGTGTCCCCTTCCATGGATTACACAACCCATAGAGTGGGGATGTGACCCATGGTCGAAATTATCAATATAATTTTGAATCCATTAAAGTCCCAATACCATTTTAATTCATACATGTTTTCAAATAGATTAAGGATGTGAAAGTAAAAAAACATACATTCATATAAGCATTAGGAAACAATACCCAATTCATTCCCAAACAAAGAAATAGAAACTAAACTACAATTTTACAAGTAGATATGAAATACTCATATTTTAAACAAGGGAAGTCCCAGACATTGGTCGCATATGAGTAATTTTCCACCCAATCATAGGCATCCAATGTAGATACCACCCCTAAACCATGCTATGATCAAGCCACCAAAGTGAAGGAAATAAGCTATAAACTCACATCTCACTCAAGCCAACCCAATATCTTTCAGACTCAACTAGTCTTCTCACAATTGAGCACTCCAAGTAACTCATTCAACCATCAAGTAGTCATGGCATTCTCATCCCTTGCCCTACATAACACAAAGAAGATATTTGCATTATTTACTCACAATTCCTAAAGAGTATTCTTCCCTTGGAAGGGATCTTAAGTGTAGTCATGAAAAATCCATGTTGATGTCTACATTCTAGGCTTATCCTAGCATAGCAATACCTTGCTTGAAGTCACCCAATAAACAACAATTTATAGGGGAAAGCTATGTTTCCTAAACAACCTATCCTTTATGCTCCTTTACAACCATCCATGTCTAGCTTCCCATGTATATGAATCATTCTCCCATCGTTGATTTGGTCATTTTTAGGTTTGTATATAAGTCTAAAACATGAGGATGCAACGTGCAAAGCTTCAATAGTGCTTAAACATGAGAAAGGTAAGAGTGCATGGTGAACGGTGAGAATTGCAATTGTTCCCATCATAATGAAGGTGAGGAACAAATTCTCATGAAGGTGGAGGAACAAATTTACATGAGAATGGAGGAACAAATTTCACTTATCCATGACGATTATTTGCAACCACATGCCTCCATAACTATGTTAGGTAAATTTCCTCACGCAACTTTGAATTCATACAAATACATTTAAAACATTTACACAATGGATCACTTATTTACACTCATATAACTTGGTTCCAATCATTATAATAATTTATTTACAATGTATACATAATCTAATATAATTCATCGAAAAAATTAAAACCAATGTATCACATTCTCATATTAATATTAAAAAATTATCATACCAAGGTAATGCCTTTTACCTAAGTGAAAGAATGTCCAAAAGAAAAAGGGAAAAAAGACATCTCCACAATTCTTTTAAATTCCCCCCCAAAAAAGTTGCACTCTTTATCAACATATCTATAAAAATTGTCCAGGGATAAAATTGAAATATAATTTAATTTGATCCTAATTATGTCTAATTATTTTGATCTAGTTAACTTACTTAACCATGGCATATCATAACATGTTCTACATATGTGAATGTCACTAATCCAAACATAGTTATCGTACTAGACATTATGTTTATACAAGTGAGCATAAGGGTTGAGAATACGTGTTTCCTCTTAAGAGATCACAAGTTCAAATCCGGAGGGGGTAGGTCATGTACATCTCTGTAGACTTAGTAGTCAAATCGTTGTGTAGAGAGTGTCTCTTGTCCCACAAACAAGAGAGTTCTCTTACACCAATTTGGTGTTTGACTTGACCATAAAATTAGATAATGACTATTATATTATTGTATATTTTTTATTAAAAATAAAGTGTTTTGAAAAGATGATGCCACATGATTGTGATTGAATAGTCAAGGATACGGTGGTCCATTGGTGGGGTTTGATGGATTTCATTCCATCCACCCAGGTTCTATTCCGTTGAGACATCTTCTGGCTTGGATTACCGGCTGACGGTTTGCTCGACCTGCTATTCACGATATGTGAGGAAGTTTATTGAGATTTCTCGTGCGTTGTTAGCTTTCCTTGATTCCTTCGGAATAGCAGGAATATGAGTTTTCCTCTAAAAAAAAAGATTGTGATTGAAGAATAATTTTTCTAATTGAGAATACCTACTCACATACAAATGAATAATTGCTTAGAATAGATATATTAAAATAACGATAAATAAGTGGAAAACGAAAGTAAAATCAGCGACATTATCTGAAACCTTCTTTAAGTCCGTTAGAAGTATGCCTGCTTGCATCGTGTCTTATATCAGTCCGCAATAAAAATTCATGAGAAGGGACTGGTTAAAATAGCCTACGAGTTCATTTAATCAATCCGGCCAGTCATCAAGTTAAAAATAGCCTACGAGTTCATTTAATCAATCCGGCCAATCATCAAGTTAAAAATAACCCACCAGTTCATTCAATAAATACAGTATCAAAATGGAGATGCGGGGAATCGAACCCCGTGCCTCTCGCATGCGAAGCGAGCGCTCTACCATATGAGCTACATCCCCTTGACGTTAACTGGTAATTATAAAAGTTTTATTATTTAAGACTAATTAAAAACAACCAAAGGTTAAGAAAACTGTGTGTATACGAAATTGCTCTACCATATGAGCTACATCCCCTTGATGTTAACTGGTAATTATAAAAGTTTTATTATTTAAGACTAATTAAAAACAACCAAAGGTTAAGAAAACTTTGTGTATACGAAATTGCTCTACCATATGAGCTACATCCCTTTGATGTTAACTGGTAATTATAAAAGTTTTATTATTTAAGACTAATTAAAAACAACCAAAGGTTAAGAAAACTGTGTGTATACGAAGTTTACGACCGCAAGGAGATGCGGGGTATAGATCCCCGTACCTCTCGCATGCAAAGGGAGCGCTCTACTATCTGAGCTACATCCCCAAACGTTGTAATTACTTTGAGTTATAACACCATTTAATCTGGGATGAAATGTGATTAATTTGAAAGCTTCGATGTACTTAGTGAAAGATGCTTTTGTTAAATTATGTTTGAGAGTAGGTACTAAGTGATTCAGTTCCACCATGATTTTTCGATTTTGCTACCTAATGGCTACTAGTTCAATTTCCATGGTGTTACTATAGGACCTTACAAAGGAGCCAAAATACATCCTTTACTATACTCCAAAAACATTCAATGCATCCCAACTTGGATTCTTGATTTAAGTCCCCATTGTGCCTTTTCTCATTGCGTTCTCTAATAAACTAGTAGTTATAGTTATGTTTCTCATGGAATAAATTTGTAAATTTTCAAATGTTAATTGATTTGGAAATATTATATTATTTATTTCATTGTCTAATCTTGATATCGATTTATAATAAATGGAGAAGAATCTATAATACAAAGATAATTGGCATAGAGATAAAATTGAAAATAATAAAATAATAATAGCAAAGAAGCACACAAAACAACAAAGGAGTTTTTTTTTCATTAGAGACAAATTATTGTCTATCTTATTGTTTTCTTCTTTTATAAAAAATGCCAAACATAAAGCAAATTTGCCCCTATAATTAGGAATACAATTGCGAAACTTCTCTACTTCTAAAACACAATAATGTGATCCAAAGTTTTATTTACACATTCTATATATAAATGGACATTGCTAGATACATGAATGATGTAATTGATTATGTCCTAGCAATCTCCCACATGGTAGATACACCGACCAAGGTTGAATCCCCACCTTTCCTCTACACCAAGTAATTTTCCTCCCATCCACCATCTTAGTTAAAGAATATGTTGCATTATCTTGAGTTCAAACCTTGAGTATAGTTACATCACCAACCTCCACCACCTCTCTGATGTAGTGGAATTTCACCCTAATATGCTTTGTCCATGGAAAAAACTTGGGATTCTTTGCTAAAGTAATTGCATTCTAAATGTCATAACAAATAGGCATGGTATTATGTTCCAATCCAATATATTTCCATAATTGATGTAGCTAAACAACATTCTTGTAAGCCTCTAAAGTTCCAATGTACTATGCTTCAACACTAGAAAGGGAAACAACTTGTTTCTTCTTACACTCCAATTCACAACTCTTTCAAACAACATATATATATATATATATATATATATATATAGATGCACTAGTCAACTTAGCATTGTCTACGCCACCTACTTGGTCAACATCAACAAACCCATGAATTTGAAGCTTCTTGCTTGCATATCCCTAATAGAAACTAGCATAGTCATTGGTGCCTTGTAAGTACCAAAAGATCCTCTTGAAAATTGCCCAAATATCCCTCCCTCATTTTAGCATGTGCAATATCTGGTCTTTTTGCACACCATTGCATACATAAGGCTACCAATCACACTAGCATACAGCACTTTTTCCATTTATTCTTCCTCCTATTTTCTTGTAGGACTCATGTTAGTTGGCAACACATTCCCACTTGAGATAGAGTGTAGGTTGGTTTACATTTATCCATCCTTAAGAGCTCGAGTATTTTTCCACATAATTTCCTTAGCTGAAATACACATTCTTATTTTGGTGGCCTCTCTTCACCTCAACTCCTAAACAATAGTGCAACTCACTTGGGTCCTTCATGTCAAACTCATGTGACAATTGGGACTTAGTCTCCTTGACTATTTGCTTACAAACACTAAACGGACTAATATCAAAATTAACATATAAGACCATAATAATAAAGTTATTACCTTCTTGCTTGAAGTGAACACAATGGTCCACTTCACTTCTTATGAAACCTTATCCCAAAACATATTTTTCAAACGATTGGTATCATTGTCATAGCAACTACTTCAAGCCATACAATGATCTCTTCAATAGACACACCATGTCTTCTCTACCTTCTACCACAAATCCTTCTAGTTGTTTCATGAACATTTCTTCTTTAAGCTCATCATGAAAAATGTTGTCTTCATGTCCATTTTCTCCACTTACAAGTCATATGCAACTACTAATGCCAACAACAACCTAATAGAGGCCATCTTAGCCATTGGAGAGAAGGTATCCCCATAATCCACATCCTCTACTTGAAAGCATCCCTTTGCTACCAAATGATCCTTATACCACTCCACATAACCATATGCAATATATTTCTTCTTAAATACACATTTGCATCCAACCAACTTCCTTCATGCAAGTCCCACAATTGCTAGATATGGTTTTGTTCCAAGGCATTCATTTCTTCCTCCATGGCTTGCTTATAGTGAGGGGCCTTTTCACCATAAAAATCCTCTTTGACATTTCTTGGCTCATCACCCATGGAATATAAAGAGAAATAACTGAAATCATTTGGTTCAAAGTCATACCTATTAGGCCTCTTTCACTCATGAGGGACCCTCCTAAAAATTTTCTCTTGATCAAGATGATAATGTTCAAGCTACATATTTTCATTTGATCTTAATGGAAAAAATTTTAAGGCATATTTTCATCTCCTTCCTTTTAAATTTATACCTTTATCCGATGTGACAATTGTTCAACTTGATCTTAATGTTCTAGATTGGAATATGGAATCACTACATGTATTTTTCCTACCAATGTAAATTCTTCATGTTGATATCCACAAGGTTTTTCTTCCTTGAATATCATATTCTAATTGTTGGTATGTCAATGCTTAAATGAAATACACAACTTGTAGCCTTTGACTCCTAAATATCCAACAAAGATGCAATTCAATGGTTTGTTGTCAAAATTTTTCTCATTCACTTAAGTTACATGCATGTAAGCCTCACACCCAAAACCATGGATGTGAAACAAAGGGGTTCTCTCCACTCTATGTCTCTTTTGATGTCTTGTCACCCAAAAATGAACTAAGTGATCTATAGGTCAAATAGTTTTTCTATAACAACCATTTCATCTTAAAATATTTTGCTAAAACCAACATCCACTTCCATGCTCCATGCTTTCTCGATCAAGGTTTGATTCAACTTCTACACGTCATCATTTTTATCAAGAGTATGTGGAGTGGTATTTTTCATTGCCAAACCCTAATATTTCCAAAATACTTGAACTCGTTGGAAAAAACATCACCACCATTGTCGCTTTTCGAAGCCTTCACATTCCTCCCACTTTGCCTTTCAACCAAAGCAACAAATGTCTTAAAAACTTTAAACACGTCAATTTTTATCCTCATTAAGTAAACTTGTGACTTTTATCAAGATGTAGTCTAATTAGGAATCCACAACTTCAATACCCACCATTGTAGTTTTTCTTGCTAGTTTGATGGGAACATTTTAGAGGAGGCCTTGTGGTTGTGAGAGATGGTTGTCATACACACTTAGAGTCATAAGGAATAGGATCAATCCGGGGATCAAATGTGTGTCTCCTATTTTCTTCCATATGTGCATCACCATAACACACATAGAGGCCTCTTCATCAATGATAAGATGGGCATCAAAAGAATTGATTACGCCAAAGGAAGACATGAGGGACTTTTGTTGCACGAGAAAATTTTATAGAAATTTGAAGGCAAGACATAGTCATGGGGAACTGAACCAAGTCATCTAGAACACTATAGTTGTGAGAAACTCTAAGATTTAGGTTATGTGTTTTGTGGTGTAAAGGGATTTTGGGTACTTTCAAGGTAGGGTAGTTGTTGGGTTGTAGGATATGTATTGGTCCTTATGGTAAAGGTGAACCTTTTTCTTTGTCAGAAATTATAGGTTCTACTAGAAAACCATATTTATTATGATGGTTTTGGATATTGACATATGCAGATGTCATGAAGATACTATAGAAAGAAGCATTGCTAGGATTGGTTGACGCAGAGAATTGAGTTGATTGAAGGATTATCAAATGACTAGTTGCTACTAATACTTACAAGAGAAGGGGCTTTGCAACACCATGCATTGGGTGGTGGGAAGAGGCATTGAATGAGTATTTGGTTGACCTTGAGGGGTGTTAGAAGCCTCATTCCTATTAGCCTCATCCCATAGTTAAAAGGATCAAGAAAGGTGTGGGCAATGGTGGGTAATGCCCATAAACTCCACAAAAAGATCACATAAGGATAGTTTGGAATTGGGGGTACTTACCAGGATTGGGAGGTTTATTGGGATATTGATTTGTGGGTTTTAATTACCTCCAGTACTACAAGAGGATTAGGGGAATTTACCCTAGCTTCTAAGTTTTGGTTATTCCCTTTGTTCTTCCCCTTATTCTTCTTTTTGTTAGTCTCAATTGTGCATTTTGTTTTCTAGATACATTTTTTTAGCATAGACTTACCCTTGAAGAAAAGAGGAAGGTTGAGGTTGGGGCATATGATTTTATTGCGTTGGAGGAGTTGGTAGAGAGCAACAAAAAGGATAGTATGGATAATGGGTTGATGGAGCCACATATGAGGTAGAAGTGTCACTACACGTAATTCCATTACACGGAAGGACCATGAACATGAGACAAATTTAGAACAATTGAGTAGGAGATACTCACTCTTGCATGTGAGGATGAGAGAAATGGGTCGTGGAGAAATTAGGGCACATGTGGTTTCCATTGACTAGGGAACTCATCACCGATGATATTTCCATATAGATTAGTGCCAATAGGAATCAGAATTTGATTGTATGGATGAAAAGTATATGAAACTAAACCAATCACTCCATATATAGAATGGAATGCAACGATTAATCTATGTGTGAGGAGTCACCTCAAGGGGCATCTAGGATCATTGAGTACAAATACTATGTTTGAGCATAGATCAGATCATATTGGTGAACCTTTGTGATGGATTCCTCTTTGGTTTGCAATTGTTCAGAAGCGACGTACTTGGATATAATAGGTACGAGAGATTTTAATAACCAATCTAGAAATATATAGTCATCTATATTGATCTTACATGGGCCTCTTCTTCTACACCACTCATGGATATGATCGATGATATGGGTATCCATATTTTGATGGGATGATAAAAGAATATCAACTCCCTAGTTCTAATGGATGGGTACTTGAAAGAATGTGAGAAACACATCAATGCTAATGACACAAAGTTTGGGTGCATTGCACAAGGTTGTTCTATATACCACTTTGTTGCAACCCCTATGAGGGTATGTTGGAATAATTTTAAACAAATGGAACATCTACAATTCTATTTTAGGAGCACCATAGATGGAAATACATGATATAGTTTGTTGGTCGATCCTCTCTAGCTATCCATTCAAACTTTGGGATGTTTGAAAGTAATTTAGTGGGCATGGGAGGCCATGTGGCATCATGTTGAAGAACAATACCACTTTTTTGCAACCCCTATGAGTGTATATTGGAATAATTGTAAACAAATGGAACATCTACAATGCTATTTGAGGAGCGATGTAGATGGAAATACATTCTATGGTTGGATGGATCCTCTCTAGTTGTCCCTTCAAACTTTGGGATGTTTGAAACTAATTTATTGGGAATGGGAGGCCATGTGGCATCATGTTGAATGGAGTTAACAATTATCCAAGTAAAATCAATGAGATTCAGACTATCCATGAAAGGGAGGCTCGAGATGTGGGGTATGCTCATAGTAGTGGCCATGTTTCCATTCGCATGAGTATTTTCATTGCGATGATTGGGAGAATTGGAAGGAGTAACTCTAGACATATTGGTTGTTGGACATACGAGTGGGGTAAGGGCGTTAGGTGAAGCTAGCAATTCAATCTATGAGGAGATTGAATATGACAATCTTGTTGGGGAACTAGGTGGGGAGGGATTAGGATGATGTTCTCAGTCTCACATGTTGAGGGGAACTAATAATGTGACTAGTAATTCCAAGAATGGAATGTAAACCTCAAATTCATTGAGAACGTCTAAGAGGTACATGAGGTGCAATCTTGAGAAGATATTATTTATATTGTACCTCATTGAAACTCAATCAAAGCTATAAGATTTCCTAATGAGGGGTGTTTCAAATTAATTACCATTAATTTTAATATATAATTAATTAAATTCAAGTGACGTGGGTGAAAGAAGTGACTCAAGTAAGAAAATAACTAATATAAAAAATAAACACCCTAGAAAAGAAAAAAGGACTCACTAGGCCTAATAGGAGATATATTCAATCAATGATTTGAAAATATAGAAAAATTCTCTCTAATATTCCTCAACAAGTTATATAGGAAGGTTCATTGATTGGGAATAAGTCCAGAGTTGAACAAGGGCCTTCCAAACCCTCCAAGTGATAGGATGTCAAGTCACTGATGGAATGAGTGAATGTGCAAATGAGACGGTTATAGAAAAGTACACTGGTTGCAACTCCAATCAGTTTCAATTATTATTTGGCTTAGGTGTCTTCCCTCCTATGAGAGGCACTTGGGTAAGTACCTAAATAGATACCTCTTCATTAGTACATGCAACTGGTTTCATTGTCTTCAAGATGAAATCAAACAATCTTGGGATATTCTATGTGAAATAGCTAGGAGTCTCAATCACATGTATGGTCCCAACCTTGGAATTATCCACTCTAAAGAGCATGCTTGTTACTGAATGGGTTTTGAACCGCACTCAATAGAAAGATTTAAGTTAAGTAAAAGTCAACAACTATCAGTAACTTTTAGATGTGAAATATTTTGGAAAGTTATTTGGACATCTATCCCCACAATCCTAACCTAACTAGAAGATTACTTTGATTCTTCAAGTGAGAATTTAAGTTAGTTAGCTCAAGTGTTGATTTTAAGGCTCAACTTGGCGGCATGAACCAAGTGTTGTTTTATTTAAGGTTGAGGTGTGTGCGCAAGTGATGTGTACCACAATCAGATAGCTTGAAAAGTACATGCTAGAAATAGGAAGTGCAATAAAATAAAAGAATTACAATGCTCAATACTCAAGAGCTAAGGGGTTTTTTATTAACAAAAATGAACACTTTTCTAAACATGTAAAAAGGAACCTTCTAGATTCTTTAAAAAAAAAATTCAAATGAAAACCATAAATGAACTTAGTGCAATTTGAAAAATGAGATGCAAGACATACTAAGAACAAAATGGTTTCTTTTCTCAACTAAATTATTTCTAGCAAATGAGAGCATGCAAGTTAATTCTTAATATTTGCAAACAAAAGAGTTGAAACTCTTAACTAATCTAAAAGGGATTTTAAATAGATGCAAGAACTAATTTAACCAAATTATGGAATTATGTAGCTAAAACAAAAATAGACAAAAAACTTTCATAATAAAAACCCTAAAGGAAACAATTGCTAAAATCTTTCAACCTTTCTTCACCTAAATTCCAAAATCAATTAAAAACTAGTCAATACAACCTATAATGAACAAAAAATAGACCATTGAATCCAAAATATAGAACATAATAGATTCCATAATCGGGTTGCAAGGGAAAAAATAATAATTGACTTAGTTCATCAAACCTAGTGTTGGTGTTTTGTCACCAAGCCGTACCAAAAGGCACATATTTAAGGGTCGTGTTGCTTGAGTACCAAATCAAATGATAGGAAGAAAAATGAAAAGACCCAACAACATTCTATTTAACTCCATGCAATGAATCCCACGCTAGCATAATCCCCTGGTCGGACACTACCTAACAATTTTATCCAAATGGTGTAGTATGGACTCCAAGAATGGAAAGAAAAACACAAAATGGAAACTCTCTCTCTCTCTCTCTCTCTCTCTCTCTATATATATATATATAGTCCAACAACATAACCTTGCATGTGGTGAGTGATTTGGTGAATGACCATAAGGGATTTACTTATAGGAAAGGATGTGGACACCTCTTAAAGCTTTTTCCAATGTGAATAATCCATTTCCACTGATGAAGTGGTGGGATAGTGATAGGTATTGGAGACCATATCTGCTATTTTTAGTAATAATGGTTTGGTGATGTCCACTTTTAGCAACTAGACCTTTTTGAAGGCAAATAGTGTTGATGAATTTAACCAATTTTCGTTTTTAGGATGACTTTGTGGTTTTTGAGGATTTTAATGCAGTCATCATGCATATATTTGAGTGAAATTTCATGCAATGACATTTTAGGGTCAAAATTCATGTTTAGATTGGGGTCATATGATGATTGAGATGATTGAAATGGGGCTATTGATGCTAAAAAGTGATATATAATGGAGATGATGCTCATGACAAAGTAGGTAAAAAAAATAGGTTGTTAACACTCATGTTTCTAGGATTTATGAAATTCAATATTGTCTCTATAGGATTGATATGTCCCACTTAAGAGGCACTAAATTTTCACATTCTCAGGTCAAATATATTTGGCATACCTCAACAACTTTAATGAATTGGTTACATATTCATCCATGATCGTTTTCCCCAATTTCAATTCATGGAATTCTTGGACCTTACTTTCATAGCAACGATCAAATAGGAATTTTTTTATTGAATTTATTTCTTGAATTGATTCCATACAATATTCACTTCATTGATCTTCTTTACTTGTCAACGATAGTCCCACCAAATGGAATCTATGCCACTTAATTTGAATGTGGAAACTTGATCCTTTATGTTTCCAAAGTATTCATGAAGATAGAAGTAATTTTTTATCCCAAGGTTCCAAGCCTTAGCTTCTTGTCCAAATTTAAACTCACCATCAAATGTAGGGGGGTTTTCTTTCCATAATTCTCCCTACTAGTTATATTTGGGAGGTCTCTTCCTCCTATGCATTGTGGGAGAACAATATGGGTTAATCAAGAGGTTTTGTGTTGTATACGAGTCTCCAATAGAGAAGTTATATAGAAATGGTTTGAATGTCCCATGTTGTGAGGTTTTGATTTCACTATAGGACCTCTAGTGTGAATGCATTCTTGAGCAACTTCTACTCCCATCAACATCGCTACAAGAATGTTTCCCATGCTGCAATTTCCCTTGTATGTTTGACAAACTTTGCAACATGGCTACATTTATTCTCGATCTTTGATTACCTTCTCATTGTTTCCTTTGTAGTTTTCAATTCCCATCCTCAAGCTCCTCATAGTCTCTACAATATATTGAATCCAATCTCTTTGTTTCTTCATCCATTGGAATTTTGTCTCTTTATTCCTCACATGAGGATTTTCACCTATGCAATCCGTTACATAACTATAGGGATTTTGTGCATCATCCATGATGACAATTTTCTCAATTTAACTAAGACGAAGACTCTATTCTTTTAATTATTCTAGCTACAAACTATAATTACTTATGTCTAATATGGCCCTTTTAGTTAAGCTCTCTGTTACTAGGGTTTTCTTACAACTACGATTCCAAGAGATCAGCAATGTTTGGTTTGCCTTTTTAACTCCACTATAACAACCTTAATACCTAGTCTATTCAACTGCAAGCATTGTGTATAACAACAATTTTGTCAGATAATAATGGGAAAAAATCATCCTAGTAATTTTGATATGATCTTTGAATCTTCCCCTGATAATTGAATGATATAAACCATTTAGCCTTCTTTACATTTTCTAATATTAACTCATGGAAATTTTTTATGAGGTTTATGTTTTCATGGGCGATGCTATGAAGTTCAAGGGGCCAACAAACTTTTTCTTTTAAATCCTTAATTGATTTCACACAATTTCAAAAAATATCTCGATCTTCTTTTTTAATTTTTGCCGATGCATATACCTTTGGATTATGTTTTCAATTTCTCTTCAATTTTGTCCTTGTTACATGGGTCAAACACCACACATACTCCACCACCTTCTTACATCGGAGAAATCCAAAGAAAGTCCATCAATCCAATCCTAAGAAAGTTCTAATATCATTTTGAAACAAGTTTTTTGAAGTTGGAATAAATATCCCATATCTCTTTTCACATCGGGCCATCGACCATTTAAGGGGGAAGGTGAATTTCATCGAGGGATTTGTAATGATTGTCAGGATGTAAGGGTTATGAAAAACATCAAACCATCAAAGTTCAAACATAGATAGTTGCAAATGCATAATTGAAATATACTTGACCTTTTCCATTAACCTTGGGTTATTGGACCAACTTTGTAATGCCCCTAATATGAAAATTTGTTCAATTTTGGCCAATTTCGAACCTTGGACTAGTGAAAACCCAAACTGTCCCAAATGCTTTTGAATTTTTTCTAGAAGTGCTTGAGGGGTCTTAGGAAATACTAATACATATAATGGACACTCATACACTTTCCAAATTCCTATGGGACTTGCATTAATCAATGAGGAATGAAAGGGAACAATACTAGCAAATTTCGATGTGTAATCCCCCACTAGTGACTGACTCTTTGGATTCCCAAACACTATACGAACATCCCTAATTTATGAACAGAGGATTGGAATAGGTAAATTAATTCATTGAAAACCAAAATGCATCATTGATCATGATCTACAATTGGTTATTGCACCCATCAAACAGAGAGTTGTAACACCTAGACTTTGCTTGGAAACTATGAACAATGGACATGGAAAATGTTGCATAAAATTTAATCAAATGCCCAAGGGGCCTACATAGTTTAGTTTGGTCATATACAGTTCATAATAGGCTGCTCGAACAGCTACAAAAATTCAGAGAAAGTTTGATACAAAAAAAATGCAAAACTACTCGAAAAAGTCCATAAGAAAGTAGAGGGGAAACTAGCTCGAATTAGTGGTTTGCTTGGAATTTTTACATGATATACATAGGATTTCGAGCTATGGCTCAAATATGCAACTCAAAATAGTGCCATACATCATATATTATAACAATGGAGTCACAAAATCATCCTCCACAAGTTTTATACAACTATGAGTGCGCTATCAACACTAGAACATGGACATTGAGAAGAATATGTGAGAAGAGAAATGAGAAGAAGATATATGAAAGGAAATTGAGTTGTAGAGGGAATTGAACCTGCATTAAACACATCCTTTAAGCTTCGATAAGAGGTATAAATGGCCTCTCCTCCAACCAACTTGGACAAGAATCTTTCACCTTCAAAATTGGTTCAATAACAGGGAAGGTAAACACCCACCGTGCATGGACAAGCTAAGCTCTCCAAGAGTGCAAGACAAAAATGATCCAAAAGCTGCTCTCATTTGTCATCCTCCATTTTTATTAACTTCATGTGGACTCATGAGGTATAATTTCCCTCCAAGACACTCACCCAACTCAAGTTAGTGATTGATTCCTTCATGAGACACTTGTCTTCCTCATTCTTGCACTCCTCTTTCCCCAATTCGAATTGGGAATCTTCGTTGACCATAACTCCCTCTATGCACCCTCTTGGTGGTTATTTTTAGCCCTGATATGTCATATTTGTCATAGGTTTTCCATTAGGTCTTAATTTGTCATATTTGTCATAGATTCCTTCATCATTGTTGTCATAGATGACATGGAATCTTGTCATAGATGACATGGAATCTTGTCACAAGTGTCACAATTTGTCTATTATGCTTCTTCCTCTTCATTGGAAGTTACTCTTCCACCCCAAGTCGAGCCTCCGTGATTCTTTCCATGAATATTGCCTCTTTATCTAGCCCAAGTATGTTACCCTTCACCTTGAACTCGAATTTGTGTGAGAATGATGCCAAGTGTAGTGGGTCCCACGGGCCACAACCTCTTATGCACCCTCATGATCCAATGCCACTTCATTTTCCTCTTTATTATTGTTTATTTGGCCCATTTAATGTGAATTTGCAAGTGTAAGGTCATTTTGGGTCTTGTAGCTCCCTTATTCCAAATTTTGATGATTCCACCCCAACATAGAGAACTAGTAGGTTAGTGGAATTTTTCCTCCATGATAGTTTATTTGGATGGGGACATGACAAACTTGAAACAATATTGTCAATCCATTTCAAAATAAATCCCATTGAGTCAATTCAAAACAAGGTTGTTGAGCAAAATCAAAGTAAGCCCATTGAGCCAATTGAAAATAAGGTTGTCTAACCAATTGGAAATAATCCCAACGAGGCAATTCAAAATAAGCATGTTAATGCAATTCAAAAAAAGGTCACCGATCCAATTCAAAATAAGCCAATTGAAGCATTGAAGGTTTAAAGGTGGAGTAGCATTAGCATGCTGTGAAGAAAAATTCCCAACTTAAGAAGTCCACCCTCTTCAAAGGATATCTCCATGAAGTCTTTGAAGGAGTTTTATCTTCCAATGCTCTAATGAAAAACCTTCAAAAGTTCTTAATGTGCCATGCTTTGGGGTTGTCAAGCATCAAAGGTGATGAGCATTCATCGCATAAATTCTATGGATACAAAAGTTCTATGTGGATTCAAAAGTTCTATGTTCCTCTAGGTTGATGTTTGGACTCCAACCAAAACAACATCAGCAACATACCGAAACCCATAATGCAAAAAATGTAGTGTCCCCTTCCATGGATTACACAACCCATAGAGCAAGGACACGATCCATGTTCAAAAATATCTATAGAAATTTAAATCCATTATAGGGTCAATACCATTTGAGTTCATACATGTTTTCAAATAGATTAAGGATGTGAAAATAAACAAGCATACATTCATAGAAACACTAGCAAACGATGCCTATTTCATTCTTAAACAAAGAAATAGAAACTAAACTATGAATTTAAAAGAAAAGATGAAATACTCATATTTTAAACAAGGGAAGTCCAATACATTGGTTGCATATGAGTAATTTTCCACCCAATCGTAGGTTTCCAAGGTAGATACCACCCTTAAACCATGCTATGAGGCCACCAAGGTGAAAAAAACAAGCTATAGACTCCCACATCTCACTCAACCCAACCCAATATCTCTCAATATCAACCAATCTTCTCACAATTGAGCACTCCATGTAACTCATCCGACCATCAAGTAGACATGACATTCTCATCCCTTTCCCTACACAACACCAAGAAGATATTTGCATTCTTTACTCACAATTCCTACAAAGTATTTTTCCCTTGGAAGGGATCTTTAGTGTAGGCAGGAAAAATCCATCTGAATGTCTACCTTCTAGATCTAACTTGTCATAACAATACCTTGGCTTGCCAAGTCACCCAATGAGCAACAATTAATAGGGAAATACATGTTTCCTAAACAACCCATCCTTTATGCTCCTCTATAACTAAACATGTCTCTCTTCCCATGTATATGAATTATTCTCTCATCATTGTTTTGGTCATTTTTAGGTTTGTATGTCAATCTAAAACATGGGGATTGCAACATTCACAACTTTAGTAGTGCTCAAACATGTGAATGGTAAGAGTGCATGGTGAATGGTGAGAATTGCAATTGTTCCCTTTGTAATGGAGGTGAGAAACAAATTCTCATGAGCGTGGAGGAACAAATTTCCATGAGGATGGAGGACTCTTACACTTCTCCATGATGATTGTACGTAACTTATGCCTCCATAACTATGTCAGGCAGATTTCCTCACCAAACACCACATGCATTAAATGATTGAGCTTCACATTATGAATCCATACAAATACATTTAGAACATTTATATAAACAACCATTTATTTACGCTCATATAACTTGACTCCAATCATTATAATAATTTATTTACAATTTATACATAACCCAATCTAATACATAATTTGATATAATACATTGAGAATATTAATATAAAAACCAATGTATCACATTATCATATTAATATAAAAAAAAAAATCATACTAAGGTCATTCCTTTTACCTAAGTGAAAGTTTGTCAAAAAGAAAATGGGGAAAAAGACATCCCCACAATTCTTTTAAATCCCCCCCCCCCACCCACACATAAAAGAAAAGATGCACTTTCTATCAACATATCTGTCAAAATTGTTCAAGGATAAAATTGAAATATGATTTAATTTATCATAATTATGTCTAATTATTTCAATCTATATAAGAGAGAGGAAAGTTGTGTTGAATAGATTATTGTTCTCAATGTTTCGAGCCTCATAGTAGGGCTCATGCTCAGGAGAGAAGTGTCTCGAGATCATAAGTTAAGAGAATAACAATGGATTAATAGATCGAAACATCGAGAACGATAATCTATTCAACACAACTTTCCTCTTTTATATAGATTCCACTACGTATAATAATGGATAGCTATTTCAATCTAGTTAATTGACTCAACCATGGCGTATCATAACATGATCTATATATGTGAAGGTCACTAATCCAAGCGTAGTTATCGTACTAGACATTATGTTTATACGGATGGGTGGAAGGGTTAAGGACATGTGTTTCCTCCTAAGAGATCATAGGTTCAAATCCAAAGGAGGTAGGGTATGTACATCTTCGTAAACTTTAGCAGTCAAATTGTTACGCAGAAAAGATCCCCTATCCCACAAACAAAGAATTCTTATACACCAATTTAGTGTTTGACATAACTCTAATCATAACATTAGATAATAATTAATAGATACTAATTATTAATATAATTTTAATACTTTTTATTAAAAAAAGGAGTTTACTCAAGATGATTCACAAGATTGTTATTGTGTTGAAGAACAGTTTTACCAACAAAAATCAATTGCTCATTGAGAATACCTACCCACTCACAAATGAATAATTGATTTAATATATATATATATATATATATATATGATAAATAAGAAAAACAAAAATAAAATCACCACAAATGAATAATTGATTTACTAGATATATATAAAAAATGATAAATAAGTGAAAAAAATAATTCTTCAAGTCCGTTAGAAGTATGGCATTATATAAAATCAATTGCTCATTGAGAATGCCTACCCACCCACAAATGAATAATTGATTTAATAGATATAAAAAAAATGATAAATAAGAGAAACAAAAATAAAATCACCACAAATGAATAATTGATTTACTAGATATATATAAAAAAATGATAAATAAGTGAAAAACATAATTATTCTAAGTCCGATATAAGTATGGAATTATGTCTTATATCAGGCCGCTCTAAATATATATGAGAAGGAACTTATTAACGGGCTTTTTTAATCAATCCGGGAAGTAGCTCAATTGGAGATGCGGGGAATCAAACCCCGTGCCTCACGCATGCGAAGCGAGCTAATTCTGAGTGTTCTGTAAACACATGTAAAACCTAATTCTGAGTATTCTGTTCAAATAAAAGATAAAAACTGATTTGATTTTCCGGAATAACGGCCATGGAGATGCGGGGTATCGATCCCCGTACCTCTCGCATGCTAAGCGAGCGCTCTACCATCTGAGCTACATCCCCGAACTTGAAAAATATCATTAAAGTTTACTGAGGTCACTTTAATGGCACATATGGACTTTATTAAGTCGTGGAAATTATGCTCCCCTCGCATTAGGTATTCCTATTTTGAGTTATAATAGGAGCAAAGCTCGGCTGAAATGTGATCAATTTGAAGGCTTCGATGTGCCACGTAGTGAAGGATGATTTGATTTATTAGCAGATTGATTTTTGCTAAATTATGTTTGAGAGTGGGTATTGAGTGATTCAGCTCCACCAAGATTTTTCGATTTTGCCACGTAATGGTCACTAGTTCAGTTTTCCATGGTGTCACAATAGGATCTCACAACGGAGCCAAAATACATCATTTGCCACATTTCAAAAACATTCAATGCATCCCAACTTGTATTCTTGATTTAAATCCCCATTGTGCCTTCTCCCATTGCGTTGTTTATTTAATAAGTTACTAGTTATGTTTCTTATGGAATAAATTTGTAAATTTTCTTTATAACTTTTGATCATGTGTACAATTTTTACTGACTTGGAAATACTATATTATTTATTTGAGAGTTTTTATGTTCATTGTTAAATCTTGAAAGCAATATGTAACAATGGAGAAGAATCTACAACATAAAGATAATCAACATAGAGATAAGATTCAAAAGAATAAAACAACAATAGAGAAGAATCTACAACACAAAGATAATCAACATAGAGATAAGATTCAAAAGAATAAAACAACAATAACAAAGAAGCACCAACAATAACAAATAAGTTTTTTTTATCATTAGAGACAAATTGTTGTCTATCTCGTTGTTTTCTTCTTTTTTATGAAGAATATGCAAACATAAAAGCAAAGTTGCCTGTAAAATTAGGAATAGAATTACGAAACGTATCTATTTCTAAAACAGAAGAATGTAGTCAAGAGATTTATTTACACATTCCATATATCAATGGACATTGCTAGATACATGAATGATGTAATTGATTATGCCCTAACAATCTCCCACATGGTAGCTACATCAACCAAGGTTGAATCCCCACCTTGCCCCTACACCAAATAAATTTCCTCCCATCCACTCTCTTAATTAAATAATGTGTTGCATTATCTTGAGTTCAAACCTTGAGTATAGAACTCCACCACTTATTTGATGTAGTGAAATTTCACCATGATATGCTTTGTCCATGGAAGAAACTTGGGATTCTTTGCTAAAGTAATTCCATTGTAAATGTCATAAAAAATAGGCGTGGGCCCATGTTCAAGTCCAATATCTTTCCATAATTGTTGCTACTAAACAACATCCTTGTAAGCCTCTAAAGCTCCAATGTACTATGCTTTAGCACTAGAATAGGAAACAACTTGTTACCTCTTACTCTTCCAATTCACAACTCCTTCAAACAACGTAAATATATATGTACTAATGGACTTGGCATTGTCCACATCACCTACCTAGTCAGCCGTGAGTCAACCTCAACAAAGCCTTCTAAGTACCTAAAGACCCTCTTGATAGTTGTCCAATGATCTCTCCCTCAATTTTCCATGTGCAATATCTACGTTTTGCAGACCATTGCATACATAAGGCTACCAATCACACTAGCAAATGACACTTTTCCCATCTCTTAATACTCCTATTTGCTTGTAGGACTCATGTTAGTTGACAACACATTCCACTCGAGATGGAGTGCAAGTCGGTTTACATTTATCCATCCTAAACAACTCAAGTATGTTTTCCACATACTTTCCTTGGCTAATATACAACATCTTATTTTGGTGGCCTCTCTTCACCTCAATTCCTAAACAATAATGCAACTCACTTGAGTCCTTCATGTAAAAATCACGTGACAGATGGGACTTAGAATCCTTGACTATTTTCTTGCAAACACTATTCGAACTAATATCGTTCATATATAAGACTAGAATAATAAAGTTGTTACCTTGCTTGAAGTAAACACAATGGCCCACTTCACTTCTTATGAACCCATTTCCCACAACATGTTTTCCAAACCATTGATTTCATTGTCTTGGCAACTACTTCAATCCATACAATGATCTCTTCAATCGACACCATTTCATCTCTCCCTTCTACCACAAATCCTTTTGGTTGTTTCATGAAGATTTTTTCTTGAAGCTCATCATGAAGCAATGTCTTCGTTTCCATTTGCTCCAGTTCCAAGTCATAATCAACCATAATGCTAGTAAAGTATATTATAATATTAGATAGATATAATGCTAGTAAAGTATGAGGATGTGTGAATTGTAATATTTTTGTTTTGCAATATTTTATACATTAATGTTATATGTTTTATGCTATTTAATTATTTTCCATAATTTTCTAGTATATAGATTGGGTATGTGTAATAATGCTAGTAAATTATATTAGAATATTAGATAGATATAATGTTAGTAAAGTATGACGATGAGCGAGTTGTAATATGTTGTATAACTTCATTTATTTGATCCTTGAACTTTATATTAAAAAGAACCTAGAGGAGGGAATTGGTCGTTTTTTTAAAGATACTGCATGTCGGTCTTTCAACACCATATCATTGGAAAATAGACGCTTTTGTTACACCAAAATCTAGTCATCATGAGTCATGTATCAACTCTATGCCTTAATCCTTGAAGTTCCTTGGCTAAGTCAGCAAAAGGAAGGTTGTTGTCCTTCTTTTTCCACAATTTCTAGTTTCCTTGGTGCACCCTGCTGTCCAGCAAGGGGCGTCAGATCAAGGGTGGCGCATGATGTGTACTAGCAGAGTGCGCCAATGGCTCTTGCTTCCCTTATGCAAGATTCATTGATCCCTTTCTGGCACAAGTTTCCATCATACAAGGTGCGCCAGAGTTGGTTAATGTGGATAAAAGGAAGCTTCGAGCGACTTCTCGAAGCTTGGTGACATGAAGGTCTATCCCTAGATGTTAGGAAGGCTGGTATTCGATCTCCTAACCTAATGGGAAGATCCCTTAGAACTCTCCCCTTAATCCTCAACCTACCCTATCTCTTTATCCTTATAAATAATGAACCTCTCTCCATTGGGAAGAGAGGAAGGACTATAGTACTCTCATGCTGGTGGAATTTCTCCAGGTGATCCCTACTCATCCTTCGGGAGGAAAACGCCATCCTTTGGAGGCTTGGCTTGGATTGTTGGATGGAAGTTGCAACGTTGAGGCTTAGGTTGTGACATCCTCTCTCTATGTATTTCCCTTTATTACATTAATACAAACTCTTTCCATAAGTATTGTTGTGTTGATCATGCTTAGGATTTTCTTCCTTAACCGTTAATCTAGGTCAATTCATATTTAGATATGCTTTTACTGTTTTTTTGTTTCCACATGCTTGAGAAGGTTTTGCAACTCAAGATCTGAAGGCCTTGGAGCTTGGAGAAACAAAGAGGAAAGGATTTACAGATCTGAGGTAAGTTATCTACTTGTTCCCTTGCATCTCTATTGATTTAGGAAAGTAGTTTGTGTTCTGTACTTATTTTTTATAGATCCACTTGGACTAGGGAGATTTGGCTTGAGTCCGCTTGAGTAGATTGTCCAAAAACAAATCCGGTGACTCCACTGGGGATGATCCATAGCTTTAATTTCATTTTATTTTTATTTCATTGATTTTTTATTAATCCACTTTTTAGCCTCCTAAGCCCCTCCCATCATTGGATTTTGTTATTAAAGAGTCTGTGGGCTACCTTGACTCTGTTTGGGATCAATATTAGACCTCTTGCCTTTTTATTTTTTTGATATCCTTTTACTTTTGTTACTGGTTATTTGCCCGACGCACTTGGGTTGTATATTCCCTGCGCCATTGTGATTCTGACACACAGATCCAGTGGACAGATTACATCTCTGGCGCAATCCACCTATTGACAGACTGTGCCACTGCCGCACATTTCCAGTGTGTAGAGTGCGTCTGACGCTCTGGTGCATAATAGTAGGGTGTGCCACCCTTTATTACTTGATGTTCAGGACACAATTTTCTCCATTTTGATTTTTGGTCTGATTTTATGAGTTCTGTGTGTTGCACCTTACAGTCACAGAACCCCTAGACACAACATACATTCATTTTCCTCCATTTTTGGGTCTTTTGAGATTTTGATCCATGTTTGGCCCTTTGAGTCAAAACTAATGATTTGCTTGCATTTTTAAGCGAAATGGATTCTATTTTTGAATCGTGTATCCTATAGTCGTTTTGACCCATATTAAGATTTTAAGATGATTTTTGGTTTGGTGTGATTGGCTTGTTTTAAAGGTCTAAAAAATGTGGGATATCCATGTATTTCTGGGCCTCTTTTGCTTGGGTTGTGCATCTTGTTTTCTTTACATGCTGAGCTATCCAGTGATTGTTGGGAAAGATCGATTCCTTGTCTCCACTTTAGTTCAAAGGGAAGCTTGATTTTGTCCCTCTTTCGCTGTATTCATGAAAGTGGAAAACATAAGTATTCTTCTTGCTTTAATTTGATCATTTGACATTCTTGGTCTTACACTCATAAGAAGAAGAAAGGCTTGTTTCAGATTTGTGTGCATTTGAGTTAGACGAGATTATTGAGTGTTTTTCTTTGTCTTGCATGTGATTGGAAACGTTTGTGGAATCCTTCTTTCCATAGCTTATATGTATCTTTTTCGAGTGTAAAAAGATAGGAAACATATTAGAATTATAGTATTTGGTGTTGATAGAATGATCTCTTTTTTGCCACTTTAGGATGATTTGAGGTGCATGATTTTTAAATTTTCATTTTGAAAAATTTAAAATTGCATTTGCATGGGGTTGTGCATTTAAGAAGAAAAAATATCTCTCTCTCCTTCTTAAGTAGGACTTCATAGAAACGAAGACTTGCATTTTCATATAGATCAAATTTGCATCTTGTTTAAATTCCAAGTCTTCAATTCATGGATTCACTTAACCATACAAGATAAAATCGAGTGCTAGTTTAAGTTAAAAACTTTTAGCAACTTGTGTGTTAGGTTAGAGACGTGTTCCAATGTCTTTAAGCGTGGCAGTTGTCGTTATTTTCCTGCACTGCATCCCGGGGGCTTGTAGTTCTTCCACGTACTCGTTGGTTTATCGAACAGCCTTTCACGTACCTTCAGGTATATAGAAAGGTACCTCACGTACTTGACGGTATTTCAGAAGGATCCTGTCGTACGGTTGTGCATTAGAAAACACCACTATGGATTGGTGCTCCCACGTACCTTGAGTATATCGGGAGACCCCATTAGGATTCCTAGAACCATCGGAGCAAACATTTTGACCCCCTTGTTGTCGTAACACACTAAGAATAGAACTCGGGGAGATTACTATGCACGTACTATTAGGTAGTCAGGTTATACGACCAAGGGTACGGTCTCAATCCTCCTTGGTTAGTGCTACGAAAAATTGGGCTGAGTATAATTGTTAGACCCTACAATATATCGCGAGTTGTGATGGATTGACACACCCACGAGGATCCAGCTTTTACATCCCTCCTATTCACAAGTTTGCCTGTTACTTTTAGTTCGAGTAGTGTTTCTTGTGCGTTATAATTAGAAGGAATTAGAGAGTTTAGATATGGAAACCTCTTCTGGGACTACCAACCAAGAGGCCCCTTTTCAAGGGGTACCTTTTGTCTTTCCTCCAGTTGGATAGATTGGTCCTCCCTTTATTGCCACTTTAAATCTCCTAGATTAACCATAGGATTACCGGTATGGTTATTAAATCCGGTGATTCTGGTTGTACCCAATGTTTCAAATGTTAACTCTCCACCATGAGAGTGTCAATCCCAAACTGATCCCCCCCTTTCTTCGTCGGATGCATATTCTTCCATTTCTTCTTCCTCGCATGATCAACGTTGTAGTGTTAATAATCAGGAGGATAAGAAGAAGAAGAAAAGGAAGATAAAGAAGAAGAAAGAGACTAAGCATCAACCATCTGCCTCCGATGGAACTCATCCTATTCGAACACCTCATAGACCCAAGTTCCGTTGCAAGCTTTGCAAGGGTGATCACCTTCTCAAGGATTGTCCTGATCTTTCCAAAGTGTTAGAAGAGTGGTCTAAAGCCTCCAAACCAGCTATATCATCATCCTCTGGACATCATACAGATGATACCCCATCAACTAGTGACTCTATGGTTAAGGGTCTGAAAGGTAAAGTCAAGAATCCTTGTTTGTTATGCAAGGGAATACACCTTACTTACCTTTTTCCACTCATGGATGAAGCTTCACAATCGCTAGAATACATTACTATATCTCAGAAACACCTTCCAACTCGATATTGTAAGTTGTCCCTTGAACCCCCATTAGTTGATGAAGTGGTCTATCTAGCTCCATCCTCGGTCGATCACACTCTTTCTTCAAAGAGTGAATATGAAGTGGTCAAGTCGGTGTCATATTCGCTTGATCCCACTCTTTCATCGGAGAATGATAATACTGAAGTAGTCACCATGACACAATCTTCGTCTCATTCAACTTTTCCGGTTGAGAGTGAATTAGAAACCACTGATGTTTTCCTAGTCAGTTCAGATGGTTCTAGGCAAGGGGAAATCCTGTCCATTTCCACAGGACCCCCTCCAAGTACTGAGGTCATTTCCTTTGATTGGAATAGCCTAGAAGAATCTCGTCTTCCTTCAGATGTTCCTTTCCAGATATCTGTATGAGTTGCCGATAAGGAAATCTTTCGCACTATAGTTGACGAGGGAGCTTATGTTAGTATTTTATCCTCAACTGCTTGGAAAACTATAGGTTCTCCACAGCTTGTGCCAGTCACTGACCAAATACTGGCTTTCAATAGAAGGCCTACTAGACCTTTAGGGATCTTTCCGCAGTTACCTATCACCTTAGGAGGGAAAACTGTCCATATTGGTGTTATGGTAGTCCAAAGTCCCTTAGATTTTAATATGCTCCTTGGACATGATTATGTTTATGCTATGAAATTTCTAGTGTCCACACTCTTTCGAGTGATGTATTTTCCCTATGATGGGAGGATCAGGACCATTGATCAGCTTTCCTTTGTGACATTGAATCATCGCATGACTTCCAGTCATCATACTTCCCTAAATGTTCCACATGTTTTAGTGGTTTCTACCCCTTAGGGATAGGGGGCATGTCTCCAGCCTATGGATATCATGCTGGAGTTACCCCCGTAGCATTTTATGCTGGGGGGAACACTACCAACCTATGGACATCATGTTGAGTAGAAACTAATCCCAAGCATAGTTTACCTTTGGTTTCGAGCTTGTGTAAAAATGAAACCGTTCTCAAGCATAGTTCACCTTTGGTTTCAAGCTCGTGTAAAAATTAAACCAGCTTCATGAGCATAGTTCTATTCCTGTGTCAAGCTCGTTAAAAATGAAACAGATGAGCGCGAGCATAGTTCTATTCATGTTTCAAGCTCGTTAAAAAATAAAACAGTACCCCCTGAGCACAGATTGGTCTTTGTCTCCAAGCTCATTAAAAAATGGAACAAATCTCTATAAGCATAGTTTACCTTTGGTTTCGAGCTTGTGTAAAAATGAAACCATTCCCAAGCATAGTTTACCTTTGGTTTCAAGCTTGTGTAAAAATGAAACCATCTTCACGAGCATAGTTCTATTCATGTGTCAATCTCATTAAAAAATGAAATAGATCCCCTCCCCTTGAGTCGAGTCTTTCGCTAGATTTAATATCTAAACCTTCATTTCATTTTCCTATGCTATTTAATCATATTTTTTCATCCTCCCATGGTGAAGATATTCCTATTAGTAACCATGAGTTTGATTGGATGAATAAAAAGAGTAGGCAAACAAAACAAAGCTTGGGGGGCATGTCTCCAACCTTAAGAAATCATACTAGAGGTAACCCATCAGCTTCTTGTGCAGGGGGCAAACTTCCAACTATGGGTATCATGTTGGGGAGAAACCTGCCAATGGGAATTATACTGAGCATAGCTTACTTTATGTTACAAGCTCGTTAAAAAATGAAGCAGACATCATGAGCATTCTTCTCACCTGTCTACGAGCTCGTTAAAAACAATAAGATGTTATTGAGCTTACTTTTCACTCTTTTCATGCTCTAGTTGAAACATGAAAAGTGGTTTGAGCTTAATTTTTACTTTTTAGTGCTCTGGTTCAAACATGAAAAATATTCCGAGTGCTTTTGATACCATTATCGTGCTCATTAAAAAATTGAGTAAAAAGGTGTGTCTAACGAGTATAGGTTTATCACTTTATCCGGCCTCGCTAGACTACTCATGGAAACGGAATTGTGCCGATTTTACTTTTCCTTTGTCGTACTGAGTCACCAACCATGACAAAGTTGTACATGGATTCCTCTTTAAGTTGTTTTTAGACTCCCAAAATAAGAAAAGATTGCCGAGCGAACTTGTTTCTTTTACGCTTGTAAAAGGAACAAGTTCACTCGACAATCTTTTCTTATTTTGGGAGTCTGAAAACAGAATTTGAAAGGACGTCTATCCGGTGATATTTTATTCTTTTTCAGATCGTTTAGAATATTTACAAAAAAGGAATACTCTAGTCAATCATGATTAGAATATTTCTATCTCACGTTGTTTTATCCTTTTTCGGGTGAAGAGAATACCTTTTACAAAAAAGAACCTTTGGATTCTTTTTTAGTTCTTTTCAGACTCTCTAAACATGAAATGATGTTGAGTTTACCTTCTTTGGACTCATTAAAATCTAACATCGAAGGAACCATTTTAGGACGAACCCCTCCATCCTAGGTTCATGAAACATTTGGGATTGGAATCATCTGTGGGATGAGCTATACCGAGCATCGGTTACCCTCCTCAAGCTCGTTAAAAAACAAAAGAGGTACTCATAAATCATGATGGGGATAAGGAAAGAATTTATGTTTCATTGCAATTGTGGTAGTACATAGTCACTCTTGAACATGGCACTCATTTTCATTTGCATTCAGCACTTAGGTAATCTGTTTGTCTTCGAGCCACGCTGATTCATTGAGTCTTGTTACTCCTTTCGGTCATCCAACTAATGCTTCCATATTTAGTTTCATTAGGGGTTTGGTATCGTTCTCGTCAAGTCAATACTGCCAAGTTATGCCATGCCCATGTTCAAGAGAGGTTCGGTCATACATTCACTATTTGCAGTCAACTTACTTTCTATCATGTTGGTCATCTTTGAGTCAGTCTCACACATTACTCTACTGTTTGATTCACTCCAAACATCTGTGATCGCGTTTCATGTCGATGATGGGGGATTCATCATGGCTCTCCTTCGACAAATTCATCCTTGTCGACTTCAACACATCATCCGGGGATTGAATCTAGAAACCAATCAAGTACCTTTGGCATGCATTCCTCAATGGCAGGTTACCTCGATTTCAACATGAGTTTACATCATTGACTCTTGATTGAAATATCCCATCGAGTGTTCGACCTCAACTCATTGATTCACATACGATGGTGTACTGTGATACCTTGGGGATCATTGACATCAATGGTGATTTCCCTAGTGCTTGTTAGCAATATACATTAATGACTGGTAATCAAGTGGTTTCTACCATATTTGACTCCAAGACATTGTAATTACATGGTTAGATTCGTATCATTGCGGGTTCAACTTGAAGACCCTGGGTTAACTCATATCTTTCCTAGGTTGCGATGGAGATTGTTTGAGTCATATCACACAGATCCACTTTGTATTGGTCGTGGCTGTGTTATCATCTCATCATGGATCTACGATTGTGTTCAGTAGCCTGATTTTGTTTAGTCGGTCTCTAATACCATGGATATGCAGTGTATTGGTCAACAACCATGTTATGAGTCTCATGAGACCTGTATCTCAGAGTCGTTTGTATTGCAACAGCTTCTTCCAACCAACAAATCCTTGTCTTCAATCATTCACATTACAAAGCATTTCACCTATCTTATTTCACCAACTTCATGCTTTGGGGGGCGTTCTTTTACACCAAAATCTTGTCATCATGAGTCATGTATCAACTCTATGCCTCAATCCCCGAAGTTCCTTGGCTAAGTCAGCAAAAGGAAGGTTGTTGTCCTTCTTTTTCCACAATTTCTAGTTGCCTTGGCGCACTCTGTTGTCCAACAAGGGGCATCAGATCAAGGGTGGTGCATGATGTGTACTTATAGAGTGCGCCAATGGATCTTGCTACCCTTATGCAAGATGCTTTGATCCCTTTCTGGCGCAAGTTGCAATCATACAAGGTGCACCAGATTTGGTTAATGTGGATAAAAGGAAGCTTCGAGCGACTTCTCAAAGTTTGGTGACATGGAGGTCTATCCCTATATGTTAGGAAGGATGGTATTCAATCTCCTAACCTAATGGGAATATCCGTTAGACCTCTCCCCTTAATCCTCAACCTACCCTATATCTTTAGCCTTATAAATAATGAACCTCTCTCCATTGGGAAGGGAGGAAGGACTATAGTACTCTCATCCTGGTGGAATTTCTCTAGGTGATCCCTACTCATCCTTTGGGAGGAAAACATCATTCTTTGGAGGCTTGGCTTGGATTGTTGGATGGAAGTTGCAACGCTGAGGCTTAGGTTGTGACATTATCTCTCTATGTATTACCCTTTATTACATTAATGCAAACTCTTTCCATAAGTACTGTTGTGTTGATAATGCTTAGGATTTTCTTCCTTAACCGTTAATCTAGATCAATTCATATTTAGATATGATTTTACTGTTTGTTTGTTTCCACATGCTTGACAAGGTCTTGCAGCTCAAGATCTGAAGGCCTTGGAGCTTGGAGCAACAAAGAGGAAAGGATTTGCAGATCTGAGGTAAGTTATCTACATGTTCCCTTGCATCTCTATTAATCTAGGAAAGTAGTTTGTGTTCTGTACTTATTTGTTCTAGATCCACTTAGACTAGGGAGATCTCGCTTGAGTATGCTTGAGTCTGCTTGAGTTTGCTTGAGTAGATTGTCCAAAAACAGCTTTGATTTTATATATTTCATCTCTTTTGTGACAATGCAATGCCATAAACAACATCAGAATTAAGACGTAAAGAGAGCATGAAATGGATGCAAACATGACACGTGGCAAAGATCATCGTTGTGTTTGCAACAACATATCAAAAATAACATCATAATTATGACACAAATAGAGAGCATGGAATATATGCAAACACGACACATGTCAAGCATTATCATCATATTTGCAACCACACATCAAAATTGTGACGTAAAGAGAGAGCACAAAATGGATGTGATCATGACATGTGGTAGTAATGTGTTGTCGCAAAAGCAGCGATGTTTCCGATGAAAAGATATTCTGACATTTTTGCAACGAAAAAATACCAACACTTTGATTCTCTATAATTCATTGCTTTTGTGACAATGAAATATCATAAACAACATCGAAATTTGTACCCACATGTAGTAGTGAATGTTGGTGGAGATTTAGATCATTGTCTAATTTTTCTTCAGATTGTAGTGGAGCAAGCTCATTCAAGTTTAATCATGGTTTAAACTAGGATGGCTAGAAGATGGATATTTTGTTAAATTGGTCCATTTAGAGTGGAAACACTTTGATGCTTCTTCTAGAGAATCTTCTAGCATTTAGTTCACTACCAATCTAAAGGTAGTAAAAAAAGTTACACGCTACTAGGCTCTTGAGTAAAGATAAAAGATGAGCAAATTATATCCTCAATCAAAGCTCAAATTTCTAATCTCTACCAAGTTGGTATTGTTGGAGGATTAGATGAGGTTTCTAGGAAACAATTAAGGGCTTTGGAAAAAAGTAAAAGGAATTAGTTAGTAGAGAAGGAGACCAGGTGGAGGCTAAAAAGTAGAGAAATTTGGCTACCCAAAGGTGATGAAGACACAAAATATTTCCATAATCTTGCAAATCATATGAGGAATATATTTAACACCATTTGGTAAATGAAGAGATTTAATGGGACCTCATATAGGTCTTTCAAGGATCTATTTAAGTTAGGTGTTCTCACTTTGAGGAGTTTTTCAAGGAAGAGGGGAGAGATTCAATATTATTGAAATTGTTAAAATAATTGCATTCTTCCCTGGCCCTGTGGATGAGACAACTAATAAAATTATGATGGAATAAATCTACGGAAAAGATACACAGAGTCCTTCATAGTTTTTAGAAGAAAAAAATCCATAGCTTAGATGGCTGGACCATTGAATTATTTCTAGGTTTCTATGAGCTAATTGAGGATGATATTCTAAGGGTTATTGAGGAGGTAATTAAGACTATAGGGAGGGTGGCGGGTGTCTTCAATGCTACTCTCCTTTCCCTAATTATATATGAATATAGATCATACTTCTTTTAGGACTTCAAATATATATTTATATGTATCTGTATTTACAAAATCATAGCCAAAACTATAAAGATGAGGGTAAGGCTTACCTTGTTCAAAGTCTTTTTTCGTGATAAATTTGGGTTTCTCCATGGGAGACAAATTCATGATGAAATAGGTGTGGTACAAGAAGGTATGAACTACATAAAGACCAGGAAGATGCCAACAATATTCCTTAAGGTGGACCTTTCATAGGCATATGATTGGGAAAATTTGATATATATAAGATTGGTGTTGTTTCATATTGGTTTCAGTGTTTCCAATGTTAATTGGGTCATGGGATGTCTAAACTCAATCTCCTTTGTTGTTTTAATCTGTGGGTCTACCTCAAAGTTTTGTAATCCCTCCAAAGGACTCAAGTAGGGTGTAAATTGGCCCCACTATTTTTTTTGGATTGTAGCTAAGGGGCTTAGTAGGGAAATATTGGTAGCTAGAAGATTGGACTTCCTAAGAAGTCTAGTGATTGGTAGCTCTTATCAATTATCTCATTTAGTTTGTGGATGTTGTATAATTTACTTTTCTATGATGGTTCTTGAAGGGATGCCTACAAATTGAGAGAAGTTTTGGATTTATATTGTGTTGCTACTAGCTTGAAAGTCAACCTACAAAAAATATCTTTATGTTGTTGGAGTAAATGAAAAATATATTAGGTTACTCCTACAACTTCTCCCCTATCAACAAATTGATTTTGAGGCTAGCTTCAAGTGCTTAATTGTAAGTTTTAAACCTATGAAGAGAAGCAAAGCATATACATATTATTTTAATCAAATTAGAGATTATGCCACAACATTCACACATAATACAGAGATATTTACCCTGGAAACCATTAATCGGGAAAACCATCAAAACTTAGAGAGCCTCACCTCTCACTTTCTCATTATGATTATTAACCACTCACAATACAATATGCAGGTATTCTACAACATCCAAAACCCTAATATGTTAACCTAGATTAGAAATAGACCCCAATACCTTAACCAAGATTAAATTACACATTTTTAGGAAAAACCCAAAAATAGCCCCAAAAATTTGAACCCACCTTCGGCTCGTATCAACAATGGGATAAAGCACATTGTCGATGTCCGCTCCAAGGGTAAATTTCACAGGGAAAACCCCTAGGCACTTCCCCTCATTTTGAGGATGGTACATAGGGTGAACCCTAGATTCTTCAGGGCACAAGGCCAATCAACAAGGGCTTGAAATCATTACAACAATATACTCATTATGGATTTAGCATGTCACTTGGGGGTATAGAACCTGGGTGGAAGGATAACACTCCATCCCATAACCACTTAAACTAGACCCAATTGACAACCAAAACAGTGTTATATATATGCATATATTGTATTACTATGCTTTTTAGTGTTTAAGGGCATTCATTTAATTGCAATTAGTCATTTCAAACCAAAATTGTTGTGATTCATATTCAATCACAACAATAATGTAACATTTGTAATTTTTGTGTGTTTTGTACATATATTGTGATTCATATTCAATCACCACAATAATTTAACATTTGTAATTTTTTTGTGTTTTGTACATATGGAATATCAATGTTTTAACATGAAATGAATTGGCTTTGGTGTCCTAAGTGTATGTGATATTAAAAAAATGGCCTTTCTATAAATCCAAAATTATTCCTAGTCTAAGACCTCATAGAAGCTCGATTACAAACTTTTGATTTCGGCCAACTCCACTTTCAAATTCCTTCCTGGTGGTATGATACATGTGTGCCCTATTAAAGTTACAGCATCATGAGTCATTCTCCAGGTCAGTCTTGTGTGTCAAGATTGAGCTTCGTGTGTTGAGGTAGTGCCTTATAAGAGCATCAGTTGGACTCAGGAAACTTGGAGAAGAATCTTGAGTTGGACTCAAGAATGGTTAAGCTTCATGTGTTGAGGCAAGTGCTTTGTATGTCAAAGTGATGATGTTGTACAGTATTGCTATTCAAAGATAAGGTCTTGTGTGTCAAGACATATCTTCATGTGTTGAGGTGATGCTTTGCATGTCGAAGCATATATGGTGTGTGATGTACTACTAACCATGGTTGAGCTATTAAGTCTCCCCAAGGGACTAGCCATCCATAGAGTGAATTACTTTAGCATATAACCAATTGGAATGATAATAGGACAATATGATCACATCATTGGGAAAATATCCTTAGTATATTTGATATGATAATTAAGCTGGCACATGTGGACTGTGAAGATACGACAAGAGATAAAGATAAGATGTGATAAGATATGAGATAATTCAAATTGCACATAAAGGAATTAATTAAGAGAGAATTTTAATTGTTAAACTTCAGTGAAGACTTCAATAAATCAAAGGAGAACTCGAATTGATCACTATAGTGATGTTAACAAGAAAGAATCAGTTAAGAGAGTTAACTAAGTGATAACAAAGAAGATCTAGTTAACTAAGTGTCATTGCATGATGACACTTATGTTAAACTAAAAGACGACACTTGATTTGTGACACTTGCATGAAGACACTTAAGTTAGCCACCTAACTAAGTGGGAAAGCTTTCAGTTAAGGGGTGAGTTCATCCTAAAACTCAGTTCAGTGAATTAATGCAGTGCATGAGAAGTGGGGCGCTTTTATTCATGCAAGATTGGTAAATCCAGATGGAGGGAAAGTTCATACTAAAGTCAAGAGATAAAAATAGAATCTAATGCATGTGAAGAATGCATAAATATGTTATACAGGATTGATGAATTCAATGTGGAGTGAATTCTCTTCTCCATTGAAGGAAAGGCGCTTCTCTTTGTGCGGGATATTATTATGAGTCTCTCTTCTTTATCTTTCTCTTGCTCTGTAATTGCATCAGGGGTGCTTGATGTAAGAGACATTCTCTGTTATCTATCAATATACTAAGGAAGGTTTTGTCGAGGTTCTCTCCCTCAAGTCATAGAGGGTTTCCCCAGGGTAAATTCATGTGTTGAATGTGATTGCTTATGTGTATGATTTCTATTTGATTTCAAGTACTATTGCATTTCCGAATTAAAGATAAAAAATTAACATGCCCAAAGTTATGAAACTATCGAGGGCATCCATACATATATATTGTTAAATTTTATTCATATTTTTTTTAAGTTCCCAAGAGCATGATACGAAGGTGTAGGAAACCAAACCCTCCAACTCAACTGAGCATTTATTTAGAATTTCTAATACAAATATAACTATGTTGTAAAGCTACATGTGTTCCACACTCTCGTTTAAAGACATGTGGAAGACGCAATGTCTTATTGGGATAAATGTTGAATTTTCATATACATGTACAAGTAAACCCAAACAATGTTGCAATTTAAAAATATGGGCAAACAATTTTGTTGTTGTTAATGACCAAACAAATATGCTAATTGAGTTGGTAGATGATTTCGAATCGATTCCCGATTTTATACCCAAATCAATGCTCATTCAAATGGATCTCGATAGTTGAAATTATTTTATTTACAATACTTAATCAACAGTTGTGATTTGAGACTCAATCCAAATTCAACTAGAGCTACAAAAAACCTTCCATACTTCTCTTGGCAATAGTGATACTCTAAAACTTAGAATTTAGGATTCCATTAATAAAAAATGATTTTAATGATGGAGCATACACACGTATGCATCTATGTATGTATGTGTTTGTATGTGTGTATGTATGTATGTATGTATGGATGGATGGATGGATGTATGTGTATGTAGCCCCAAGAGTTAGCTCATCTGGTCGAGCACCCGTCGCTAAAGCACCTCTCTATGAGAGGTTGCGGGTTCAATTCTCCTCGACGTTCTCGGGGTTAGGCATGCTATATGTGGAGAGGTGTGATTCCCCTTCGGGTGGGCTTGCCTAGATTTATTCAGTGGATATAGCAGGTACTGGTCTTCGGTACGGTGCGAACTACATGAAAAAAATGTATGTATGTATGTATGTAAATGATTAATTTGCAATGGGATACTATTTTATGAGGATATGTACATTATAAAACAAATGACAGTTGAACTCCAAAACCCAATACAAAATTGCATTCACTATATATCAACTATTAGAACATTGGAGTGCACCCCTTTGGCAGCCATATCTCCTTTGGTTTTGAAATTTTATACAAGATTGACATTTACTATTGTACAATTACATTTGAATTGAAATTGCATGTGCAACATTTAATTTGGTAAATTATTTAAGGTTACCAAGTCTTCTAATCAGAGTAGATTTAATATTGAATTTCTTAATATGTTTGAAAAGAGGGGATTTAATATCTGGTAACTCTTTATCAGTGGTCGTCCTTAGCGCTACAATGGGTCCACTCTTCCTCGACACAATCCTTCTCAATGAATTGCTTCGAAATATAACCCAATCATTATTTAATACCTGATAGTTCTTTCTTAGGAGTCCTCCTCAACGTTGCAATGGGTCTACTCTTCCTCAAGCCAATCCTCCTCAATTTTTGAGATAAAACATTTATATATAAATAATTCAAAATGTAATATATATAAATAAAGTTCAAATGCAATTAACCAACACATCCGAAGAAAGTCCAAATGTAATTAATCCAACACATCCAAAGAAATTCCAAATGTAATTAATCCATCTTACATTAAAAAATAAAAATAAAAATTTGTTGTTGTCATGTACATTGCATTATGTTTGTGGCAACATCTACCCCATACTGGGTTGTAGAGCACCTCTCGGTGCAATTAGTACACACACAAGCTATGTGTACGCTAGCTACACATACATAACTTGCACACATGCACTAGTATCGTTCTATAGACATTAGTGATTAAAATAATATTATTAATGGTTGATCCATGTATAACGACGTAGTAGGAGATTAAAATTGTATGCTTATGATTTAACCTTCATCTGGGATTAATTAGCTTTCATTTGGAATTTAGTTATATTTAATTACTAAAAGAAGAAATTGCATTTCATTTCGAATTTAGTTTCATTTTAGTAGAGTAGTAGAGATAAGATTTTGTAAAGTTACCGAGATTTAATTTGATTAGATTGAATTTTATCTTATTGAGTGAAATGTTCAGTCATTCATGTTGGGTAGATGAGATAAAATTTTATTATATTTTGAAATTTCTTGGGCCCTTCTCGAAGGGCTATGAAGGTGGTGGGAAAATACGTAAAGGACAATTTTGGAGAAAGGGTAGGGGTTCGATCTTTGAGTGATGGAGCACTAAAATTTGGAACATCGAACCTTGGTACTTTTATCTTGGTTCCTATATTTTGTTGTTGTTAGAGAAATGGGAACCGAGGGCTAGGAAACCCACAAGTTTCCTAGAACTAGACAAATGGATAAGTTGCTAGTTGGTTGGGAGGATTAATCCCAGTTTGGGTAACACATGATTCAACAAGCTACAAGGATTGGATTGCAACGACAAATAGTTTTTATGAGGTTTTTTATTATCTCATTGTTTGATTAAGTTGTATTTGTTAAAGTATTGAAATTGTCACCATTAAATAGTTGGGTTACATAAATTGTGAAATATGTAGTTAGTAACTCAACAACTATGTTGTTAGAAAGAAAAGAAATTGATTATGTTGTTAGATTGTAACTTAACAATTATGTTGTTGAAAGAAACAAAAATTGAAAACCTTATTAACTAAATTAATATTAACACAAAAATAAGTTGATTAGTTAAATGAAAACAATTAATATCACCCATCAAGGAATTAGGGTGTTACACATGGGATGTGCTTCAAATAAAGAATAGACATGGTCAAGGAAGATGCTCCTTGTGTAAAAAAGAGCTTGAAACTATTAATCACCTTTTAATATCATTCACTTATTCTAGGTCAATAAGGACTAAAATAGACCAACTCATATGTATGCAAGAGGCTTGGAAAAAGCATATTTATAGAGTATTACCTCACAAAATGGAAAAAAATCTTGTTTCAAAAATTTTAAAGTTGTGCCTATAATTGTAGCTTGGGGCATTTGGTTGGTTAGGAATGCTACTATTTTTTAGGTAGACGCATACTTCTTTTTTAAATGTGCCATACAATCCAAATCAATATTTCAAACATATCTACAAGACTCACTCTCAAAGGATTATGCCACATGAATTTATTAACAAATCTGGTATATGTGCCTTCTTTGATGGAGCTAACCATGGCACCCTGCTATGTTATGGGGTAGGTGGCGTGTTACACTTCAATGCCAATCATTACATATGATATAGAATGAGAGAAAATTAACATAACATAATTTGTATTCCCATATTCAAGCATGTGTTTTACATCTGGAGTAGCTTGATTTTTATAGGCTGGATATTGTTATGTACCTTAATAGCATAGTTAGAAATTAAGAGCATAAATAACAACATAAAGAAAGTTTCAGTATCAAAAGACATAATTACCACAACAATAGACAATTGTAGATAACATAATATCACAATAGTGATATGTTTATTGATGGAAGCAATATTCACATGCCTCTTTGAGGGGGAAACCTCCAAATGAATCCAATCTCTAATTACAAAATACTTCACAAGGCATCTTGTTTCATTGCTTCTACTCGTATATATAGTTTCCAGTGAAAGAAATTTCTAGTAGGTAGAACCTTCTAATAAGCCTTCTTAAGTGAAGAAACTTTCTAGTAGGTGAAACCTTCTAGTGATTCTCCTTACAAATATTGCTTTCACACTATATCTACTTTATTGGCCTTATTTAATATAGATGGCCTCAATACATAACAACCTATCTATTAAGGGGGTTAAGGTATGAACCTAGCATTCCCTCCCCTCTAAAAAACAACATTGTCCTCAAATCCGGAGATGTAGAAATTATTAAAATATATATGTTGGTTCCCATGTAGCATCCTCAAGATGGGTAAATTTCCACTAGATAGAGACCTCTTGGATGGTGCAATGGTAGAGACAACTTTCCCTTTTTCCAAGGACGAGCTCGAGCTACTACCAAATGGAACCTTCTTCATCTAATTTTGGGAGGTTAGTTTGAATGGGACAATGATGACCAACCACTTTTTTCAAGCAAGAGACATGAACGATAGGATGAATATTGAAGTGGCTAGGTAGCTCAAGTTTGTAATCCCAGGGTCCACACATTTGAGGATTTTATAGGGCCCATAAAACTTGGTAGCAGGCTAGTGGTAGTGGTTGGCCTTCCTTAAGAGAGATCTATTTCTAGGGTTGTAAGAAAAGAAATACCTACTCCCCTCTTGCAAAATGGATTTTGGAATGATGTTGATTAACCTGTTGCTTCATCCTATTTTAAGCCGTTACCATATTATCCTTGAGAGTGTGGAGAATGTTGGCCCGAGATGTGAGTGTCTTGTCAACCTCCTGTACCTTAGAGATGTCTAGTAAGTAGGATAGTACCAAAGGTGGATTTTAGCCATAAATAGCTTTAAAGGGAGTCATTCAAGTAGTAGTATGTTAAGTTGTATTATACCACCATTATGTTAAAGGTAACCATTGATCCCATTGGGATTTCAACACTGAAGTAAAGCACCACAAATATTCTTCCAAACACTTATTGACATATTCAATTTGACCATCCATTTGAATTTTGGGGTGATAGGTAGTGTTGAGGTTTAGTTGAGTTTCCTGGAGACAAAACAATTCTTGCTAGAAACTACTAGTGAAGGTGGGGTCACAGTTTGCGACAATAGTCTACGGCATACCATGGAGTTTGAAGATATTATCCATGAAGACTTGAGATACCATAGAGACCTTGAAAGGGTGTTGTAGGGCACAAAAAATGAGCATATTTGGAAAGGAGATCAACCACAACCATGATTACATAGTTATTTCCATATTTTGGTAAACCCATAATGAAATCCATTGAAATGTCAATCCATACTATAATTGGAACTGGAAGTGGTTGAAGTTCACCTGGAGGTTTCATAGTCTCCCCTTGATGTCTTTGGAAATTGTCACATTTAGCCAAAAATGTGTGGATGTCCTCCTTCATGCCTTCCCAGAAAAATGATTGTTTGATCATTTCATATGTTTTATGAAATCTTGAATGATAGACTATGGGGGATGAATGGAGCTTAGATAACACCTTTGATTTCTATGATGATTCTTGTGCATATGTATATGTCCTTTATAATGAATCTCATCATTGTGCCAAGTGTAGCCTGGATATGCATGGGGTTCCTATTGAAGTTGTTGGATCATGGTAGTAAGCATGTGATTTTTCAACCATTCATTATGAACGGAATTCAACCAGCATTCCCTGCAATGATGAAGGAAAGGGAAAAGAGGGAACCTTCTTCTTCAAAGTGTTAAGAGAGAGAATTTTCTACCACATTCTCCTTTCCCTTTTGGTAAATTATCTCATAGCCATATCCCAACATTTTGGTGGCTTTCATGTCCCAAATTTGGCATTGGTTCACAATGGCCTAATCACATTGGCTATATTCATTAGAGTTTGTCAAATTGATGTTAAGGGTCAAATAATTTCCAAGGAGGAAAATTACTAGTTTCCTAAGTTTGGGGTGGAAGCCTTGGGACATGGAATACGGGGGATAATAAATGATGTTTGAACATTAGAATGGCATAAATATTTAATAAAGGATCTAAATAAATATATACAAGTGAAAATCAAAGTGGCATTTGATCATGAAGACACATGGAGGAAGTGGGACCCACATATGACTAGATTTCCCCACTACACTTGGCATCATTCTCTCACCAATTCGAATTCAAGGTGAGTGGTAACATACTTGGGGGAGTTCAAAAGGTATTATTCATGGCATGACTCATCCAAGGTCGAAATATAGAGGAATATTAACTCCCATAGAAGAGGAAGAGGCCATTTGGAGCTAGTGAGACACTTGGGCTAGATTCCCTAGCTCTATGACAACAATGATGAAGATGCTATGACACCTATGACATAAATCAGACCTGAAGGTTGACATATGACATATGTGACATGTTAGGGATAAAAATAGACTCCAAGAGGGCGCTCAAGGGTGTTAGGGCATCTAAGATGCTTCCATATGTGATTTGGTGGAAGTGGGAGACTAGGAATTGTTGTACAAGTGGCGTTCTTTGGAATCTCTTCCCAACTTGAGTTGGCATGAGTCTCTTGGAAGGAATTAGACCCATGGAGGACATTAGAAATTTATAAATGTCAATAAAAAAGAATGAAACCATATTTTGATCATTTGTAGAATTTTCAATTGCATTTGTGAAGAGGGAGAGCTAGTGGATGAAAGAACAGTGCCATTTCCCCACTACATTGATGTATAGCATGATAATGCTGATGATTTCGAATGAATGGATGGTTCTATGATAAATTTATGATTAATATACTTACATGGATGTATTTTAAAAGTTTCATGTACTGTACTTGAGCATTTGAAGTATTTTTACTCAGTTTAATTGCAATGGGAGAAGAAATAGTGCCATCTCCCCAAGGGTCGAATTGGTGATTTTTGCAGCTGAATGGGAGAGGGTTGGAACAGAGATAATCATAAATTAATGATGCACATGAGACCTTAATAACATCATTGAGACATCCCCTACCTCTGATCATAAATTTGAGTGGGTTTGGAGGTATTTGGGAAGCCATTTTCAATACTTACCCCAGGGGTATTTGAACCCCAAATTACTAGTAAAATTGCATACTTGGTCTAGAATATTAATAGAGTTTGCAGAGGTATTTTGGTGGACATATCTCATCCTTGAAAATCATATTCAAGTGATAATATCATTCATACACCTTCCTTGAATATTTGAAGGCATTTGGAATCAATTTGAGACCTAGAGACCAATAATAGTCAAAGGGAAATTACTAGTAAAGTTCCCTACATTGGCCAGAATTGAAAGAGGATTTGCAGAAGTACTTTAAAGTTACAAAAGAATCCCTAAACACATATTTATGTTCTAACATCATCTATATACATTCTCAGAATATTTGGGAGCAATTGGAGCAATTTGGGGGCCTAGAGCTCAAAACTAGTCAAAGGTCCAACTAGGGAAAACAAGTGAAAAATTGCCATTTTAATAAAATGCTTAACAAGGGACATTACAGTGGTATAAGAGCATGATCTTGGCACCTGATGTGGTCTGAAATTTATGGTGAAAAAAAATTAGGGACCAATCTTATACATTGGAATCAAAAATAATATTGTTGAAGAGGAGGAACTAGGAAAAAAAAAGAAAGGAAAAAAAAGTGCATTTTGAGAAAACTATGACTAGGGAGAAAAAAGGAACCTTAGAGGAGAATGAGGAGTTTATAAAATTACTGAAACCATCCTTTGAAGACAAGTGGAGTCAACTAATGCAAGGGTTCGAATTGTTGGTTAGTCAACTTGAAAGCAACTTGGAAAAAAGAATGAGCAATGGTTTTGTTTTCAAGGAAAAGAAGGAAATGGATGAAATAATTGCCAAGGAGGAACCTCATGTAATGGTGGAACATGAGGTACATGTTTATATGCAGGTGATCGAATATGCTACACTCAAACAAGAAGAATAACAAGCACTTTTCTCTGTTCATATGGATTATGCTGTGCCTCATGGGGAGAGCTGCAACGCTTTGGAGGAGGCACATGATCTCACAATAGTTGGACCAGCCAATTATGGAGAAGATGAATTAAATATTTTGATGGGTAAGATTTGTAAAGATTTAAAGTTGGTTCATAATTCCTCACCCCATACTTCTTTTTCAGCCACACCAATTGGGGATGAAAATTGGGTGAAAGGTTTTTTTCTAATGGTGCCACATGAGGGGTATGAAACTCCTACCTCTCGTTTTGATGATGACATGAATAGAGCACTCATTATTTACATTTGAAGCAAGAAATTGTTTTACCTTATGATGATACATATCTTCCTGGATGCACTTATGATGTTCACTTGAGTCACTTGAAGACTCATGATTTTCCTTGCTCCTTGCTTAGTTCAATTGATGTTGGAGAAACTTCATTAACTACTTGGATGAAAGAATACAAGGCTGATTGTTTTGATGCATATTACATAGTTTTGGAGCAGCATTATAGGACATGGGATACTCACCTATGTCATTGGAGCAGATTTGATTGTTCACTTGATGCTTGTATGCACCTGGAAAATGGTGGTCTACTTACTTGGAGGTATAAGCACTTTCATGATTCTTTGATGAAGCAGGTCCTCCTTGATGTACATTTTCATTATGTTGTTATGTACTTTGATGATATATATTTTGTACTCATAATGTTTGGAAGAATGCATACAAGAAAATGGGATCTAGGAATCCTCTTATCTAATGGTGTGGGTTGGAGAGCACTCTTAATTGTTGGGGTGCAATACAAGCAATGGGACCCTGGAATAATTTTTATCTCATTGGTTTCAAATTTTTTGGGGAAACAAGCAGTATGGGAGATGGATTTCCCACTTAATAAAGTGATTTTTATTAGAGTAGTGCAGCAACAAGCATGGTGGTTCCTCTCTAAAATCTTCATGGAAACTCAAAGACTCAAGGTTGGGAAATTCAATGGCAACTTCAAAGAATTATACAGAAAGCAGGTTCTTCAACACCTATGTTTGAAATTGCTTGAGGACAAGCAATATTGGGAATGGAGGATTTGTCATGTCCCAAATTTGGCATTGGGTCACAATGGCCTAATCACATTGGCCATATTCATTAGAGTTTGTCAAATTGATGTTAAGGGTCAAATAATTGCCAAGGAGGAAAATTACTAGTTTCCTAGGTTTGGGGTGGAAGCTTTGGGATTTGGAATAAGGGGGATAATAAATGATATTTGAACATTAGAATGGCATAAATATTTAATAAAGGAGCTAAATAAATATATACAAGTGAAAATCAAAGTGGCATTTGATCATGAAGACACATGGAGGAAGTGGGACCCACATATGGCTAGATTTCCCCACTACACTTGGCATCATTCTCTCACCAATTCGAATTCAAGGTGAATGGTAACATACTTGGGGGAGTTAAAAAGGTATTATTCATGGTATGACTCATCTAAGGTCGAAATATAGAGGAATATTAACTCCCATGGAAAAGGAAGAAGCAATTTGGAGCTAGTGAGACACTTGGGCTAGATTCCCTAGCTCTATGACAACAATGATGAAGATGCTATGACACCTATGACACAAATCAGACTTTAAGGCTGACATATGACATATATGACATTTCAGGGCTAAAAATAGACTCCAAGAGGGTGCTCAAGGGTGTTAGGGCATCTAAGATGCTTCCACATGTGATTTGGTGGAAGTGGGAGACTAGGAATTGTTGTACAAGTGGTGTTCTTTGGAATCTCTTCCCAACTTGAGTTGGATGAGTCTCTTTGAAGGAATTCAACCCATGGAGGACATTAGAACTTTATAAATTTCAATAACAAAGAATGAAACCATATTTTGATCATTTGTAGAATTTGCAATTGCATTTGTGAAGAGGGAGAGCTAGTGGATGACTAGTTTCTTGCCTTAGCCAATTTCGAGGGTGAAAGAATCCCATCCAAGTTGGTAATTGGAAAGGCCATTCAAACCTTTCACTTGGAGCTTTAATGGAGTCTTTATTTGTAGGTGTAAGATACAGGGAAGCTCATGGTTTCTTCTATTGCAGCACATTCTCTCAACCATTTCCAGTTTTGATGGCATATTCTTGATCCTTGAGGGAGGGCGTTTTTGGTGAGATATTGTACTCTTTGGGGGAGCTTCTCATGCCCCATTTATTTTGTAATATGAATTAAATACTCTATTCTTCATCTCCAGAAAGTCTCAGGTCGGAATTCCAAGTAGAAATGTATAAATCGCATTTTTAATGAAAGAACAGTGCCATTTCCCCACTACATTGATGTATAGCATGATAATGCAGATGATTTCGAATGAATGGATGGTTCTCTGATACATTTATGATTAATAGAATTAAATGTATGTATTTTACAAGTTTCATGTACTGTACTTGAGCATTTGAAGTATTTTTACTCAGTTTAATTGCATTGGGAAAAGAAATAGTGCCATTTCCCCAAGGGTCGAATTGGTGATTTTTGTAGCTGAATGGGAGAGGGTTGGAATAGAGATAATCATAAATTAATGATGCATATGAGACCTTAATAACATCCTTGATACATACCCTACCTTTGTTCAAAAATTTGAGTGGGTTTGGAGGCATTTGGGAAGCCATTTTCAATACTTACCCCAGGGGGATTTGAACCCCAAATTACTAGTAAAATTGCATACTTGGTCTAGAATATTAATAGAGTTTGCAGAGGTATTTTAGTGGCCATATCTCATCCTTGAACATCATATTCAAGTTCTAATATCATTCATACACCTTCCTTGAATATTTGAAGGAATTTGGAATCAATTTGAGACCTAGAGACCAATACTAGTCAAAGGGAAACTACTAGTAAAGTTCTCTACATTGGCCAGAATTGAAAGAGGATTTGTAGAAGTACTTTAAAGGAACAAAAGCATCCCTAAAACAAATATTTATGTTCTAACATCATCCATATACCTTCTCAGAAGATTTGGGAGCAATTGGAGCAATTTAGGGGCCTAGAGCTCAAAACTAGTCAAAGGTCTAACTAGGGAAAACAAATGAAAAATTGCCATTTTAATAAAATCCTTAACAAGGGACATTACAGTGGCCCATTTTTGTTGCTCAAGGGTATTCCAGGCTGTGATGATTGGTTTTGATATGGAAAAATTTCCCAAGTAGGTAAGGACACCATATGTCCACAACATGTAATATGGCCATCATCTTTTTTTCATAAATTGATTTTCTCAAGTGTTGCTCACAAAATTGTTTGCTAGTAAAAGACAATGGTGTGCCTTCTTGCATGAGTAACATATCAACCAAGGAAGAACATGGACTGGTATTGGGGTGGATGGCACCAATAGCTAGCATTTCTTGAATGAAATTTTAAATTTCATTTTTTTGGGAAAATGGATGGCGGTATAGGCTGACATTGGGTGGGAGGTTACTAGGTATGAGTGGAATGAAATGACCATGCTCACCATGGGAAGGGATAAGTCCTCTGCGAGTGTCAAAGATGGATTGGTGCTTGTTTAAGACTAACTACATGCTAAAAGGAATGGGTTGAGAAGGGGTCTCAAAATATTGAATGGCATGGAATTGTGCCACAATGCCCGAATGACCCCCTTTAAGAATATTTTCCATACGACGTGAATTGATAATCTCTGGAGGTCCCTATGTAATTCCTTTGAGAGTGTAGTTATTCCCTACCTATTGGAACCTCATGTATAATACATTGAAATCCATGGTGATAGAGCCTAATGTTCGTGACTATTCAACATTGAAGACAATATCACAACCAACCATGCCAATAACAAACATGTTTCTTTTGAGGGAATAATCACCCATTTGAAGCCACACATTTTCACAATGGACTCCACATTTCATACCTCCTCCATTTGTAATCATGATTTCGAAATTTTTCACAACATGGATATAGTAGTGTGTTTCTTGGGCGACCCAACAATGAATAAAGTTATGTGTGTTACCATTGTTAACTAAGATGATGAACTTTTGATGTTTGAGGTATCCAATTAATTTGAGGGTTTGGTTGGCAGAAAGACCAATCAAGACATGCAAAGAGATTCGAGGTTCCTCCTCCGATAGATCGAGCTCGGTAATGTCTTTCATAGGTGTATGGGGGACTTCATGGGTGATAGCATCAATGTCCTCATCAGAAATGTCCTCTAAAATTCCCATAAAGAATTTTTACTCCTTACATTTATGTCCAGGGGAATATTTCTCATCATACTTGTATCTAAGACCTTTGAGTTGGTGCTTCACCATTTAATCTTGGGTTAACTTTTGGATACTAAGAGCTCGAGAGGACAAGGAAGGATTAGTGGAAGGGAAAGTAGGTGGATGGGGATAGGGAATAAATGGGGCCTTTTTATTCGAGTATTCATCACCTTTTGGGCTTATCTAGCTCTTTGAGTGGAATTCAACCAAGTAGTAGGATGAGCCATTAAGGCTCATGCATGGATCTCTTTTTTCAAACCATTGATGAAACATTCCTTGTAAAAAGTAATGGGCATGCCTTCGGTGCATATGGATAGCTGCTCAAAAGATAAAATGAGATCTTTGATTGTTTTGGTTTAAACTTTCACAGGCCATAGTTTTCATAGAGGTTGGAAACCTGTGTAACACTTTATGTTCTCGACAGGTTTCAGGCTCAATAGCTGAGTCCATCGTCAGGAGAATGCATTTCTTAGATTTTAGGAGCAAGGTGACTTAAAATAATGAATAGTGATTGTTTTTTCAATTAGGGTTTTTATTAGCCGACATTTATGCTTATTAATTATGTATGAAATTTTTATATGGTTTTCTTAATTTCCATTGTTTAATTTTCATAAAGTTTTAATAAAATCTTTTCTTTATTATTAATATTATAAAAACTAATTCCAAATTACTCAATTATAGGATTTGTTACTATTTTTTTATTATTAATTATTAATTATTAATTTTATTTTCTTAATAAGAATTTAAAAAATATTTAGAATTACTCATATATGATGCCATGCAAAGAAGAGTAATGTTCCATCTAAGTGACCCATTTGTGGGGTTTGACCCATCAAATTTGGTGAGACTGAATTTAGTAAATCTATGCTACATGTGAGTCATCAAATCACAGACAAGTGGAGTGGAGTGTGGTCCATGGGGATTGAATACATCAACTCCTTCCTTGTGGGGAGGTTATTCTATCTCTAGGTATCCTGAAGATGATGAAGGAAAGAGTGTCATTAACTGGGTTATATGGTCAAAAAGTGACTCCAATTTGGTAAGCTTGCCACGTATGTCATCAATATTATTTTGAAGAGGAGTGGTTGTGGTTTAACTTGTGTTGCAACTCATCAAATAGTGTTTCTAGGTGGTAAAATGTTTGGGAGAGTTCACCTCCTCGAGTGTTAGCCATAAGAGGAAATGGGTCCACAAAAAGGGGTACATAAGAGTGGTACCAAGGTGATCAACACAATGTAAGGATCGTGGTGAAATAAGGGTGTAAGAAGAACTCATACTGCCTTCTCTCTCTCTCTCTCTCCCTCTCTCTCTCTCTCTCTCTCTCTCTCACACACACACACACACACACACACGCGTGCACACACTAGGCTTCCAGGGTCCTAAGGGTAAGGGCATGTCAGTGATATAACTCTTTGACATACTTGTAGGGTCTATCAATAGTACTCAACCCGGTCTCTTAAGGCATTATTAACTAAGGAGGCTCAATCAGGCCCTTAGTCGTACTACCTAGGTACTGGAGAGTAATATTCGCGAGGGATGTGCTCGATGTCACTATAGCAGCAAGATGGTGGATCATATTATCTAAAGCTAGTTTTAGGTTTCCTAGGGGAATTCCGATATACCTGAGGGTATGTAGAAGCAAAATTTTGTCTACATGCGATGTTTGATGTGATACTACTTGAAGGGATACCAATAAAGGATGCAACGGTGTACAACAAATGTTGCTAAGTACCAATTGACTATTCTTTGCGTATATGCTTCCCCAACTTTAGGTTTACCCATTGAATGACAAATCATTGTGTTATTTATAGATACATGAACATGTCTATAACCTAAAAAAAAATCTAAAATTTTCAGCTTAAGAAAGTGCTCTGATATCATATGTTATGTACCTTAATAGCATAACTAGAAATTCATAGCATAAATAACAAAATAAAGCAAGATTTTAGTGTGAAAAGACATAATTACCACAACAATAGACAATTGTAGATAACAAAATATCACAATAGAAATATCTTTATTAATGAAAACAATGTTCACTTACCTCTTCAAGCGGGCACCCTAAATGAAGCCAAGCTCCAATTACAAAATATTTCACAATACATCTTGTTTCAATGCTTATACTCCTATATATAGTTTCTAGTGAACGAACATTTTTGTAGACAGAGCTTTCTAGTAAGCCTTCTTAGTGAATGAAATTTTTAGTAGGTGGAATCTTCTAGTAAGTCTTCTTACAAATATTTATTTCACACTATAGAGGTTTTCTAATAAGTGGAACCTTCTAATAAGTCTTTTTACAAATATTGCTTTCACATTATATCTACTTTATTGGCTTGATTTAATATAGATGGCTTCAATACATAAAAACCTATCTATTAAATAGGTTAGGGTAGGACCCCTACATATATTAAAATAAGGTAATGATTAAATTTGCTTGTCTTTTATTTAATATTACATTTTACTATTATTATTATCCACTAACTACACCATGCTATTTATTATCCTCCACATATTGGTGTCTCAGTTTCTGTACCAATATCAACTTTAAAGTAGGTTTGGGACAGGAACCAAACAATTTTGTTGAACTGTTGGTTATCAAAATTATTTTAAGAATTGTTGCATCTAAAGGTGTCTCAAATCTCTAGGTTTTGGGTATTCATTGTTGGCCATCAATTCGTTAAAATGAATCCATAAAATGGGTAATTTGAGCTTGAGCCTTATATTTGGTGAAGTTAAAAGCTATACTTAAGCCCTAAATCAAATTTCATTTTCCCATGTCTACGGAAAATAGAACTCTTAAGCTAACTCTCTTTCAAAGGAGGGACCTTAGTGGGCAATTAGTTCATGCATATAGAAGGAAACAAAATACGGGGATGGGGTACATGAATCCAACCTTTTTGTCTTTGTTGGAGGAACATATATTATGCACATGGCACTAGATTTTCTTTCAGATCTATGCATGTTCATCTTGTTGATGTGGAGAGGTCTTAAGTTTTGAAAAGCCCTTTTGACCTATTTAAAGACTTGTTCCAATGATGTTCCTTTATATATATATATATATATATATATATATATATGATGTTTTTTGGACAATATAATTGTACCTTAAAGGACTATGTGATCAATATCAAGTGTGGAGGAACAATCTCTTGATTTTCTGAGATTCAATCAGCAGCGATTGTTCATTTGTTCTAGTTCTTATGAGAAACATCTTGTTGATATATCTCGTCAATGCCAATAAGATTACAATATACATTTATTTTTATATGAATAAACGATACTCTTTTTTAAAAGGTAGATGCCACTATTATTTCACATCCACACCCATACAATATATCCCTTCCTAGCAAGAAAACATATTCATCCCACAACCAATGAACCATTATCCCTCCTCTCTTCTTCTTACTCTCATGGTTGAAGCTAACCTCCACACTACACATCATAAGCTATTTGGATTCAAAACAAATTCTCTAAATAGAATAAACTTTTAAACCCCTTATTACCATTAAAATTTTAGAATTAATGTAAGAGATGAAAGAGGCAAAGTAATTGAATCTCTCGTATCTAAAAAGTGCACTGATAAAAATGGTGATTATAGAATTATGCAATCATTTTATCTAGTAAAGTGTAAATGTATTTAATGGTTACTAGCATATCTTCTTTCTTTGGATATTATAAATTTGCAGAAGCTAAGATATACATATCTTAATTTCTTGTTTTACAAACAAAAAATCTCATATAATGATTTAGTGTTTTATGAAATCATAATTATAAAATTAAATTATTATTATTATTCATTTTTTTTACCGGGGGAATTAGTACCATAGCACACAAGTTCCAGAGAACCATAACACACAAGTTACCTTACGGACAAATTATTATTATTATTCATTAAAATATTTAAAAAAATCAATATATTTGAATTTAATTATTGATATTTGTGAAATCATAATGTTAAAATTAAATTATTATTATTATTCATCAAAATATTAAAAAATCAATCCATTTAAATTTATAAATTAATTATTGTTATGAGTTTAATAATTTATTAAAATAGTTTAAGAAATAACAATTGATTTAAATTGTGTTTATGATTTTTCAAGTTCTTAAAATTTGTTTGAGTCTCTAAAATATCAAATCTCAAAACTCAAATACAAAGAAATGGAGAATTTGTTTGGATACATATTACTGCAAAAATTATACGCTCTAATGACCCAAACCTTGCTAAACATATGAAGCGATCAATTCAATTTAGGTGTGGTGAAACAGAAAGAGCGCGGTACTCTTCCCAGCAAAAAGACTTCAGATTCACGCAGCGAGCCTTCCATATAAGGAGAGCGGCCACAGAAGTGGGTAAACAGATATTGAAAATTGATTGGAGATGCGGGGAATCGAACCCCGTGCCTCTCGCATGCGAAGCGAGCGCTCTACCATATGAGCTACATCCCCATGCCTGCTAATTACCAACTATAGAAATAAATGTAATTGTGATTGCATTTCTGAGGGTAAACAGGTTATCTTGCAACAGCCCAGGTACGCCACGACGATACAGATACTCATAAATATTTTTTTTGTGTTGAATAAAATCATCACACCAAATACAATTCAGCATTGCATCGCTTACTTAAAGTATTTGTTCGTCATGTTTTAGCATGTTTCGGTAGGCCAAGGTATAGCCAAAATTAGGTAAAAGAGGGTTTGCCAGTGGGTTCATCAGTTTGACTTGATATCGATAAAAATGTTAATTAACATTCCGCTTCATTACTCCCAAATATGCTGGAAAAAAAATTAATTCCATACCTCAGATATGGGATACCAAATGGTTCGGTGACCCTTTATTAGCTTAGGTTCGATTCCCAGTTTATCTTAAAACAATAAGGTCTTTTACACTGCTCTGTCAGCATGAAGGCCTGGGGATTAAAAAAACAATTAACTTGATATTCAGTCAGAATCAAAGTTAAAGAGGTTCTAAAGCTGCTCACAGGAGCTAAATGCCTTCATCTTTTAACTAAAAATATGTGAATACTAATAATGCCTTGCTATCCAAACCAGTTGTGCCAGTGGCAGCACCTGCAGGCTAGCTAGCTTACCAGGAGGTCGGTGACAAGGTCGCCATGATGAGGGGGCAGGGCCAACAAAACAGAGGCTGTGCATCGAGTGATAGCTACAATAGGAGAGGCAGTTGATCATTGACCTGAGGTTAAAATTTTACGTGGTCCTACAGTGGGTTCCGAAGGCTGCTGGGTGATAGGCTCTCGATGACAAGGTTATAGACACATGTGACAACATCCCAGGAGAGTGAGTGGTGCCCAAACCAAAAGACTAATACGCTGGTCCAATACTGCTCTATAAAGAGTTACAAACGGAACCTTAACTCTAAAAACAGGTGAGCTTATGGGGAATTAGCTGTCTTCGTATCCTGGGCTATTTGGAACTCCCGAAACCGTCTCATTTTTTATGGAGTTCCTTCAGATCCTACTAGGATCGTGGTTCAGCTATCTCTTACTTTCAGGAATGGGCTGGCAAAAAATTATTCAAGACCCCAGCCAGTGATGGAATTTGATGGCTGAATTGCCCGTCACAGTCCAATTTAGCCATCAAATACGGCTAACACTCCAGTCAAACCGTCACAAATTGGCTTATAACATCGAAAACGTTTCAAAATTTGGTGAAAACCGGCAATTTTGACGGGTGCCAGCAATTTGAATTTCCAACCCTGTCACAAATTGGCTTATAACATCGAAAACGTTTCAAAATTTGGTGAAAACCGGCAATTTTGACGGGTGCCAGCAATTTGAATTTCCAACCCTGACCCCAGCCATTAATCGGACAGCTTGGCCTCCACTTTTACTTAAGTCGGGAAACCGTGCCCGTTTTGATGGAGCTGCGCAGCGGGTGACTGGTAGATGTGGTGCAGGTGCCTACATTGAATTAGATAATGGTGATAGGGTTAGTCTCTGGATGTCTGGTGGTCCCGGTACAAACACCAAGGGTGAATTGCTAGCTCTTTGGCTGGTCCTATTTTTTGCTCAACAGACCAATATCACTTTTGAACAGGTTGCTGTCGATGCTGCTACCATCATCGACTGGATCTCTGGGCGTGGTTCTATCAGAGCATTGGCTCTTTCCTCATGGTTAGATTGGACTCATTTGCTTCTTGATTCCTGCCCTCGGACTTCTTTCATTCACATCTTCAGAGAACATAATTCGACTGTGGACGGTCTTTCTCGTCGTGGATTGCTTGCTCAGGAAGGACGTATCTTCTATGAGATCTGGTCTGGTCCCGAAGTCTCTCAGCAGGGTTTCTGGCACTTGTTCCTTTCCTAGGCCCACTACTCTTTTTTGCGGCTGTTTTTTCTCTTCTTGCTTTACGTTTCGGCTGTTTTTCACTCTTTTTGGGCATCTCAGTATGCCTGTATTTGTACATATTCATCTATCATTTTGGTTCTTTGTTCGATCCATACTTTCCGAATGGACTCTTGCCGGATTTCTGGGTGGTTGTGCCTCTATTGGTTTATTGCGGACTGGTATTGTTCCCCTTGGCGTATCTTGACATGTGGTAAGAAACTTGGCACTTTGGGTACGAGCTCAGTTTCTATGCTGCGGTTCCGGGAGCCTTTTAGTCGTCGGTCTCTTTTGTTGTAACTACAATACTTTAATATGTTACAACTACAATACTTTAATATGAAGTATCGATATTTTTCCTGTGTTAAAAAAAAAGGTGAGCTTATGTACACTACAAAACAGACACTAAAGAAACTAATACAGCTTTAGCAAACCAGAAACTAATACAGCTTTAGCAAACCAGAGCTGATCAAAGTAAAATCATTGAACTCTTCATAAAGAAGGAGGCCTTCAGAATTGCCCACTGCTTTCTTGGAAGTTCTTTCGCCAAAGCATCAAGTTCCCTATAGATATAACTCATATGAGAAATATAAATTCTACTGAAGTTTGATCCTGCTGCACCAATTCCAAGATAGATACATAGAAAGAAGAAATGCCCTTAGCTCAATCCACAACAATCCTAGAATCATCATAAACCTGAATCTTCTTAATATTTTTCCATGTACCAAAAGTTAACAGACCTCAAAGAGCTAATAATTCAGCTCTGTTATTGGTCCCAGAACCAACACTCATCCTTAGTAAAAAAAAATACGATTTGAATCAAGTTTAAGTACCATATCCCCTCCACAGAGCTCATTGTTGGAAGCACCGTCAAAAAACCCACAAGACATTCCTGGACGTGAGACTGGACCCTGAAGGTACCGAGGCGTTTTCACCGAGGGTGGTTTGAAATATTCTTTAAAAAAGCTCAAGCTGTGCTGGAGACTGATAGTGATCCTCAATAACTAAAGAATTTCGGGATTACTATGGTTAATGTATTGTGCAATACAGAAATATTTGAACATGATCATCGGCAAACCAACAGAAGAGTTCTTTACCGTCCAGAAACTTGAAGGGGGGTCTTTAGGCTCCCAGTTGCAACTTTGCTTTCAACTGAACGGCACAGTTGAACTTAGTTATAATGCAATTGAATTTCTACTTCCCTTGCAACTCTGATTCCTATTACGTGTTCTATCAGGAGCAACGCTTGGCTGTAATGTGACCGATTTCAAAGCTTCGATGTGCTACCCAGTGAAGGGTGAATCGATTTATCAGCTGATTGCTTTTTGTTCATATTTCAGATTCTGCTGCAGCACCTTTTTTTCAGTTCTGCCTTGTAGTGGTCACTAGTTCAGTTTCCATGGAGTTACTGCAAGATCCGACGTTTGCAGGGAATTGTTTTAAAGGGGAAAATTAGGCCACTAAACACCTTTATCTATACCATCTTACGTTCTCATTTTGTATAGGACCTAAAAACAAATTTATTATTATTATTATATAAACCGGTATCAACTGAGCCTATGAAAACAGACATCACAAAATAACTCCTAAGGTTATTAGTTGGGATACAAATCTGTAATCCCAGTAACAGTCAAACTGTATCACTCATGCATAGAAAACAATAATGCATCTACAAGCTATTTTAAAAGGTAATTTTGTGGACAAATGACAATGCTTGAGAAAATTTGTATAGAAGGGATTGGCTAGTTGGGTTAGCCCTCTGGAATAAGTGTTTTCTGCAAGGTTACAGGAGCCAACACACATCCTTTGATGTATTCCAAAAACATGGAATACATCCTGACTTGTATAGTTGCTTTAAGTCTACATTGTTCCTTCTCCCACTACGTTGTTTACTAAGCTACTAGTTATGCTTCTCATGTAATGAATTTATAAATTTTCCTTATAAGTTTCATGGCCTGCATCTTAGATTGTACAATCCCACAGGGTTGATGTGTTCACTGTCTTGGAAAGACACCATTATCTATCTTGCTGCTCCTGATGCCCATTCCCATGAGGAGTACTTGGCATTGGAAAATCTAGGCCTGGGTCACTTCTGAGGGCAAGGTTTTCAGTTCTTTGGCTCCCGGTTGTATTTATTTTCCCCATAGATGTGCATGTCAAAATATTTGATTCAACTCAAGTAGTGCTTGACATCTTTTCTCTGGAATAGCATCTTCAACGAAAGATTTGTAACTATATCAAAGCTGTTGTGAACAAGAAATCTATGAGACTCCTATAATATTTTGACTGAACCATATGTTTTCGTGGTATGTATCCATTGTTTGTTGAAGTTTCGAGTATTTACAAATAGGGTGGTAGCAACTCTAGCTGAATATTCTGCAGCCATTGTGGAGTCATAGAGAAGAGACATTGCAAATGTTCACAGTTCAACATTAAGTTTTGTAGGAAAAACAAACGAGTAAGAGATATCATTGCTGCTCCTTAGGATTTTAAGATTTGTGGCTCCCTTGTAATTTGCAGGATATGGAAAGTTTGGAAGAGAATTGCACCGACTCTCAATTGACAGTGGATTGATTACAGAAGGGGATTTGATAATCTGGCCACTCAATTTGACGATCAATGATCAATTTTCTACTTTGTTACACTCCCCGAGATTCCTCCCAAAGAAACTAGCAATGAAAGGGATTTTTAAATGGGGAGACCTATAGGACAAACAATCCAGAACTTGAATCAAGGGAGTTTGGTCTGTTCCTCAGATCAAGTTGCACTTCAGGAGCTTCAAGACTTAATCCCAGAAGATGAGTTGTATAAGTTTAATCTCCATAATCCAAGTCCCTTCTAGAGAGACTGGTTGTAGAGATAGGTAAACACATATGGGTTTACAAGCCCCATAGCTTGTGCCAGTACTTTAGCCTTCCTTTCCTATTTAGGAGAAACTAAATAGCTGTTGGAATTTGTCAGATGTAGACGATAAATGAAATGGCTGAATCGACCTCCTATAGTGTGGTCAAATAGATTTTGCTTCATGCTAAGAGACTTTGCTTGGCTCATTATCTATCAGGGACTAGCCACTAAGAAGTGACCCTGGAATTTGGGTTTATTAGATGCGTTGTGTGTACACTATAGTCAATCAGAGACAATGAATCACCTGTTTTGGAGCTGCATGAGTGCTCAGGAATTCTGGGAATGTGTATGCAATACTTGGTTGTCTATCTTCTCAACAAGGTTCACTAGAAAGTTGTGTTATTGGGGATGATGAATTTCTTGTACCATACCCGTTGTGGAATTTTGAGGTTTATAAGAGTTAACACATTGCAATTTTTATGGAAACTCCATGGACTTGTCCATGGATTGTAGAAAATAGTGAAGCTTGTAAAATAAGCATGAGTTGCAGCTGCAAGAGACGGCGAACTGTTTAGGCTTTGTTTTCTTGCCTAATTGCCAATAATAATGATTATTTCTCATTCCCAATATAAACCATAAAGTCACCAACAACAATTCTATTAGCACCAACAAATACACTTATCCTATTATCAACATATTCCTCTTAGGAGGGCTTGCATAAATATGACAAAATTTCCATTTATTGTCATCAAGGTCTCTAGCAACGAGTTCTAGGGCATGAGTTCGCTAAGTAAAATCATGTGGCAGAAACGCTTTTTCAACGTCAATGGTGTGGAATTGAGAATCCCCCATGGGTGCAAGAGTCACTCATTGTTAGCATTTTACAAATGTAATGGTTAGTTACTTTCTTGCGTGCCAAGATCATGAGCTAGATAAGACTCCCTTTTCTCTTGAACGCTCCAAGAGTTGTAATGTCATCTGAACATATATTTCATTTGTTTCCATATCCACCAACAGACTATCATCTTACAGTTGGAAAATCAAAAGCAATGGGAGATTTGGATATTCAGTTATGTGGCATCTAAGCATGAACCTCCTTGTTTCTTGGAAAATCAAAAGCAATGGGAGATTTGGATATTCAGGTATGTGGCATCTAAGCATGAACCTCCTTGTTTATTGAGGCATATCCACAAGGTCATTGTGACATTGAGGAAATATTTACCATGACTCCCAACAGAAGGTAGGGACACAAGTGGCCCAACACTTGCTTGCCAAATCTCTGAATTTATGCTTTTCTTTTGTTATCCCAATGTTGTCGAGAAAAGTTGGCCTTATTAGATTTCTCACTACATAAGAATCCTCCCAATTGCATGTTTTTCTAAGGATAATTCACCAATAAGTCATAAATATATTTATTTTACATCACCATCACCACCATCATCATCAAACCTTTATAGACCTGAAAAATAATAAAAAAATGAACTCTACAACATTAGTAATGATAACCCATTCCTTGGCACCTGATTGGGATGTCACCAACCACCACTATCTTTCAAGCGTATTACAATTATCCATTTCCTTACTACTATCCCTAAAATGATACCCTTCAAATATGTCGATACCTATTCTTCTCTAGTTGTTGCTTTTTTTCATTGACCAATTGATCATCATACAAAGGGAAGAGTAGTGTGAGAATTAAATACGTGGGATACTTGTGTTGTACATGGATTTTAGAGACCTCATCTCTTACAGTCTCCACAAATATAACAATGAGTTATTTAGTTTGTGTTTTTCAGACCATTTTAAGATTATATCATTATATTAAAATGAGGCATAACTCTTTTGTAGCTATCTTATTGGCACAAGGATCGTTGTATATTGGATTTATATATTACTGTTACCACAAATCAATTTTATCAATCAATATGGGATATCAAGCTTTTGCATGGAGAGAAGTTGGGTGTTAACTACATCATAACATGGATGAGATGTGTAATGTAACCTAACAGTGACATGGGGTTAAAAAAACTAATTAAAATAATAGTAATAATAAAATTAAAATAATATGCATGAATGGGGTGGCAAGGAAGATAGACAAGTCAAGTCGGACATATGGACATGCGAAGAGAGATAGAAGTAGGATGGCACATGCACATGGGATGAGTGAGGAGTTGGAAAGGGCTTCGAGCCATAAGGGTTTGGCCCATGCACTCAACTCTTGATTGATTACTAGGTTGGGGAAGAATAATCCACAACCATAAACATCATCATTTGTAGAGGCCCCCGTTCAATGGAATTAATGGAGTTGGATGGGACAGCGAGCATTCAAGCTTTGAGGGGGAGCAATACTTTTCAGAGAGGGGAGGGAAACAATCTGTAACTCCATTAAGAGGGTGGTTGGTCATTTTGTCGAGCAAAATGAGAGAGGGCACAACTTTGTGTGGGAGGAATTTTGGCCAAGGCTATGGACTTGAGAATTCTAGTGGAGAGACTCCAGCGGGTTTTGGAGGGAGCTAAGGATGGAAGGTTAGAAGGGAAAGGGGCTTGAGGATTCTAAATAGGGCCTGTAAATCCCAAGCCAACCAAAGCTCAAGGTTCTCTATAGTAGAGTAGTAGTCTCAATGGTATCAACAACGATGGAATACAACTATCGTTTCTCCACAGAGCTAAAAATTACGGTGGAGAAGATCAAGAAGAAGGTCAAAGAAGAAACTGGAAATACATCAAGTGACCAAGTAGATGAAGAGGTAATGCCCCGGGTCCCTAGCATGATATTCTCCCATAACAGAGACACAAAATGCTTAAAGTAGGTTGAAATGTACGAGCATATAGAAAATTTCATAGCAATGACTATAGAAACCAAGGGCTCACAAAATAGGGAAATCTTGAATAGATTCGAGCAGTTAGACCAAAAGTAGGAAAGCTTGATTAATGCCATTTAGAGGTTTGAGGCAATCAATGGAAATCCAGAGGAGGAAGAAATCCCAATATGAACAAGAAAGAAGAGTAGGGAGAAGCATATAAGGAGGCAACCCAAGCCGAGGATGTTGTTGGAGGCTCCTAGAGAGGTGATACCTACTCTAATCAACTTAGCTTTGAGCCCAAAGATGATGATTAGCCTAGGCTATATTAGGTTATTTGTTGATTTATGTTTTCTTTTAAGATGATATTCTTGTTGATTCATCCCATGTTAGCATTGGGCATGTTATGTCTTGCTTTGTTTATATATTTTGGATTTACAAAAATTGGATTAAGTCCATGAACATCTCCATTTATTTTTTTATTCACTATAGCTCTGCCCTCCTAAGATGCAAATTACAATATGGACTTGTTGTAACACTTTTTGTCTATTAATAATAGAGAGTACAACTAAATTAAAAGAAAAAAACAAATAACATTTAAGTCTTATATTTTAATTGCAAGGCTATGTGAAGTTGACAACTTGATATGGATGGAGTCTAAAATGATTAAAGAAAAGTTGACATACTTAATATTAAAAATGAAAAATAAAACAAGAGAAAACAAAAACAAAAATAAAGAGGATAAAAAAATGTGTCAAATATAAAGCTCTAGAAAATGTAATCCAAATTTAATTAGTCAACTTCCAAAGAAAATGTAGATCAATCTTAATCCAGATTTGTTAAGTACCTAAAATTTTACTATTTTGTTTTGATCCCTCTAGGTGTGTAATAGATCTAGGGTGTGTAATAAATCTAGGGTTGAGATGAATCTACATTGTTTTTAAATAGAGAGATCTTATGTCATGCATGGATAAGTTTATTTTGATCGGTAAATTTAGAAAATATTTCAAAGGAAGATAAAAAAATACTTCCAAAACTTGATAGTTTTACTTTAACCTATTGACCTTCCTAACTTATTCACTGATCAAAACTATGGAGATTTAGAAAAGCTAGCCATGACACACCTCGAAACGAAATGCAAACACCTCCAACTATCTCAAAGGTTTGAATCGCTTCCTCCACGAAAGGAATTGATTGGTGTGCTATAGGAAAAGGAGAGCCCAGTCAAAACAAGAACAAAAACCACACCAAAGCCATTGTTGGAAACAAATAGAGCAATAACACTTTGTCTCTTCATTGCATTATGTGAATTGTCCATTGGTGATGACCAAGAGGTGTTGAATTGAGTTGGGATGCCTTGCAAAATCCTCATTGCAAGTATGTGCCAACAAGAGTTCTTTGGGTACATGACGCCCCGAACTATATCCCAATTGCAAATTTGATGTCTTGTACGACCCAAGACTTATCCCACCTTCACAATCACATCTCTTCATGTCTGGTTTATGAGCTTTGAGTGTTGTGGTTGAATGCAAGTGTGGGGATCAACAATGACATAGATTGTATAAATGGTTTTGCCGACAATCAATATCCTTGTCGTACACCTTGTTGCTACTAACTTATTCATGTCATGCATTTATTAATGATCTAACGTATCAATAAGATCTCCAGGTTGGGGGGAGGGGGGCATTTTTTATTACATAAACTTTGTCTAAGAGCACTTCGTGACAAAGTGACTCCACCTAAGGCTTTGCTTTTTTAATTAAATCAATAAAAGATGAGTCTCCAAATATCACAACTCTCTTAATATTTCTATTTTAAAGAAGGATCAAGCCAAGATATAAGACATGGATTTCCGTTTAGTTATTGGTTCTTGACCATGATCCCCAAGCATAAATAAGTTCCAAGTATCCTTTAAAGTTGTAAAGTGCCCTTGCACTTGCCTCCCCTAGCAAATGATGTTATTTGTAACTTGATGTTTTAGAATGATTTTTTTTAAATAAGTGAAAGGTTTTCATATTTTTAAGATAATTGTAATTTTTTTAATTTAATTTGTAAAAAGTTATTAACTACAATTAATTAATTACAATTATACAATTATATAATTATGTTAATACAATTAAAAAAAGGTATCTCTTAAACAAATCATAAAAAATATTCAAATCCCACTCTCATTTTCTTTAAATTATTAATCATCATTAATATGTGGCAAATCATAAAAAATATTCAAATCCCACTCTCATTTTCTTTAAATTATTAATCATCATTAACATGAAAATTATTAATCATCATTAACATGGGGCTGATAGACATAAAATTGCTTTCCTATGAAAGGAATACTAAAAGAATATGTTTGTACATGACATTTTCTATGTGTAAAAGATGTAAGGTGAGTTGTTTCTTTGATTCAAGTTATGAACAATAAGAAGTCGATGTTTTTGGTATTTGTAAAAGAAGAATACAATCTAATGTCATCCTGGTTTTGCACTGCATTTTCCATTGATGTTTTTGGTATTTATTAAAAAAGTATTATTTAAACATTTTGGTGTTTTTCAATTTTTTTATAATTTTAATTATTATTTATTCTAAACATTTTCTATAATTAACTCACTCAACTTATTATCTTATTTTTAAAATTTATTTTGCTTTTTTATTATTTATTTAGAGTTCGCTTTATTTTATCTTATTTTTAAAATCTATTTTGCTTTTTTATTATTTATTTAGAGTTCGCTTTATTTTAGAGATTTAAATTTAAAATACTTACACAATTACATATTAAAAATATCATATTTGAAAGTTAACTACCTATGTATAGAATAATGGGGAATAATGGGCATGTTTCTGGATTACGCAGAAAAAATTACTTAAATAATTTTGAGTTGATAAAGTTACAATTTTCCTATTTTTATGACTTTGGAAGAATCAAAGGATCAAAAAATGAAACGGCAGAGAATCTGACAAAGAAATAACGTGGGCATTTGCTTGAAACCCCAAACCGTCTCTGACAAAGAAATAACGTGGGCATTTGCTTGAAACCCCAAACCGCTGGTAAAAATTTATTCAGAAATCAAGAGGAAATTTCCATTTTAACTAACATATACATGGAGATGCGGGGAATCGAACCCCGTGCCTCTCGCATGCGAAGCGAGCGCTCTACCATATGAGCTACATCCCCGATATTTTATATGTTTGATTGCATAATCCTAGAACTATATCCATTAAGGCAAATCACGTGAACTTATTATCCATGTGAGCAATCCAGGTCCATCATCTCGATACAGACACTGACGCTGATAAATAATTTTTTGGGATCGATAAAATCACAACACAAAAATCGTTCACCATTTTATTTTTTTAATTTATCAATTTACTAAAAAAAATTAGACAATTTGAGTCTTTTAAAAACGTGTCACGGTGAGGTGGATTAAGGTTAGGGAGTATTGGTCGGGATGCAGACGTGCAGGGGAATTTCGGAGCTGGCAACCTCAAGAATGGTAGAGAGCCATGGATCAACAGGAAGATTACCAGGCCATCTGGGAAGAGTTGCAGGAGACATGCATTAGAATCCAGGAGGGGGCATACATTACGGTGGGGTTACCTCTCAAAAGGGACGTTTAACATAGAGGAGGCCTATAGCATTAAGGCCGGGCATAGGGAGTTACCAAAGGCGGAGGAATGGAAAAAAATATGGGGAGCTAACCCCTCGCTCAAGGTGGCTACTTTCCTATGGTTGGTAATGAGAAGGCTCATTTTAACTTGGGACAACCTCTAAAAGAGAGGTTTTATAGGACCCTCACGATGTTGTGTATGTGCCTAAGAGGAGGAAACTCTGGATCACTGGATCACTTACTTGATGGATGCTCATTTGTCATGGAGATTTGGGACAAAGGGGCAGAACTATTTTGGAAAGTATCCAGAGTGAGGGGCGGGCTGGATTTATTGGTCAAAGAATGGAGGAATAATCCATTCCGAAATCCGATGCTCAGTAGGATATGGCAACTTTTTTCGGGGTTCTTACTTTGGGAAACATGGAAGGAGAGGAATAGAAGAATTTTTCAAGATAATTTTAATTCTCGAATTAGGATTTGGACTAGTATCAAATGCCATATTCAGGAAACTCTTCATTTGACTCAGTGGGGTGATCAAGATCTGCAGGTGATAGAAGAGGAAAGAACAATACTTCAAGCTTGGGATATAAATTCTATGCCGTCATATATCAATACGATGCGACAACCCAACAGACCGGCGTCTAGTCCTGAGTCGTGGGAGGCTCCTCCAGTTGGCTATATAAAGTTGAATTTTGATAGGTTTGAGAGATAAAGTGAACAATCAACATCATTAATAAGAATAACATACTTTGTGATCTTGATTAATAATGTCCTTTAACCTTTTGCTTATGTGGCTCTTAAAAAGCTCCAAATCATAAGCATCTTAAAATCTTAATCATGAAAAATGAATGTAATCACGCTAAATTTGCATTTTCCTATAAGACCTATAAAGCAACTAGGTTCTCTTTACGACTCTTCAGAATGATTATAGCTCATCTCTACCTTCAAGTTTATGTTGGTAAGCAATGTTTTCACACATCGCCATCCATATATGCAAGACTATGTGTCACGATCCTTCTTACTATTGTTCTTTGTGTCATAATTACTTGAGCAACATGCCCAATTCATTTAGTCCTCATTGGAGCTAGACTATACATGGTCTAAGGTCGACTATTACAATAATGTGTTAGTTAAAGCAATAGTTGTGGGCACATGGCAATTTGTGAAAGGTATATATATTTTGATTGGTGTCTATTCTTCTCAGCTCCAAAGATGTGGGGAACTCTTTGTCTAACCACGTAGAGGCAAAGTGCAACATTTAGATGTCACAAAGAACTTAGAGATAAATCTTGATCAATTCATGAGAAGCACTTAGAAACAAAATGAATTTAATTTAGGTTTCTATTTTGTTATCTTCTTTTCTGATTTATGATTTAGGTTTGCTCTGTTCTAATATAACCAACACCGTCACTAACTTTTTGTTTTTTGTTAAAATAAATCTAAGGGTGACATAGAATATTAGTGAAACTTACTTAATGGGATAGTGAACAGACTTAGAAATTGGTCCTAGGCTAGCCAAAAGTTCCTTAGGACGATACGTATAAACGGAATTATATAACATTCATCTTAATTAATGACCTGGTCAAAATATCTGCGATAAAAGAAACCATCTCCATGCCTTATTCGCCACCATTACTTCTTTTTCGAGTGGAAATTTTGCTATCGAGCATGATCACGAAATGACTACCTTGTTTAGTTAGCCCAAGTATCAAATGATAAGTTAGTCAAAGTGCTTGACTCATTTGGTGACTTACATTTGGTGCATTGGTGCTTTAATGTACATTTCATGTATATGTGAGCATAGTAGTATAATTCGAGTACAAATACAGATTCGATATAGAAAAATATGTAACGAAAAAATCTAGTACAACAAAAATATGGAAGTAACATTCACTATATAAAAATATAAAATATAAATAAACCATTCACTATTTTCATGTAACATTCATTTTTCATTAAAAACAATTTGAAACATTTTCCAAATTTAAAATTAAAAACTAACATAAATCATAAAATTTAAAATCTAATATATAAAAATAAAACCAACCTAAATCATAAATTTTAAAATGCAATAGATAAAATTAAAAAATACCTTAAACCAATAAATCTAATACTTTAAAACTTAAGAGTCCGTAAACGTGGTAAGACTCACACTAAACAAAAAAAGAAAGCACTCATTCAACAATAATTAAGTCACACTCACAAAAAAAAACATTCATTCAACGCATAAAACGTAAGACTTAGCGTACTGTGCTGTAACGCACAATTACGTAGTGTGCAGAATGCAAAACAAATAAACTTAAATAAATACTACCCAAAAATGATCGTGCACGTACCTGCAATGAACTGTGCAGTCACGCAGCACGAGCACCAGGGAGGCTGAAGACTGAAGTTTGAAGTTGAACCCTAATGCGTAATTGTATCATGGGAGAGCCCAGAATCGGATTGCACAATGCTATCTCTAATATGAAATTTGAATCAAGAGCGTGTTATTTATAATATAATAATATATATAAACTAAAAATTTTGATTTACAAATCAATGTTTTTATTTTCCATCATCTCTATGTTGGTCGGTTGGCTTCATATTACATTTCGAATTGAACAATATATATATGAATACTACAATCAACAATACGTTGACTGTATCATATCTGTACTATGCCAAATTTTAGCCAAATTTTGAACTCCCTTTGAATTTCCGTACAGGAAAGTCAAATTTGGTCGAATTATGCCACTATCTATGTGAGTGACAACAAAAATATAGATTTTGCAACTTTTTTGTATGCACATGATGGTATGTGTACACAACTTTTTTGCATTTGGTATTTGTATTTCTCTTGTAGTTTTTGAATTATTAGTTATTAGAGCTAATTTTTATGCCTTTTTTTGTTTGTTAGTTTGTATGTGACTTGTAAGACTAGCCCGTGGCTTAAGAAACCACAACCCAAGGGCATCTAAGTCGTCAAAATCACCTAGGGATCGGACTGGCCTGGGCCACACCAACCCTTAGCATGGATGTATTTTAAGAGTTTCCTCCCAGCTATCTTGCGGGGTCCGAACTCAAGTCACCATTTAGAACGAGACCTGTCGAAACCAACCATACTAACAACATTTAATGACACAACATTTGACAACGCTAATCTTTATGTCACAATCCTCCCTTTTACAATTTTTATTATTATTTACAATCATAATCTTTGTAAATGCCTTGCCCTCAAACATTTCATACTTAATCTTTTTATAAATCTTTGTACATATAAATTTATATTATTTGATTTTTTACATACTTTTATTTTATTTTATGGAGTTGATGAGAGCTTGTAACATCCCATATTTTCATAAAAATTTAAATTTTGTAAATAACAACAATTAGCTTAATTTATGATAATTTGTAACTACGGAATTTAATAATGCGAGCTGCAACAGAGTTAACTTAACAGCTGTTGTATTAAACATAAATAAAATTCTGTTATAACTAATACGTCAGCAACATCTTAATTATATTTATAACCAGCATAGATCCATCTTAAACCCGTATCTATCAAGCACCGAGAGGGATCCAATTTCTTGAGGTGTACTTTTTTTTAAAATTTAAACTCAAGAAATTTGATCTCTCTTGATTGATAGATCCTATTTAAGTTTTAAGTTTTTATTTTATAAACGAACATCTATTTTTTAATTACTTTTTATAATATTTTATTTTATGGACCAAAGTGGATTTTTTGTAAATACTTTCCATAATTTTTTTATGAGTAGACATGAATTTTTTTAATTATTTTGTTAGTAACAAACATTACATCACAAACGTTACAACATCTCCCCATACTTACTTTACTTTACGTTAATTTTTTTACTTTACTTTACTTTACTTGCTTTTTTTTCACTTTACTTCTTTTTACTTTACTTTACTTTACTTTACTTACTCTTTTTACGTTTTATTAGATGTAACGCTACATTTTTTACGTTTTATTAGATGTAACGGTACATGACGTTAGAAGATCTCCCCCATACTGGGCTGTAGAGCACCTCATTTCACTCGGTGCAACAACTATCATTAAGGTAGTTAAATGCATGAATAGATCAACTTTTGATGCGACACCTTTTAATGCAATGAAATGTATGATTGATGTAATAATGAAATGCTAGGTTAGAAAATGACATGGTACTTTTTCTTTGAGACGATATTGACAGTTTGCTTCTTTGTTGTCCAAGGGAGTCCTATGAGGGACCCCGAAGCTTACTTAGCTGCAACGCTAAAGCATTTGACCTGTCTTATGTGCAAACGACAGGTAAGGAGTTTCATGATTGCAATAAATTCCAGTTTTCATGTAAAGCTCAATTCAACGTCGTAAATAAAAATAGCATGTTTAGAGATTGTTGCAACTATAAAAACGTACAGGTATGACTCGCATGCTTACACCTTTGCTTTCCAAGGTTCATCTTATAACTGAGTAAACTCAACCCAAGTTAACTGTCGAACAAGTATTTTATTAACGGCATTGTTGCTGTTATCGTCATTGTTCTAGTTGGTTGTAGTGATAGCTGTCATGTCGTCGTCATTTAGAATGATAGTACCAAATGTATGTATAAGTTATGAGCTTGTAAGCTCTTGCAACCACTAATATTCAATATATATGAAGAGATAAAAACAATAATATATGAACATGACTAACCAAACGTTATGTAGATACAGTGCAATTTAAGCTTTGGACTATATATATAATTTTTATTCTATTTATAACCAAAACACAACCTATCCAAAGTCTTTATGAAAAAAATAATGTGACTATACCTATTTTCGATTTAATGTCAATATTAAAACATATATCGGAGATGTTGGCAATATATGCATCATTAGGATCATGACAATACTATGTAAGTATTTGTAAATTAAATACAAACATTATAATGTATGAAAGTGATGACAATAAAGTGCAAACCTTGGAATTATAATCGTATAATGCATATAAGTTATTACTACTATGACAATTACGACATTGTTAAATATTGTTATGTTAACAATGAAACATGTAATATTTGTTATCACATCGAGGTACTGACAAACATTAAATGGATTTGGTAGGTCGTTGGCTCATCAATTTGGTGTCGGTCTCGAGCTATGGTAGGGATCACGTATCCAATCCTGCAATAAAAGCTTAGTACTACCTCCCTACCGAGTTATAAACCCAGAGATCCACGTAGATGTGAATGCCTCCATGCTCATCGAAGTATAAGGGTTATATGCCAAGCGTTTGATCGTACTTGCTCCACCGTATGCCATAGTGGCCATGTCGAAAGGTAATGCAGAGTGGGCATTAAATTCTATATGGGACAGGCCGTTGAATCAATTAAATTGGCATGTGTTTCGAACTGTAAAAGAGATCATGTAATGATCTTCCATTAACGAGTTGGCGCCATATCCCTGTCGAGTTGGATAGCCCATGTTACACGTAGGTTTGCTTTCCTTGTTGCTTGCTATTGTGGCAGAATAATATGCCCTAGTACTGGTTGTTGCTGACTTAAGTGTTTGCCAAGATGGCAATGTCAAACGGTAATGGAGGATGGCATTAAATGTTGATTTTGTTGATACCAAAGTAGACATAGCTGGCACTGTTGTAACCGTCGATGATCGTGAGTCTAAGCCGTCGGATGGTAACCCTAACATCTATCGTGTGTTTGAGTTATTATCTTGGAAAAGTGGTTCATTGTGTTATTGTTTGTGCTGGAGGTGGCCGACAGGCTGTCGAGATTTTGGTAGAAAGTTTGCAAGGGTTTCGAACCCGAGATCTATGAACTGGTGCAGAAGGTTACAGGTTTTAACCTCTGTAATGGTGTTGTAATTTTAGATGGAGTCCAAGTTCAGAGTGATGAAGTGTTGAAGGTTTGAATTTCTTCGTTGTAAGGTACAAATGCATTGCAAATAGCAAGTGCTTGCATTCTCTCGTCGAGACTGGAACGAACCCTTTTTCGTCGTCCTGAAGTACGCCAAGACTGGCCACAAGCGGTGAAGGTAAGCGTCCAAGATGAAATAATGTTTCTTTTACTGTACCTTGATTCTCAGTTTGATAGTAGCATGAGTCTAACTCCGAACTATTGTTTGTAGGTGCAGGGTGTAAAAAGAAGGTCTGACTAGGGTCTGGCGAAAGGAAAAACCACGCACTCTTACACCGGTAAGATTCGGGTCTTCCATACCCTCGTAGTGCTCTTCGTCTATGCCGTGGCTCTGTCGTTGAAGATAGTTGGGGAAATCTTCGAAACACTTTTATTTGACAGTGATACTTGGATGCTATATTTTGTAAACTTTGATGTTTATCGATTGGAGATATAACTCGTCGATTTTGAATATTTGGGCTCTTCTGCCTATTGAATTTTTGGGATAAACCCTGTGTAACCTTGTTTTTCAAAACATATTATAAACGTTGCTTGAGAGCTTCGTCTTTGTTTAGAGGTTATTATGTTGTGATGTTTGAGGTTCTGTGAGATTCGACTTGTTTTTGGTAATCGTTTGAGATAGTAAGAAAGAGAGCCGAGGTCTTGATCTCTGTGTAAGATAATACTTCTTTTGGTAGTACAATGTATGTTAAAACATTTGTATAGATATCTGGTTTGTTTATCTGGATACTGTAAGTTGATGTCGTAATTCCTTGTTTTGTAATGTTGATAAATAATAGAGTGAACTGTCGAAATGGTTTACAATAATATGTACATGGGAAACGAATAGTATTAAACCCTACATTCATGTTCTATTTGTATTTGGATAAAACAAAGATAAAAAATGGAAGACTAAACCTACAAGGGTTTGAAATGAAAACTCAACAAAATACTAATGACACTAACAGCTTTGTAATAGAATAGGTGAGTATAAACAAAGTGATGTTCACAGAGTTTCTATTGTTTGTTAGGATGATAATTAACACGATGTTTATAATAAGAGATAGAAAGCTATTTCTTATCAACAACAAAATATTTCTATTTAATCCATAGTCTGTTTGAACTGTAAGTTTATGAAATTGATAAAATAAGAAATAAAAGAAAAATAGTGTTTGTATGAGTGTATTGTAGAAACTTGAAAATTATAGAATGACTGTGAAAAGCTTTTGTATACAACATATAATTCAAGTTAATAGTATAGAAAGATAATAACCTTGAAAAACATTAACAGAGATAATGAAGTCAAGTGTCTGTAAACAATAAGAAAACTGGCAATGATTGTTATGTATAATCTTATTTGGATGATCACTATCATTTAATTGTTACTCTGTTATGATACATGCATACCTGTGATTTCTATATTTTTCTTTTATACAGAAAATTGATATGAATATAGAAATTATACCTTATTTAATTTCCCATAAAGCTCTGATACTTATAATACATTCATAGATACTATGCAAAATCTTTCTACTATTAGTTAACTTGGGAACAGAAAAACTGAAACATAAATAATTACTATCTATTTATCAAATTTAAATGGCAATTTGCCTATCTTCTAATCTACTTTAATTTGCATATCTCTACTAGAGTATGATGCTCCCAAACAGCATGTGGAAAAATGGGGATATTGATTTATCAATTTAACATTTAAACTTAAACATTCAGACTTAAACATTTCCATAATTAGATTCTTTTCGAAAGCAATTAAACAGAATAATACTAGATAAACAGAACATGATTATTAACTGAGCATAAGTTAGGAAATCTTTTAAAAACTTGAGAAACTCTGTAGGGAAACAAACAACTCAGGAAGACTGTTCCACCCAACCAAACTCCTGAAAACAGTCAAATACTGTCTTAGGACCCCCGAGCCTGTTCGTTGAACCGCCAGGAGGAAGAAACTTCAGGAATTAGGACTTCTTCTTGTTGTAGCAATAATCTTCTAAATCTTCAATAGGTAGCAGTCCAAAAAGATTTGCTCCTACAACTCTGTTTCTCCTCAGTAAATAAGCAAAAGTCAGTTTTCAATCACCACTAACCTTCCTTATTCGAATCTCTCTTGAAATCACCTAATTTACAAGAGGAAAATATTCTGCAGAAATATTGATTAAGGGCTGCCTGCCCAATTCGAATTTTTCTTTATAGGCTTCCTAGGCCTTTTCAAATGTTACTAGGTCATTAAATGAGCTGCCTGCTCACTCCCTCCACCTGGGGGATAATGCCCTTTTTTTAGGGGAAGTTGTCCCATAACCAACAGTTAGTGGTGTGATGTAACTGATGCCATGTGTCCCATACCTTCCAATAGCTTCCATTCCTCCTAGTGGGTCAGTGAACACTCATTCAACAATCCTCTTGAGTGTTTGTTTTCTAATTAATTTATTTAAATAATAATATTCAGTAATTACATTCATCCATGATCAAAACTGATCATAATTACAAAACTGATCATAATTACAAAACTTGTAATTAAATTTAACATAAAGTATTTTTGCAAATAAATAATAATGTTTAGAAATTTGGGTAGGTGACAGAGCTTCTCCAAAAACTTGAAAATGTGAATAGTAAAAGCTTATTTGTTTAATTTTTCTTATACACAAAGGAATAAATTTTTACCAGTCATGAATATATGAAGATACAAACTATAAAACTAATTTCAAATTTTATTTCCTAAAACATTACCCAAAACTGTAAAAACTTTATCATATATATGCTTCACACATACTTGTTATTTTTTATTATTTATAATCATAGGCTTTACAAATGCCTTGCACTGAAACATTTTATTCTTTACCTTTGTATGCTTTTAATCTCTATGCATGCAACTTTACATTGCGTTTTTTAAATAATCTTTCATTCTATTCCAAAATATGTTGTTCTTTTCTCATATCTTCCATCATATATATATATATATATATATATATATATATATATATATATATATATTTTAACCAGGAAAATAGCTATATTTCTATTATAAAAATATATGTAATAGTGTCCATACAATCCTCCATACAGGAGATAGCCAAAGTCTGACCGACATAAACCAAGACAAACCGAGACACATATCATCCAATGTCCACAACATCCTGAAAGTCCAATAGGAAACCATAGAATGTCAACATGAGAAACACAGCTCTCCAGTCATAAGGAGAAGGAACCCAAAAAAAATATTGTGTTGAAACTAAAAGAAAAAAATAAAGATAAAACAAACTAATAAGAATTACAGCCACAAAAAAAACCGAGCCTCCAAAAAAGACCCCAGTTACCAACATGAGGATGCTGATAGGGGAAAACTCCCACAAGAACTAAGATCCGAGTGGGACCAGAACTCAAAGAAGATACAACCACCATCAACCGTTAGAGCTCGCTTAGAAAACAAATCAGCTTGAAAGTTGTGCTCACGAAACAAATGGTTGATAGACAAGTGTTGGAAATCCTTTAGAAGAGATTCCACCATATCCATCCATGGGGAGAGCGCCAAAGAGTGTAGCGAACAACGGCCACATGCCCAATCAATGATTGTCAAAGAGTCCCCAACAATTTGCTTTAAAGGTATACATTTTTGCTTTGCAAAAAATAGAGTCATCCAAAGGGCAAGAAGTTCACCACATGTATTGGAGCCCATGCCGCCATTCATCCAGATATGATAAACTTTGTGTTGGTTAATCACAATGACCGTGCTGGCACCACATGTAGCTCCCCCACACTGAGAAGCCCCATCAAAAAATGTCAAAAGATCACATCGCAGGGGGATAGAAGCCCACAACTTTACAAGATTACCATGGTTGGGCGGAATAGCAACAGAGGATGACGAGAAAACAACAACCACCTTTCTCGCCAACCATTTAGGAGAAGTCGTCTTTCCTTCAAAAATGAGCAGGTTCCGTGCAAGCCACATTTCCCAAAGTATATACACATCCAATGGGGTATGATGATGGTTATACCTAATCCAATTCTGTAAACATAAGTGAATAGAGTCACCATTCCAAACGCCAAGATCAGTGACAATGGACTGAACAACACTCCACAGACTGACAGCAAAGGAGCAATGACAAAAAATATGGTTGATTGATTCGACATCCGATCCACATAAGACACAGTATTTTGGACCAATAAACCCCCACTTCAAAAGGTTATCCCATGTTAGCAGCTTGTTTTCCAATATCAGCCATATAAAACATTTCAGTTTGAGTGGCAAATGCCATTTCCAACAATATATATATATATATATATATATATATATATATATATATATATATATATATAATCATAATCTCCTCTTCACCTCCACCCCATTTAATGAGTCTCCCTCTCAACACTTTATTAAATAATGGTTTTATGCATTCAACAATTATCATTTAAAAGTTATGTATGTGAAATTCCTTAATAAGTAATATCAATATATTGTATAAATACATAATATAATATGATATATTTATTAACAAATAAGTGTATAGTCAATTTTCGTTAGCTTATTCGATTAAGGTGTGGGTCTCGTCTATAAGGTGACCCGAATTCAATTCTTTTTAGGGGTGACTTAGTTTGGAGGTGACACCCAAAATCCAACCAAGTTGAGACTGGTGCGGTCTAGGTTCGGTGCAATCCTCAAGTGATTTTGACGGCTTAGATGCCGCTAGGTCATAGTTTCTCAAACCACATGCCACTCGTGCAAATAAAAAAGATTCAAACAAACAAATCTATAATTAAAATATATGATATGCATTGTGACAATTGCAAAAAGCCAAAAAACTAACGCCTAAACATAAATATCTATTTTTTAAAATTATATCAAGTTTAGTGGTTGAGAGTTTTCTAACTAATTTGCAATTACTTTAGATTATACAATATATTGATAATCTTCTGAGGATTCTAGGTTTCAACCGAGGATCTTTCCCTACCAAGTACCTTGGTGTCCCCTTGACCGAAGGTATGATTCGATAGGTTTCTTGGCAGGATATGCTAGATAGGATGAAAAGAAAACTAAATAGTTGGACCCTTCGTCCACTAAACCTTCCTAGTCAGCTAGTTCTCCAAGCCATGCCGGTTTATTTGTTTTCCATGCTATCGGCTTCCAAGACGGTTCTGAAGGAGATTCGCTATATGCAGAGAACCTTTCTGTGGGGAGGAAGGGATGAAAAGTCAAAATTTTCACTGGTAAATTGGGACAGCATCTGCCAATCCAAACTCCGGGGTGGTCTCAGTCTGTGGGATCCAGCTATCCTAAGTGATATTTATGGTGCCAAAATCTGGTAGAGGTGGTGCACTCATGATAGTGAACCATGGGAAAGACTTTGGCATATCAAGTATGCAAGGGATAGAGAGAGATGTTGGTTAATCAGATTTAATGAAGAAAAGCAGGGCTCTCACATATGGCATAAAGCCTATCTTGGGAGAAAGCTGGTTTAGGATAAATTTTTTTGGGAAATCCATAATGGTGAGGAAGCCAACTTCTGGGATGATTCGTGGAACCAAATGCCCAAACTAGGGGATGATCCCAGATGGCAATCCATAAGGGATCAAGGAATGGCAGTAGGAAAGATAAAGGTTGGGCATTACTGGGAACACAATGCTCGGACTCGACATCAAACATGGCAGGATGCGGGACAATGGGATACTACCTCATCAGAAGAGCTCACCTCGTCTTTTAACCGAGTTCTTCAGGAAAGATTAATCAGGAGGAACATGGGTAATGATAAAATCTAATGGGGCCACTCTCAGAAGGGTACTTTTAGCATCAAAGAGGCCTATGATATATATACTCAAACCAATGAGGAGGTGGATAACATATGGAAGAAAATATGGAGTATGAATATTTGGTCCAAAACCTCGTTGCTTTGTTGGCTTGTTGTGCGGGGAAGGATTTTGACCAATGAGAACCTGAGGAAACGTGGGATATTGGGGCCCTATAGATGCCCTCTTCGCCTTAATCATGAAGAAACCATTGGCCACCTTCTTGATTCTTATTCCTTCTCCTCATCTATCTAGGATAGAGGAGCTTCTATTTTCAGTCAAAGTAATAGAATCAGGGGTCGGCCATATCAGACTCTCAGGTCATGGGATCTGAAAGCCTACTCAAACCCCATCATTGCGACTCTTTGGAGCCTTTTCCCAAGTATGGTTGTCTGGGTCAACTGGAAAGAGCGGAATACCCGTATCTTCAGGGACAAACAACAAAGGGAGGAGGAAGTTTGGAAGTGTTTGGCTAGATACATGAAGGAAACGATCCAGAGTCAACAATGGAGTGACACAGATAAAGAGCTCAATATGCAAGATCAATGAATTATTGAGGGATGGGGTCTGACACAGGCAGACTTGGCTGGTCTTCGACGGAAATTGGTTATGTGTCGTCCAGTAATTCCAACAAGTTGGTCACCTCCCCTCCAGTCAGGTTTCAAGATCAACTTCGATGGAGCGCCTCGTGGAAATCCGGGTCCAGCTGGTTTTGGAGGGGTGTGCCGAATAGTGAGGGGGTCATTCTAAAGATATTTTTATGATATATTGGTCATGACTCAAACAACTCAGCAGAACTAGAAGGTATCGTTGATAGCCTTGTTTTGATTCATTCAGAGGCTTGGTATCCTGCGGTCATTGAGGGAGACTCCCATATTCTAATTCGGATGGCCAAGAAACTACACCAAGGACAAATCCCTAAGAAAGTATCGTCTAGCGGGTGCTTGCTTTCCTGGTTGGAAATCCTAAAGGCTTTGCTCACCAATCAGATTGCCATCTCGTTTTCGCACGTGAAAAGGGATGCCAACAAAGTGGCGGACCTTTTAGCAAATCATGGGATTGACGTTGGCATCCATCTGGCATCTGGACCTGTGATGGATTTTCCTGAGGATGACTGGAAAAGATCCTGTTGCCACCTAGCAGAGATGGATGTGATGGGCTACAGACAACACATGACGCAGTTGGCCACCACATCGGCGAATGATAGGAGGAATGACAGTGCTATTAATGGGGAGCCACGCGCCCAGACTCATCATCACCAATGATGTCCATAGTACACACGGATAAGTCGGCTATTAAGGTCGATGGAAGATTTGAGCGAGGTAACATGAATGAGAAAGGTGGCGGGAGTTATTGGCGTACCACATCCGGCTCTTCACTCATCTGGGCGATAGGTTTATTAAATATGTTGCAGGAGCTCCTGCACCTCTTGCGATCAGGCTTTCAAGACCCAGTAGTTTCAATAATTAAGTTACAGGTCTTTATAAAGAGGAGGCTCCTCAATCTATGCATCGGTGCTTCTTTCTATAGGTCTTCGCTCTGGTGCATTAAGAGTGCTGGAAATTTCTGTGTGTGGGAGCAAGGGTGGTTTTCGGGAGTTAGACCACCTGAGTTCAGTGTTTTTATTATCATGGCACCTTCCCGTCACAATAAGGTTCACATTCTGTCAGGCCAGGAGGGTTTACGGAGTGTGGATGTTGGGGAATCCTCTGGGCAGGGCAGTGTAAGAGGTGGCAGGGTTACGAGGGCATCAACAAGAGCCCGTCTTCAGGCTTTGGCATCCTTTTTTCACGGACGTATTCCTCAGGCTATCCAAGAGGAGGTTGACGGATCCGTGTCGGCTCTGTGGAATGAGGTCCAGAACATTCCCATGGAAGACCTTATCACGGATATGACAGAATGGGTTATGGATCATGTTCATACTACAGGTCGTGCCTCCCTCTATGAGAGGACCCTGATGACTTACTGGGTTACGAAGAACCTTTTGGAAAACGTTTTGATGGAAGCTTACAACAAGAACCAGGGTGATACTAAGCCTGTTTGGTCTTGGAAGCTCCATAACCAGGACAATCGCATTATGCATGTTAAGATTGATGCTATTGCCAAGAAGATTGGCATGGTGTTTGTCGTTAAGCAGAAAGGGGACGAGGAACCAGGAAACACGGTCGGCGATGGAGCCAGGACTCCTCCGGTTGCTGATGGTGTGCAGACAAATACTCAGGCCCAGTCCAGTGCACTCAGGCAGGAGACGGACATTGCGGGTAGGGGTCTGCCCATAGTTACTATTGATTAAACAGTGTCTTGTTGGCTCTACTATGTTTGCAAGGAATTTTGTTACACAGTCAAGCTGCTTTAAGTCTTTTAGATAGGCTGTTTAAAATAGGATTTGAACATCAATGTTTATGTCAAATTCTTGTTTGGCGAAGTTTATGCCAGGAATAGTTCAGTTTAGTTTTGCAAAATTGTGGTATGGGATTCTTGTTTGCCTGCTTGTAGCTGGGAATGATCTGTGACTGTCTAGGAACAATGGGCAAGCTCTGTACTCTGAATACAAGCAGTAATATATAATATTTTTATTTACAAAGAAAAAAAGTGAATAGTCAATTTTCGTTAGCTTATTCGATTAAGGTGTGGGTCTCGTCTATAAGGTGACCTGAATTCAATTCTTTTTAGGGGTGACTTAGTTTGGAGGTGACACCCAAAATCCAACCAAGTTGAGACTGGTGCAGTTCAGGTTGGGTGCAATCCTCAAGTGATTTTGACGGCTTAGATGCCCCTAGGTCATAGTTTCTCAAACCGCATGCCACTCGTGCAAATAAAAAAGATTCAAACAAACAAATCTATAAATTAAAATTTATGATATGCATTGCGACAATTGCAAAAAGCCAAAAAACTAACGCCTAAACATAAATATCTATTTGTATTAATTATATCAAGTTTAGTGGATTTGAGAGTTTTCTAACTAATTTGCAATTACTTTAGATTGTATTGACATTTACACGATTTTTTTTTTTAGAATGTAATGTTTTATGAAACATTCATATTGAATTAAATTTAAAAAAACTTATTTTAAATTTTATTAAAAATATATTGTTAAGAACGTTGAAGGTATGATAAAGGAATCTTTGCATATTCCTTAAATTCCCTTTGTAATTTGTATCAAAACATTTAAACATAATATGTTAAAATTTCCATTCTTTAAATTATATTTTGAAATGAATCTATTATAACAACAATAATAATAATAATAATAATCTATTTTTAAGGTCACCGCCAAGCGAGACACCAATTTGGTGTATGAGATCCCCTTGTTTGTGGGACAAGGGACCCGCCTCTACACAATGATTTAACTGCTAAAGTCTACAGAGGTGTACATACCCTACCCCCCTCCGGATTTGGACCTGTGGCATCCTAGGAGGAAAAACATGCTCTTAACCGTTAGGTCCACTCACCAATAAATGACATTATGAATCTTTTGTGGAAATAAAAATATTTCAGTTTCATAGATACATCATGGCTTATATTCGTCGATGTGTCATGACACACTTCAATGAGGATGAATGGATTCTAGATTCCATTACGTAGAGTTAACTCTTTTCCTTTTCCATAACAAGCTGTTGGAGATTTGACCATTGCAAGTGGAGGTAATAAAATATAATAAAATATTAGAATGGAATTTGACGGCAAATTGTTTGTCACAAGGTCATTTGTCCATCAAATATGATGTGATATTTAATTTAATCGTCACAATTTTTTAATAAAACATCTAAACATCTTACAAAATGGTCTAAACCATCAAATTTGACGAATAGATTGGATTTGAAATTCCAACCTAATGGTCTAAACCATCAAATTTGACGAATAGATTGGATTTGAAATTCCAACCTAATGGTCTAAACCATCAAATTTGACGAATAGATTGGAGTTGAAATTCCAACCTTATTTATAACCTTTAATCCATACTATTTAATCAAACCAATGATGCAAACCATAGGATGCCAACTAATTATTTAACAAAATTCAAAGTCTAAACCATCAAATTTGACGAATAAATTGGATTTGAAATTCCAACCTTATTTATAACCTTTAATCCATACTATTTAATCAGACCAATGATGCAAGCCATTGGATGTCAACTAATTGTTTAACAAAATTCAAAAAAACACTTGAGTTTGAAAAAAAGAATATCAACAATGTGTTTGATGAAAATTCTGGACTAATTTTCCACTCAAAAAAGGGGCTTTTAGATATTTCTGAAACCCTTATTTAGGAAAACACTCACCTTTGATGTTACTTTTATGGCTACAATGATTAATGTTAAGGAGAAGATACAATTTAGTACTGCCTCCCAATAGATAAAGTTAGTAAACAAAATTAGAAGATACTAGCATGCTCATACAACATTTTCAAAGCGACAATCGTGTACCTAATGTTTCAATTGCAAGAAGGCATAGCAAAATGGGTAGTGTTATTTATTTGTGGTTAGAAATTTCTAGAACTCGTAAAGTTTATTAAGAACATAATGCCCTTTTTCAAAGAAACATTTAGTTGAGACAACCACGACTTAATGTTAAATATCCTCCTAACTCCTTGATTCCTACGAAGGTGCCATCCTTTTTCTTTGATGTGGAGAAGACATTTTCATTGCCAATATTGAAGATTGATCAATAATGTTTCAATTAGAAGGAAGGATACTTTTGGAGCATGGTTTAATTTACAATTTCAATAATGTTTGAGCCTCATTAAAACAAATCTTATCTTGGACAGTGAGAAAGGTTTTTTCATCATTGAGTTTGATTTCGAGAAAGATAAAGAATGGCTTTTTTTTTGTCAGAAGACCCTATAGTTCATGGAGGGCACAAGTTTTTTTAGGAAGCCATAATTTCTTATTTTTAATTTATATATAGGTTCTCTATCAAATATCCCAATTTTGCATAGTCTCCCTTTGAAATATCGGGGTTACTTAATTCTACAAACCATTGCTATTTTTTTTGGTAAATTTATTGTCCCAACACAATAAACTAATAACTATGTTTTTAGTATGTATTCATGTTGATTTAAGCAAAAACATTTTTGACTAAATTATTTTGGAAAGTGAAGATTGAAGTCGAACGTGACTTTTATATTATTATGCGTACTCTGTGTTGATCATGGACATGTGGTGATCTCATCTCTAAAGACAAAGTCTCTAAATACTACCAAAGTGAAAAATCGAAATCCTTGATATTGGTGGAAAGATTTGAAGATGGACCACCATTGGGAGGGTCCAAGTAAGTCGACCCTAGTGGAACCTACATTTGCAACTACAACAATTTCACTTATTTCACCTCTTGTAGGACAAGACAAAGACACTGATGAGGTCATGACTTTAGAAGCTACTCCATTGTCACTTGTTGAACCCTACAAGAGAAATCTTCAACGAAATGGAAGAGGATGCATGAATTGAATTCCTTGGAGCAAGGAAGGGAACTAATTCATGAAGTTTTTTCTTAAACGAGGCAAAGAAAATTACAATTATAACAATTCCAACAATACCTCAATGGAGTGGCTACTTAGATCAAAATCAAGATAAAAGTAAGAGAAAAAATCAAGAATGATTCCAGCTGAGATATGGCATCTAATGATAAAACAACACTTCATCATCTCAAAATAGGCATAGCTATGCTTTGTATTGTTTGTTGCACATATTAATCACAATATGATATCATCTTATTAAATATAAAGGATTCCCAATAATATAATTTTTCATGTATTCTTTTTTGAAAATAATATAAATTTATTTTTATTTTTTAATTTAAAAATAAAAATAATAAAATCTTCAATGAATAATGATGATGGTGATTGTGATTTTTCACTAAATTTTTTGGTTTATTAAACCTTAAGAAAAATGACAAAAAAATTAATTAATTTGTTTTTATACTTGAAAAGAATGGAAAACAACATTTTTAAATCTATATTTTGATGAGTTAATAATATTGGAAAGTTGATATTATTACAAATATTTTAAAATTAAAATTTAATGTAAACGTATACATAACTTTCTAATAGAAAATGTTTCTTATTTACCTTATTACAAAAAATGATTTTAAAAATTATCCAAAACTATGTTTAACTATAAAATCATTCTTATCTAACCATATTAATTATCTTATTTAAATCATTAAACTCATAAAAATTGAAATTAATTATGAGTTTAAACTATTTGCTTTTATTTGGTATGTCACTATTTTGATAATGTGTCCAATAAGATGCCACGTCGTTTAAAATGCTGAGTCCATTAAGATGCCACGTCGTTTAAAATGCTGAGTCCATTAAGATGCCACGTCATTTAAAATGAATTTGATATTTGCTTTTATTTGGTATGTCACTATTTTGATATATTTAAAATGAATTTGACAATGTCATTTACATTATGATTGCAATCCCATCAAATCCGTTGCAATTCACAACTGTCTTTTCCTTGGTCGAGTAAAAGTCGAATATTTAAGTATTGTAAGCGGGGATAGCTCAGTTGGGAGAGCGTCAGACTGAAGATCTGAAGGTCGCGTGTTCGATCCACGCTCACCGCATTTTTTCACTCTCCAGATTCTTTTCTCGCACCCGTCACGAGTGTTTCGTTACGGCCACGATTTACACTTTTTCTGTGCAATTAGAATGCATCCTTCTGTTGTTGCCAATGTTGCAATTTGGGCTTTGTTCGCGAGAGGTTTTGACTATCTGCATAACACCTCATCCGAGATAGTATTTAAAATTTTGAATATTTATTTTTAAATTTTTAAACTGGTATGCCATGTCTTAAGATTTTAGTTTGAGAGTACACAGAAAAAGCTACACTCATGAGCTATGCACATCGTCCAAAGAAGTGGCATGCAGTGTTTTCTTACGAGGTTCAAGGTGTTTTTGGTGGTATCGTGTGTGTCTTAACGGTATTTGTATACTCTATATTTATATCTTAACGGTCTTCTATAAATATTTGAATATACATTTTGTTATTTCTTATATCTTTTAATGTTTGAATTTCGTCCCTTTGCTTTTCAAAATTATGATACATAGAGTTTTAATCATTAATGCTTAAAATTTGCCAAAAATTGATACTCAAAATTATAATATATAAAAGTTTATATACACCTCACAATATTTCACTAAGAATACAATTTTATTTATTTTATTTTTAATATACAATTTGATAATATATATTTAATTTCATTCTAAATGCTTATACCAAAGACACATTTTTTTGGCATAGGGTTTGCAGCGATTGTTTATAGATTCACCGTCTGCTTACCCAATGGTTTTATGCCATGCATCTGTCATGCTTCTGCCATGCGTTCTCGACTAGTTTTCTCCTACACGCTTTAGGTTGATGGTCTCTTCACCCTGTTGTATCATGAATGGTTACCCACGACTTTCCTTCACCATCACTTCATCCGGGTTCTACACAACATGCCTTCACCATCACTTCATGGGTTTATTCCTACGATGTCTACGTCCTAGTCTGTTTTGTTGTTGTGTTCTACGTTTCTAGGTCCTGCTATGACCCGATTCCCACACTACCACAACCCTTTACCCTCTACACCATACCAATTTTTTTCCATTAATTCCTTTTTTACTCTCATGTCAACCAATAATAGAGGTCCCTAGACTTCTTTTCAGGGTATGGACTAATCTTCCATCCCCATACTGGTTGATATATTGCCTTCTCAAACTCATAATTTTATCCAGTTATTTCAATTTTGGGACCACTTTGGACTTTTTAAAATCATGCATTTGATAGGTATGGAAAAAGCTTATCATTACTATTTCTGCAAATTAGAGTTTTTACTTACATAGAAACTTCCAATTTTGCTTCGGTTGGATTATGTTGAAATCCCATTTCAACAACCTATGATAACTTGGGCATTGATGTATTGATTTGTATATTGCTTTACATATATTTTGATTCCCTTTAAAATTACACATAAAACTCATATTCGAATTTTCGGTTCGTATCCAATAATTCTCACAACTTATATTTCACGTCTTCAGTTCAAGTTCCATAACTTTGAACCTTGTATTCTACTTCTCCCTATTCAAATCCAGTCCTATCCAAACTTGGATTCAATTCTTCTAGTTGAATCCCACCCATTTAAAGATCATACTACACTTTTCCTGGTTTGAATCTTGGCCTTCCCAAACCTTGTATTTCATTTCTCCAGTGTGAATCTAGTGATACTCAAAGAAAGTATTTTAGTTATGCCCATTAGAATCTCCTCTAAGTAAAGCTTGTATTTGAATTCTTCCTCTTTCTTGTTTATGACAAAGGGAACAAGAAAGCAGAGATATACCATCCAAGCAAACCCCATATGCCATTGATTTAATCCATATGCTACATGACTCTAGAACTAGTCTAGATGAATAAATATTATGCTCTTATGTAGCTGGAACTTGTATCATATTACAATCATGGTCCCTAAATGACACATTGAGATCATCTCCACCAAGGTGCCACTCTTATGGTTCATCCCCTTCTCATTATAATTGTGGTTTATACCTCCCCAATTTGGAGTTTTTTTGTCTAGGTTGACATCGATGGCCACCCACCTAGTCCACTAGCTCAAAACACAATTTTCCATCTTAGTAGTTTTTTATGGTTTTTCTTGCGTCCTGGACTTTCGGGGCCATTTTTGAGGCCCTAAATGACATTTTTTTGGCATGACAATGCCCATTGATAGTGAAAGGCATGTAATGGGCCATTTGGAATGTGTACTTCTCGGTTAGACCTTTTGACGGGCTACTAAGCACCCCAAATGGAGATCGTATGCATAAATTACACCCCCTAGAAGTTGACGTATCAACTAACCATATTGGGGCCCACAAACCTTTTGGTGTTTCCTCTTCCGGGGTTAGGGTTTTATATGTTTAGGGTTTTTCATTGATTCCTTATGTTAAAAGGCACTTTTTGCCTCATTGTAAAAATACTTCTTGCGAATGCATGTAGTCATCGCATCTCTTCTCAGAGATAACCTACCACCATTCTAGCGAGTTCATTTCACTTTGCATTTTTACAGTTCCTGCAAATTTCATTCATTAATAGAAATTGAGTTTATTGTATCTTTGTGTTTCTATCATATTTCTGTGTTTCATTTATTTCCCTCATAAATATAGATCAATGGTATCAGTGTGGTTTGCTCTTTATTTGTTTCTCTATGCATGTCTCCAACATGGTTATGGTAAAAAGAGTTGGGACTCGAGCTACTTGAGGCTCTCAAAGACTATCCTCTTCAACATTGATGGACGCCCATGGCGGAAGAAAAGAGAGACAAGGGATCAAGAGATCCTATTAAGTTGTTTCTCAAGGAAGACCTAGCGTGACAGATGGACGATATGATAGATAATTTTGACCAAATCTTTCAACGGTTGTCGACAACAACAAACAAATCTTTGTCAAGCGACCACTTTGGAGGCACTTCCCCCTTCAAGGTACACGTTAATTTTGATATTACCGTATTTGAAGGTTAGATAGATGTGCATGCTTTGGAAAAATGGTTAAATCAGCTAGAAGGGTATTCTCTTTCCGCAAATTTTCCAATATGGAAAATATCACCTTTAGGCTCCTTAAGGTTGTCCCCCATGTCTAGAATATTTGGGGGCAATCCCACTTCAACCTCTTTTATGTATGTAATTAAGGAACAATATTACCCTGTTGGAAATTATGAATAATAGTACATGAAATGGACCACATTAAGTCAGGAGAGGGACCAAACAATGTCAGAGTTCATAAATACCTTCCATACCTTATGCACCAAGATGGGTATCATAGACTCCAAGCGACATCTCGTTCTAAAATACCATGGGGGTCTACATAGGTACATCTAAATAGAAATGGAGATTTTGGACATCTCTCCACTGGGATTTGTTTATCATTATGCTGTCAAAATCGAGCAAAAAATTAAGTAGATAAATAAGCAAGAGTTTGGATTTTCAAATGCAACACAAGAAAAATAGGGCAAAGGCATCCCTAGTCCAAAAAAAAATGGAAAAGAAAGGATGGACAACTTGAGGACAACTAGTCTAAGCCACAAGAAAAGAAGGGTAATGGGAAGACGAAGAAAGACACCGGGAAGTGGTGCGAGTTCCAAAACATCCCCTGGAACAACACTGATGAATGTCGCTCGAAGCAGTGATTGGTGGCCGAGTTGAAAGCCTCAGAGTCAGATCCAAACCCTAACTTTGATTCATAGTTAGACAAGGGGAAGCAAATCCTTGATGTAGAACCTAGTGCTACAATTACTACCACCAAGGTTTAGCCCAACGAAACAGAGGAGTCAGAGGAAGTTAAGCGCCATTTTCGGTTGTAGATGTGGGTGAAGGGTGCTCCACTGCATTTCATTTTTTATAGTGGCAGCCAAAAGAACCTCACCTTAACATAGATCATCATGCAATTGGAGTTTCCAATGGCACCACACCCGCAACCATACAACATCGGGTGGCTTAGCCATGGACGAGATCTCCACATCAGCCAACATTGATGCCTACCCTATGGAATCAATCCCTTCAAAGATAATCTATTGTGTGGCATTTCCCCACTTGAATTTTTTGATCTTTTAACCCAACCATATATGTGGAAACATCATGTTGTATATAATTCTAGACCTCGTATTATCATTGTTATTTTGTGCAGACAACTGTACAGGATACTAGAGGTAGCTCCACCTACTACAATCTATTTGATCTTTGTTAAGCAGTGCAAGAAGGTCATCTCCCAGACTGGAAAAATTTTCCTCTTCATGATTTGTTCTCACAGTGAATAGAAGGTTGTGGCCACATCTATAGCCTTTTCACATGGCTTCTCTACTGACAATAGAATCAAGTGTAAAAAGTCATGGAAGAATACTAAGACATATTAGCCTCACCTACCAAAGTGCCTACGCACTTTCAAGTCAAGCACTTAATCGATCTGATCCACAATGTGCATTTACCTAATTGTCCATTATATTGACGCTCTCTCCTTGAATGTAAGGAAATCAAGCACTAGATTCAATAGTTTCTCCAAAAGGGGCACGTTCGACCTAGCTCCTCATCCCGTGGAAGCCCAATTTTTCTCATGTAGAAGAAATATGAGACTTGTCGAATCTGTTATGATTACAAAGATCTAAACAAAATCACAGTTAGGAACTGATACCCAATTCCACGAATTGACGATCTTCTTGACCAACTCAAGAGAGATAAGTACTTTAGTAAGATTGATTTGAAGTTTGGATACCACAAGGTCTTAAGAGAATCAACTGATGTATGGAAGACTGCTTTCAAGTCTAAAGAAGGTCTTTATGAGTGGTTGTTCATGCCCTTTGACTTGATGAATTCCCCAACAAATTTCACAAGGATGATCATGGACAACAACTTGTGGACTTTCATCAATTCCTTTATGATTGTATATCTGGATGACATCCTCATCTTCATCAAGAGTTAGGTAGAACACTTGAAACACATTCATCAAGTCCTCCACACTCTGCGGAAACACAAGCTATATGCTAACTTAGAGAACCGATCCTTCGACATGAACAAGGTCCAATATGTCATATAAATTATTGATGAGCATGGTGTGCATGTGGATCCAACCAAAATCCAAGTCATTCACGATTGTCCAACCTCGACCACACTAACCAAGCTCTAGATCTTCTTAGGCCTTACCAACTTCAATCGCAACTTCGTGTTGGGATTCTCTCATATTGGATGGTCCCTCAACCAAGTGACCAAGGGTGGTTGCAAAGCCAAATTTGGGTGGGCCAAGTCACAACAAAAAGCATTTGATGATCTGAAACTTCATTTATGCTCAACTCTGGTGCTTGCCTTACCCGCTTTGTAACAACCTTTTGAGATTGAAACATATGCTTCAAACTACGTTGTGGGCGTCGTTCTCACTCAACATGGTCATCTGATGGCCTATCATAGTGAGACACTCTCAGATGTCATCCATAAGTACACGACCTATGATAAAGAGATGTATTCCATTGTACAACCTCACCACCAATGGAAGCATTACATTCTAGGAAAGGAGACAATCATCCATATGTATCACAAGCCTCTGCAATTCATGTAGATGCAAGAAAAATTACATAATGACCACCATCAAAAAGTGGTTCACATACTTGAAGTAGTTTCACCTAAACGTTAAATATAAAAAAAAAGAGCACCAATCACATTGTTGACTACCTTAGTTGACCTCTAGTTGCAAAACTAACCATGGTGCTTGACTCTTGTAGGCACGAGATCTTTGGGTGGTCTCAAATATATGATAGTGATATGGAATTTGATATGTCCTACCATATGTTGGGAGCAGGAAAGTTTTTTTTTACTTTCATTTGCAGGATGGACTATTATGCCATCTGGGTCATTTGTATGTTCCTTCAACTAAGCATGCAAAGTTTATTTGGGAATCCCACTACAATTGGGTGGCAGGACACTTTGGCATGAAGAAGATAGTAGCAGTACTACATAAGTATTTCTATTGGCCAAAGCTCCTCTATGATGTTAGTAAGCATCTTGGATCCTGCACTAATTACTCCATTGCCAAGCCAACCATTAAAAAATAAGAGATGTACACCCCTCTACCTACTCTCGACAAGACTTGGGAATCCATCTCGATGGACTAAATGTTAGGTCTTCCTTCAACCAAGCATGGCAATGACTGTGTATTCATGGTTGTTGATTGATTCTAAAGATGGCCATTTTGACATCATACAAGAGGAGTATCAAAATCGAGGCCATTTTCGAGCTCTTCTTCGAGTATGCATGGGTACATTTTGGAATCCCATAGACCATCATACCATATTAGGACAATAGGTTCTTAAGTACATTCTTGTCGAGTCTCTGGTCACTGTTGGACACCAAGCTCACCAAATCCACCACCTTCCACCCCCAAAATGATGGATAGATAGAGATCATCAACATGATGATCATGCACATCTTACACATGTACAACTCCAAGTATCCACACACATGGGATGAGAGCCTTCTGTATGTTCAACATAGCTACAATTGATCCCTCCATAGCTTTAACCTTCATTTGGAGGCCGCGAGTGGCTCCAATACCACTGGGCCACATCGTGCACATACGGGGTTAGGGTTTTGGATGTTTAGGGTTTTTCATTGATGCTTTATGTTAAAAGACACTTTTGGTCTCATTGTAAAAACACTTCTTTTGAATGTGTGTAGCCGTCACATCTCTTCTCAAAGATAAATTGCCACCATTCTAGCGAGTTCTTTTCACTCTACATTTTTACATATCCTTTCATTAATAGAAATTAAGTATTATTGTATCTCTGTGTTTCTGTCATATTTATGTGTTTCATTTCGTTCCCTTGTAAATCCGGATTAGTTTTGGTCTCCTAAACCGTCCTAAAATGAAGACATGTGCTCTTAACTACCTATTTCTCTGGCTCTCAATGCGTAATATTTGGCGAATCAATACTTTCATATGCAATTACTCTAGAACCTATTGATCTGATATCTTTCTAGATTAAAACCAAGATAATTGGAGACAAATAGTTCGCACTGATTTTAGTTTTGAAACTTTGTTGAGCAAGCTCCACCGATTTAACCCACTATTGCATCTGTCTTCCATTGAGATTCTTATATAGCCCAACATACTAAGTAAAGCAAAAACAACACCAAAAATTTGCTACTGAATGCAAGAGAAGATAGACTAGGGGAAGAAAGTGTTGCAAGCCTCCCCACTTTAGAAACTAGCTAAGGACCTTCCAATAAAATCGACCAGCCAAAAGTTGGATTAATCGAATTGGATTTTTGGGGAAGATGTGAAGGAAACCAATTCAATGTTGTGGTCATCGAGAAGACCACATGTAAAATAATTTACCTCATCAAAAGGATAATGCCATGGTTGTTCACAAAATTGAAAAGGATACTACAATGAGTGAACCATTCCTTTATTTTATGCTACATTGGAAGATCGCTAGGTAGATCACCAATCAATTCTGGTTGAATTTGAAGGGTTGTAAAAAAATCCATTTTAATTTTATTTTATATACGGTCTAGTTCTCACAATTATGTCACCCCTAAAGTTGTTGAAACTTGTGCTTAAGTATGCGAACATGATAATCCATGGCTAGTCCAACTATCGATTGGAACATATAAAAGGTTAGTAAATGGGGGAGATTTGTCCATTAAATTTGAATGGACTATTTTCATAACCAAACTTGAATATGTTTTCAATTGGTCTTACGATGTACCCATTGGAATGGAGTGGTTGGAAACACATTGAATTAAACTTGGTTTCCACAACAAGACTTTTCATTACAATGATGAAGGAATAAACTCAAAGATGTTAAGAGGAATTCCAAGGAAAATCTCTATAAGGGATATTTCTTCCATGCAACTAAAGAAATGTTACATAAAAGGATGTCAATTATATGTTGTGCATGTATTGGAATGAACAAAAGACAAAGATCCAAAGAATGAATATTTTCCTGTATTACAAGAGTTCAATAATGTAATTTCAGATGAAGTGACAAGACATGCTCCAAAGGGGGATATTGATTTCTCAATCGAACTTGTACTTAGAGAGCTAAATGACCTGAAAATGAAACTAAGAGAGATAGTGTATAAACAACACATTGAGCAAGTGTGTATCCATAGAAAGCATGTTTGTTTGTGAAAAAGAAACATGGAATTCTTAATCCATGTATTGACTATATATAGATGAATAAACTTGCATGAAGAACAAGTATTGACTATGACTATTGACTATAGATATTGAATTGAATATGTATTAACTATTGACTATAGATAGATGAACAAACTTGCATGATGTGTGGGGATTTGCAAGAATACATTTATATGGAACAACCTCTTGGATTTGTTTAGAGTGACTCCAACCTTGTTTGCCACCACAAAAAATCCCTTTTATGGCCCCAAACAAGCTCCTTGGTATTGGTATGAAAAAATGGACCATTCCTTCTTGACTCTATCTTTTCCAAATGCTAATTTTACCCTAATGTCTATACCAGGAGAGTATGTGACCATCTTCTCATACTTGTACTTTATGTTGATGGCCTTATACTTATTGGTAGAATCCCCAAACTTATAGCCTATGGGAAATCATCCATCCTTAAGAAGAATTTTGAAATGATAAACTTAGGACACTTGCATTATTTCCTTGGCCTCTAAGTTTTGCAACCTAAGAAGATATTTTTGTGTTCAAACATAAGTATGCATGCAACCCTATTTATCGCTTTCACATGAATGATTCTAAACTAGTGCAATATCTCTTTCAATTTGGAGTCAAAAATTCTATCACTTATACTTCACCCAATGTGGATGCCACTTTGTATCAAACATATAGTTAACAACCATATATATTTAATTCATACTCAATCTCAATTCCCTTATGTTGTTGATTTTTTTTTTGGTACATGATAAAACCCCATGAAATTTGGGGCATTATATTTTTGTTTGGTATAGAAGTATAGTTCAAATAAATCCACTATATTGGTTGGTTTTCTAGATTCTAATTGGGTCAACAACCTCGATGATTGAAAGTGTATTGTAGGATATATTTTCAACCTTGGTTTTGGACTTGTCACTTGGGCTTGCAAGAAACAAAAACTCCTTTCTATTTATTCTATAGAAGCAAAGTGTCAAGTAGTAGGTACCAGTCAAGATGATTTTTGTCTTTGACAGATCCTTTTAGAGTTTGGATTTCAACAACAACATCTGACCACACTCTGGTGGTACAATTAGATGTCATTTGGCTCTCCAAGGAGCTCATTAAACATCAACACAAAAATAAAATTGAGCTACGAACATACTTTATTTTGAAGCTTCTTAATGAGCACACTCTTGAAGTGCTCTATAGTCATACAAATGATGAAGTTGCTAACAATTGTCCCTCACAAAATCACGATTCTTAAAGATTTGATATATGTTAGGTGTTCAAACAATTTTCATTAAAGATTTATAGGATTTAATGCCTCCCTACTCATTTTATCACTTTGTAAATCCTTCAATCTTATTCCAAGTTTTTCTTAAGGGGGGCTGTTAGGATTTTTAAACACTAGAAGTTAGTGAAGGCCAATATTGTAGCCCCAAGGTTCATGTGGTTACCATAGATACATTATATGTTATAAGCAAGCATACACAATGATACATATACAAGAGACGAGACAGATAGAGAGAACACAAGCCTTTATATTAACCAGCAAGAGCAGAATACGATCATAGAACCAATCTAACTAGTACATCGGCTCAATAGCCTATATATATATCTTGTCAATATAGTTATATAACCGTCTGTCGGTCTAACCGACCGACCTAGCCTATACTAGTCGACGCGACATGTCGACATATGATTCAGAGTGGTCGGGCAGAAGGCCTAGTCGACAGGCCGACCTAGGCCCCTCCAACATCTCCCCCACCTCAAAATCTTTCTTCGTCCCGAAGAAATGGAGAGATCAAAATACAAAAAGAATCATTAAGACGGTTATGAAGAAGGTAAGCTGGAGCTGGAAACATCCGATATCTGTAGACAGGCTTCAAGAATAACTTCGGCAGAAAGAGAGAGATGGTGCTGGAACTCTTCCCAGGCGCGCAACAAATTTTGAATGTCGACATTAAACGCCGTGAGCTTCGAAAAGTTTTCCATCTTGTTGTGGGTGGATATAGCCTGTAAATGGATCATGTCGGGTCCAAATATGGTGATTGTTTCTTGAGTAGCAGCAAGTAAATGTCAAATCCGGGGCTGAATTTCTTCAAGTTTGTTGAGGCTGCAGCGTGCTTGAGATATCCACTGTGTTTCTTGTTTTTCTAATTTGTCCAGTTTTTTATTTTCCATGATGATCTGATTATCAAATCTTTCGATAAGTATTTCTTCTGCAATCAAGCGCTGTCGGTGAAGTGTGCCTAATAGTGTCCTTGTCTTTTGCAGTTCTTTGTAGACGTCACCATAATGTACATATCAATTGTTCAGAACTTTAGCGAGTTTTTCTGCTTGAATATCATACTGTTTGAGTAAATTGAAAGCTTCTGAGAAGTCTATAAATTGATTTTCCATGAGAGAAGCTACTTTGATAGCCTGGTCATGTTGTCTTTTGAGCAGCTCGGATTCTAACATTGACATGACAGACTCGAATAACTGGTATGCTCTGTGAAGAGGTGATGTCGTGTCGGTACTGGATGGAAGTGGAATAACTTGTTGAGCTAAGTCTTAACACTTAGCAAGAAACGTAGTCGTTTCTTCCTGTAGCTGGTCTTCTGATTCATGTTGATGATATCTTTGTGCTCTAAAAACTGCATCTTCGAGTAAATTAAGCTCTTCTTGCGATGCCAACTGTGGATGATAGCTGGCAGTAGCTCCAAATTGATCTAAGTAGACTGAGAGAGTGTTTTCTGATTGAACTTGCTGCGCTTGCTGTGTTTGTAGTTGCTGTTGAATTTCTCTCTCTTTATGCTTCTTTTCTTTATGTTTCTTCTGGCTTCTTTTCTCTTTTTCTTTGTCTTTACTTACGATTTGTTGTTATGGCCCCTTTTCTTTGTTGGCTACTGCTGGATGCATGTCGATGGCTGATTGTGTGCTAGCAACATATTTTTCTGCCTGGACTTGTATACTTGGTTCTGCTTCTATGGTAGATGGATTTTCATGTTCAACAGTTCCGACACTTAGTGGAATTTTTGCTGGTACGCTGGATGTATCCATATTGCTTGTACTAATGTCTGGAACATTGGTTTGCTCTGGTGGTTTTGTCGTGTCGGCTGCAAAATATTGAGTTGTGGCTGGTTCCTTGGCTTGAGCAGAGGCGGCTTCAACTACTTCTGTCGTGATTACTTCTTTGTTTTGCTGCTGTGTCATCGGACTAGACTTGGATCCGTCGACAGGGAGACTCGACTGACTTGTCGAGAATGATGGCAGGTCGATTGATGTCAAAAGTGGACTCAATGAAGTGGTACTGTCGAACGTACCCGAACCGACTGGACTTGAATCAATTATAGATTCGACATGGGGAGTGATGACTTGGGGGGATTTTTCACTTTGATCGACTGCAGCTCGAGGTGGACTCATTTTTTGTGGTAATGATGTGACTGGAAGAGGGGTATAGACAGTTGTTTGTTGTGAATAAACTAGACCTAATGGTTCGGGGTTTCTGGTATGATGGATCTTTTTGTGATTGACAATTTCTGGTACTGTCGATGATAAAGGTAAATTGTTGATTTGAATAGTGTCGGGGGGAGCTAGGTTAACCGGGACGGTGGCCTGGGTTGCAAAGACTGGTTGTTGAATGACCATCTCGCACCAGTTGGGACATAGTGTCGGAAGGTTTGCAATAAACGTACTCAAAGCAGCATCTGCTGGATTAATAGGAGTAGGTAATGCTAAAGGAGTGGTTTCTTCTTCTACTGCGGTTGGGGAAGAAGGGGGAGTAAGAATGGTCAGGTCGACATGGGGTTCGACCATAATTTTTGGTTTTTTAACAAGAATTCTAGAAGGTGGGTACTTATCTGTTTCCATAAATTTTCTGAACTGGTCTTCGACAGGTAATTTATTCTTGGCTGCATCTTCGAGAATCTGAGTTGCGGTGTCGTACAATTCGATCTCGTCTTCCTACATAGGTTCTTGAAAGGTTGCCTTTATTTTTCCTTTCCCTTGAGTCGGTATCACCTTGTTCTGTCGGGCTATAAGCAGTTCAATTGCTACCTTTTGTATATTGTAGTCCGTCAAAAGATGCTCTGGATTGTCGGACTCTGTACTGCTGTTCGACTGCTCCGCGGCTTCTACTAATTCATTGTGTGGAGTCTGTGTAAGTGCTAGTACGTTAGGATTAGGTATTGGATCAGGTTGATAAGTGAAAGTGTGCATGTATAACCGGCTTTCATACGCTTCTTCCTTTTCTGCATCGCTAAGTGGCTCGACATAAGTGAAATTGACTTTTCTTGCTTGGGGTGGAATGGCTAGTACTTCATTGGATTGTCGACTCAAATCTGTGAAAAATTCATTTACTGATGGGTAGAAGTCGAGGAGTTTTTCCTGACCTGCTGCTCCTTCCATGAACCAAACCGCTGTATCATCCAAAGAGAGTTGGATGTGTGCTGTCAGGGGTATACTTCTTCGGATGTTCTGTGGAACCCTCCATCTTGTCGCCTTTGTTTTGAGGTCTATAAACCAGGCTTCCAACCAAAGTTTAACCGTCAGTGGACCATATCGGCTTGCTCCTGGAGCAAAACAACGGAACTTCTCCATAAGGACAATTTGTTCTTATGAGAATCCTTGTTTCCTTTTGGGCGCATGTGGGTCATAGAAATCCATATAAGAACAAATGGGCAATGGATGCTGGTCCCTTCCTCTTGGAACTTGTGGCATGTGTACTTGATTATGTCGGCCAAGAAGTCTTCCCACTTGTATACTTTGTCACGCATAGCCATATTCTTGATAGCTTCCAACATGTCGGTCTTCAAATCTGATCCCCTTCCTATCCGTGAAAGTGCACGCGACACAATCTTGGCAGCAGTTTTATAGTTACCATATACAATATGACTCACAGCTATGCCTCGTGAGTTCTTTCTTGTGGGAGTAGTGACAAATTCGTTGACCAAGTCCGCTCCTGAACTTGTCGGTACAATGTCTCCCTTATGTGATAAACCGGTTATTTTGTGGATAAGTGCTCCATTGATGTTGACTGGAACATCGAAATAAAGCTTACCATTATGATATCTGCTAACAATGAATTGTGTAATGATTTCTTTAAGTCCTCCGAAGCTATCCAACAAGGGTGCCTTCATGTACTGCAAAATTGTGGTTGTCTGCAGCCGCTGAGCTTCCTCCCTCCAACGGTTGTCTGATTTCTTCCCCCAATCTTCAATGTCTTTCCAAGCTCTCTTCCAAGTAGGTTCTAACGCTTTTGCATTGCGAATCATCTAGAGTCTTGTTTCCAATGGTGATTGTTCTTTTTCCATCTCTCTAACCATAGTCGCAACGGCCATGGTAGCTATTAAGGTTTTCCTTGGGGCCATGGCGGATTCAGGGTTCAAGAATGTGAAAGTTGCTTTAGCAGGGTCAGGGAGCTCTGTATCTTGTAGTTCAAGTTCTCGGGAAAAGAGTTTCCAAGAATCCTCGAGCTCTGGATTTATGGTGGAGTTACTCGGAACAGGTGAACGGGACGTAGAGGCCTATATTGATGGTTGATTTAACAGAGGTATTAAATTGGGCTTATAGGACATCGGTGCCTTGTCAGGTGCATTACTTCTGGCGTCGCGGGTATCTTTAGCCTTTATTTCTTTGTCATCATGATGCCGCAATACCTCGTTTGCTGTGTTATGTCGACGTCCTTCTCTAAATGAGTTTTTTCGGTCCAAGCTCCATTGTTTATGTCGTGCCTGATTTTCCTCTGCAACTCGTCGGCGTTCTTGTCGATGTCTATAATATCAACGGTTATGCGTCAGGATTTTTTCTTTGCTCTTTCCATCCTTATTCTGCCAATCTCTCGTCATTTTGCTTTTGTCATGCTTTGTTGTTTACTTGATTGCTTATAGTACTCTCATTCAGTTACTTCTAACCGTTTTTTTTTTTGAATGTTCACGACTTGTACCGTTTAAGTCGGGCGTCATTTACTGCTTTCTTGAAAACATTTCCTTGTAGCGTTTTCAGTCGGACTGATATGTTGGGATTTAATGTTTTGACAATATAGGGTCCCATCCATTCTGTATGCAACTTCTTTGATTTCCCTTTTACTCGGCTATTATAGAGGAGTGCCATGTTTCCAATTGACAGATTCTTCTGTTTGATATTTCTGTCATGCCACGCTTTCTATTGTTGTTTTTGGACTTGTTGATGTTCTATCGCCATTTGTCGACTTTCATCCAGATTCGACAGTTGTAATAGCCATTCCTGTCGATCATCTTCGACATCAATGTGCAAGACTGTTGCAATGGTCGGTGTTTGTCGTCGAAAATGCAATGGGACGACTGCTTCTTGTCCATAGAAAAGTGAGAAAGGTGTCTGACCTGTCGTTGTTTTGTATGTTGTTCTGTATGCCCAGAGAACAACATGTACTTTGTCATCCCAGTCGTCTTTCTCTGTGTTGCATATTTTTTTCAGTCCTCTTGTAAGTGTTTTATTGAATGATTCTACTGCGCCATTCGACTGAGGGTGGTATGCTGTGCTTATTCTATGATCAACTGCAAATTCCTTGGTCAGTGCTTCAATAGTTTTGCATACAAAATGCGTACCTTGGTCACTTATCAATGTTAAAGGGAATCCAAAACATGTTATGATATTTTCATAAATAAACTTGGTGGCAACTTCGCTTGAACATGTCCCGACTGGCTCTGCTTCTGCCCACTTGGTGACATATTCGACAACAGTGATAAGATATTGAGCACTTGTCCTCCTCCCCACTACTGGAAATGGTCCAATAAAATCAATAGCCCAAATCTCAAACGTTCAGCTAGGGTTAATTGGAACTAGTGGCATTTCTGTTCTTGGGAGCGGTCGACCCATACGCTGACATCTATCACACTTAGATACAAATTCTCGACAGTCTTTATGAACTGTCGGCCACCACAGTCCGGCTTGCGGAATTTTTCTAGGTGTTATGTCTGCATGATAATGTCCTCCCGCCAGTCCAGCATGAGCCTCTGCAAGTATATCCTGTCGTTCATGCTCTAGTGCACATCGACATAATATATCATCCAATCCAAGTTTATAGAGGAATCCATTGATCAAAGTATAGGGAGCTGCTTTCATAGCCAATATCTTCCTCTTTTTCTCAGTCATTCCTTTAGGGGCTTTCCCATCCTCGAGAAATTGTGCGATTTCCGCAAGTTCTGAAGGGACTGCTTCGATACGCAACAATTGTGTGTCCGGCAAGTCATCTTCGATTCCTGTCGGCTCTTCTCCTATGTCGACTCTCGACAGGTGGTCTGGTCCGACGTTAGCCTTTCTGGGTTGAATAATTACTTCGAATTCAAATTCTTGAAACAATAAGAGCCAGTGACACAACCTCCCATGATGCAATGGTTTATTGACTAAGTATGAGGCCCCTCCAATAGTCAACTAGGCCTATTGTAACATTAGGTTAAAGTGTGATTTTATTGTGTTTCCTTAGTGCTCTTTTGTACTTTACAAATTCAATGGTCACAATCATGTCCTAACATGAGTTATCTAATGGTTCATACATCTCCTTGAAAAGTCTAATGATAGTTGATCCATGGCTTAAAACTCAATTGGTCAATGCTGTCTATTTAAAAAGCATGGAGGTTCATATGTTGATGATCGATTGTGAGAAATATAATTTATTCTTCTTTGCATTAATCAATTGCCTCAAGTGGTCATGTTGTCTAGGGCTATGGGTTATTTCCCTCTTTGAGAATTTTAACCATGTAAACAATGGTGTCCTAGTCTTTGATCTATATGTGTGAATGTTTGTTTTAAGGTGTTTGGCATATGTGGATATACCTTGTTTTTCGAACAAAATCATAAAGATACATCAGGTATAGGGTTGTCTTGTAGAGCAATCCCTAAATAAAGGCTTAAAAAGGAGGTCAACCTAGAATTCACACGTCTTTTGATTGGAAGGTTTGATTAAGATGATTAAAAAATCGTTGGAAACAATAAAGATATGAGAATATAATAATAAAATTTGAACAAATTGGGACAATTATTTGTATTATAATGAAGTTAGAAGTTAGGGTTTCCTCAAAATGAGGATACAATAGGTTGGTTGACGTGGTACCTTGAGGGTGAAGTTAGAAAATGGTACATTGATTACCCTTTTGAAGAGTTTGAACATCAACTCTCCAAAATTAATAATGGTTAAAATAAAGGAACAATTAGGGTTTCTGCGATTATGCAGAATTCACTGATCTTGACGGTTGATTGAATGCTTGTGTAATCTATGACGACTTGGAGTCAAGCCAATTCATAGAATCGGCCTAGTACCAGCCAAGGTAAAAAAAGTGGGAATTGGTTTTTGCGAGTCATAGATTACACACTTTCTCTCCAATCTGATTTTTTGGTTTTTTCTGCTTTTCGCTTTCCTCCATAGTAGATATTTTTTGATTTTTAGTGGGGTCCTTTAAACCCTCTTGGCCCCTGTTGCCGTCTCCACTTTATTGGCACCTGTCTCGGATTGGTGACCGACAGGTGGGGTTTCTCTTTCTTAGCCGGTGAAGGTTTATGTGATGGGGGAGATACTACAAACCCCTACCTCTCATTTCGCACAGTCCTCTCATTTTTTGGAGGATTCTACACATAAGCTAGGGTTTGGCCCCTCTCGTTGTGGCCGTCTCTGTGGCAGAAAAGCAAAAGCTCGCAGACTACTAAAAACTTACAAGGCAAAGGCGGAAATTGTGCATTTTGATATTGACAGAGATTATAACCTTGAGCGTATTGGCACTCTAGCAGAACGTGCGCTGGTAGGGAGGTTCGAGTTCACCTCAGGGAATAAATTGGAAATTGCAGAGTGGGTAAATAAAATGTGGGTGCCTCTGACAGGAATGGCACCACGGATCAATCTACTACCAAACAGATGGATTTTATTCATCTTCTCTGAAGAAGCTCATATCCATAAAGTTCTGGAATGCTATTGGGCTTTTAAGAAGGGCTCCTTGTTTCTTAAACGCTGGCACACCAACTTTGACCCACTTCATGAAGCCCAAACCCTAAGACATCTCTGGATGATTGTTCCAGGTTTCCCAATAGAGCTCTGGACAGAAGAAATTCTGAGGGGGTTAGCCAATTCTGTGGGGCATTTTGTGCGCATTGACAAACAGAACTTTTATGGCATGGATCGTAGGTTTGCGAAGGTTATGGTCGAAATCGAGACGCGTGGAGGTTTGCCAGCCGAAATAGAAATAGCATGGGGCTCTAGGCTTTGGAAACAGCCCATTGACTTCTATAAGATTCCTTTCAGGTGTTTCATTTGTAGAAAGACAGGACATGTTAGGGATTCTTGCCCTTACAGATGCAAGCATTTGATGGGTTCAACCGATGTGGCATCTCCATCAGATAAGGATGAGTCTCCTACTCTTTCTTCGGATCGGCCGGGTAAGTTTAATACTCCTACTAACCTTCCTGAGCTGTCTAAAGATGAACTTGAATTTTTAGAAAATTCGGAACGTATGCTTGATAGACGCATTTCTAGAGGTGAAATCCAAATGAGACATGATCTGGAAACCGGGCTTCCCATTGGTAATTCTGTATTACACCCCTCTGGTTCTACAGTTGGCCGTAAACTCTTTAATGAACCTGACCATGTCTCCACAGCGTCTGAGGATCCTCTGATTTGTCCGGGTATTCATGGTTCCCAAACCACTAAAATTGATTGTGTCGGATCTTCTCTCACAAGTAAGGCTAATATACAAGAAGGGACCACAGATTTGGTTTTGGATTCTGTTGGAGCCTCTGCCTCTCTTCCACAGAATAAGTGTTGCGGATCTGGTAAGGGCTTGAATACTCCTAAGTATATTGATAGCATTTCTGACACATCAAATGCAGGGGACAATGCTATACTAACTGAGAGTGGTTATCTTTTGACGAATAATGGGACAGAATTTCCCCCTCTACCTACTTTTTCAAAGAACCCTGAGAGTTGGTCTATGGCAAAGCCTATACATGCCCTAAATTTTCAAAATGTTACCATACGAAGGGGAAATAAAAAAAAGACTAGAGATAAGAACACTCTTTCTTCGTCAGATCCTTACATTCCTATTTCTTTGAGATTGGAGGAGGTGGATAAATCTGCATCTGTTTCTCCCCTGGGGCTTAGAGCGGTGTCCCCCATGCTAGATTGCCCTTGATGTCCATTTTATCTGTGAATGTACATGGATTAGCAAAGGTGTCCAGGACACAGGCCTTAGCTAATCTTTTCCAGTCTACTATTCCTGCTGTTGTTTTATTTCAAGAAACGATGTGTGTAGATTCCCATGCCATAAATTTGCTCTGTAAACTTCTTCCTAATTGGGAGGTAGCTGCTTTTAGTTCCGTCGGATTATCTGGGGGTCTTGCAGCAGCCTGGGACCCAAAAGTTTTTTCTTTCAAAGCTTACTCTACTCAGTGGGGCATTCTGCTAAAAGGTTTTTTCTGTGGAAACCATCACTCTTTGTCCATACTCAACTGTTATGCACCCTACAAGGATAGAGAGAGTTTTTGGACTACACTTCAGGATTTTGGACTTCTGAACCTTCCGGATCTGATTATAGCAGGCGATCTTAACTTTACTTGCTTTGCCTTTGAAGTATGGGGATCATCAGCTAGATTGGATGATTTATCTGATTTCTTTCTACATCTCTTTGAAAATGCTGATTTGGTGGATGTCCAACCACACAAACTCGTTCCTACATGGACTAATGGAAGATTCGGGCCCGAGGGTGTTCATAAAAGGTTGGATAAATTTCTTGTCAAATCGGAACTTTTGAGTATTTTTCAGAAACACAGATCATGGGTCTTTGACAACAAATTTTCAGATCATTGGCCCATTATACTTCAGCTGGAGGATTTGCGACATATTCCAGATTTGCCTTTTAAATTCAACTCCTCTTGGCTCGAAGATGATTCTTTCTGTTTGATGATCAAAGAGTTCTGGTTTAGCTGTGGGGTTTATGATCCTAATCCTATTCTGAACTTCTGTTATAAATTGAAAGATTTAAAAGTAAAAGTTTCTAAGTGGATCAAGGACAAAAAGAAGGCCGATAAATTGGAATTATCAGTCTTAGAAAATAAGCTTCTGGTTTCCATTTCTGCAAATGTTAATAATTCCATCTCTCTGGAAGATTTTGAGATAATGAAACAACTAGAAAGGAAAAAAGATGATCTTCTCATCAAAGCAGAAAAAGAATGGCGCTTAAAAAGCCGGGCCATTTGGATCTCACTGGGTGACAAAAACACAAAAATTTTTCACTCATACGCATCAGCAAGAAGGACTTCAAAGTTTATATGGGAAATCGAGGATGGCAATGGGCAACATTCTGGCCTTGACAAGATTAAAGCAGAAGCTGTATCATACTTTGGTAATACTTACAGTGATCCAGGAGATTGTTCTATGGCTGATCAGATTAGAGTTGCTTCTCTTTTTCCTCGGTTTTTTAATGATCAAGACTGTGATGGCATTCAAGCATAAGTCTCTTTGGAAGAAATTGAACAAACTTTGAAAAGATTTGCAAAAGAGAAAAGCCCCGGTCCAGATGGATGGCCGGTGGAGCTTTATTTACATTTTTTTGACTTGATGGGGGACGAGCTTAAAGAGCTGGTTAACTATTCTATGATCAATGGTTGTATTCCAGGAGGACTAAATGCTACTTTTGTAACACTTATTCCCAAAAAGGATAAGCCTAAGTCTTTTGGAGAATTTCGACCGATAGCTCTCTGCAATTTGCTCTATAAGCTCATATCAAAAATCATTGCTGACAGATTAAAGAATGTGCTCTCACAACACATCTCACCTGAGCAATTTGGATTCCTTGCTGGAAGACAGATTCATGATGCCATTGGCATCTCCCAGGAGCTCTTGCATAGCATCAAGATTCACAAGAAGAAAGCTCTAATCCTTAAAATGGATTTGGAAAAAGCTTATGATCGGGTAAATTGGTCCTTACTTAGATTAATTCTCATCAGAATTGGGGTTCCTCCCATAATTATCAAATGGATCATAGCCTGTATCTCCTCCATGAACTTTTCTGTGTTGGTGAATGGCAGTCCAACAGATTTTTTTTGCAGTTCCAGAGGGATAAGGCAAGGGTGCCCCTTATCTCCTCTCCTTTTCACTTTGATTATGGATGGCTTCAGCAGGTTGATTAAGCAAGCCTTAGAGAATGGACAGATTAAAGGCATTAAGGTAGCAAAGGATTGTATCATCACGCATATCCTATTTGCAGACGATGTCTTAATGGCTGGCGTGGATTCAATTGAGGAGTGGACCTCATACAATGAAATCATACAAATCTTCTGTCGGGCTTCAGGTATGAAAGTCAGCAGTAACAAGTCCTATTTTTATCACCTTTCTTCACAGGAGAGACATCTGCGTGAAATTTTCTCAGTGCTGCCTTTCAATTGCTGTGATTTGACTCTGGGTTTTAAACATCTCGGTTTCTTCCTTAAACCGAATAATTATCATATTAAAGATTGGCATTGGCTTTTGTGCAAAATTGAGTCTCGCATTACTCACTGGTCCTTCAGATTATTGTCTATAGGTGGAAAGCTCACCTTACTGAAGTCAGTTCTTTCCAGTATTCCTGTATACTGGTTCTCTTTACTGGAGGTTCCCTCGGCGGTTATCAAAATTATAAAAAAACTTTTTTTCAACTTCCTTTGGTTCGGGACTGCTACTAGTGACAAGGTTACCATGGTGGCTGCAGATTCTATTTCAAAACCATATCGGTTCGGGGGCTGGGGCATAAAAGATATGAGTATTTTTAACTCTGCTCTTAGACTAAAAAGCCTTTGGAGATGTTTGTTTGGTAAGAATCTCTGGTCTACGCTCATGCATTGCAAATATATCAAAACTGATTTTCTTTGCTGGGTTAGAAACCCCAAAACTTCAAGCTGGAACTTTTCTCCATTGTGGCGTGGCTTTATGAAAATTTTCCATTGGATGCTAAGGATCTCACCTGGCAAGTGGGATTGGGTGAACTGATCCGAGTTGGGTTAGATTCCATTATTGGAATGGAGGACTGCTATCTTCTTCCTATTTCAATTACCCGGTATCTTCAGATTTTGGGCCTTTTCACATTAGAAAAAATATATCTGCATCAACCTGGGCTTGCGAGTTCTACAAAATGGATGAGTTCAAATGATCTGGGGTTCTCTGGCCAACTAGCTCGTGTTTGGGATTTCTACACTAGTAATCTTAATTCTGCAGGTATTAGTCTGAACCTGGAAGCCGATCAGCTTGTATGGAGTGGGAACCCTGCAACAGGCATTGTTACAACGAGTTCTGCTTACTCCAGAATGGTACAAGACAGATTTTGCTACCCGCAGGATTGGTGGTACAAGCGTCTTTGGCAGTGGGACATTCCTCTAAAATTAAAGTGCTTTACATGGCTCCTCCTGCAAGATAAACTAAAGACTTGGGAAAATATTTGTAAGCGAGGTTGGTCTGGCCCTAGCCTTTGTGTGCTTTGCAAAAAGGATGAAGAAACTAAACAACATCTTTTTGTCACCTGTAGCTTTACAACGATGATCTGGGAGATGATCTCTTCCACTCTGAATTTCACACAGTGCTGGAATGTGGGTGTTTTTAATAGCTGCTTGCTTAACTGGTACAGACATTATAAAAAGCATTTCTTTGTTGCCATTTGCATCCCTTGGGCAATTTGGTACTTTAGAAACTGTGCCTTATTTAGGGATGTCTCTCCGGATGCTCTGAAATGTAGTTTGATTGCACTGAAAATGCTAGATTCCTGCAAGATTGATGAACACATGACTAAGATTGAAAGGATCAGCCACTTCAATTTTGAAGTCAATCAACCTGTACTATTTTTTGATGGTGCCTCTCAAGCTGGTCTATGTGCTGTCGGAGGAGTAATCTACCTTAATGAGTCTCATCTTTTCACTATTAGACTCAACTGTGGTACTGGAACAAATATGAAAGCAGAATTATTGGCACTTTGGTGTATTTTGAAAGTTGCAAACAGCTTTGGCTTGGTTAACTTAAAGGTTTATGGAGATTCCAGGGTTACAATAAAATGGGCGGCTGGTGATTTCAGGCTCAATGTGATGCATCTTCGCCATTGGGCTCTACGGGCTTTCTCTGAAATTTCTAAACAACAAAACATTTCATTTGAACACATCTTCAAAGAACACAATTCTCTTGCCGATAAGTTATCAAAGCAAGCACTTACTGGTTTAGAAGGTCAGCTTTATTGGGAAGAATGGTTTGAGAATTCCATCCTGGACAGTGGTTCCTTATATTTTTTTGAATGATCTTTGGAGTACTTTCAGGCCTGCATTTTGGTAATTTGTGTTGCTGCTCTCCAGATTGCAATTTTTGCTTCTCAGTAAACTATGCTATAAAGTCTCAAGCAATATAGGGTTTTTGAACTCTTGGAAGGGATTTTAATATATATGGATGTAATTATGCTGTATTTGATTCATACACTGAATCATGCCAAAGTTTGTACTATTTGATTCATAATATGAATATCAATAGTAGATTTTTTTTCGATGGAAAAAAAACTAGAAAAAAATATGTATTAAAAAAAATTAAGGAAACAAAAAAGAAGAGCTTAGAAAAAAGGGTGGTAACATCTCCAATATGCAATCTCTTAATACAACATTGGGTATCGAGGTTACAAACTTAAATCCCAAGAATAACGAGTAAAGGTAACAACGAATTATAATAATTTGAAAAGAATTAAAAAAATGAAGAAAACAAAAAGTTGTGTAAACATTATCAAAACATTCTCTATAACGTTAAGAATGCGAAAATACATTTACAAGAAGTAGAATCAAAGATTAATGATGTAGATACTAAATAAAGAGTTGAAAAAGAACTCCATAAGAATATGGAAGAAGTCATACATATTAATGATGTCAAATCGCAAACACTAGAAAAGACCAAAAGAAGTTGATGGATAGCACCAATTGTATACCTTAAAAAGAGAAGAGAAGATATAAAGAAATCATTGAAAAAACTGGACTTCATTTTGAATATGTAAAAGTAAAATGTGATGGCTTTTGAGCTTTATATATGGGGAGGTGTAATATGTCCCATTCACTTACGTTGTAAAGTTCACTTTATTTCTCTAGTTTAGTATTTAAATATTAAAAAATATGAAGTATGATCAAAACTTTAAATATTATTTTTTAAAATGAAGTTTTTCTATGTTATTATTTTAGTGTATGAATATGATTCTCATTTAAATTTTAAATTAATTTATTTTTATCATTAAGATAATTTTTAGGGGTGAAATTTTTTCAATTGGTTATATTTTGGGTTTTTTTTTTAAATAAATTTGTTATTTGGTTATTTTTGACCTTTAATATCGTCTATATTTACATAAAATGTGTTTTTTTATCATAATATTTGCCCAAATTTATATTTTTTATAGTAAATTGTATATTTAATATTTAATATTCGCATACCTATCTATAAACATGTTTTTTTCAATCCAAAATAATCACTTACGATACTATACTTAAGTATAATATTTGTACCCTTAAAAAATACCATGTTCTCCATAATGATGAAAGGGAAGCTAAGGCATTGGTACATACTATGTTGCTTGTAAATTCACATGAGTTTCATATTTCCATGACCAATCTCTAGAAGGGAGACTAGAGCAGGGATGGAATTTGACAAGCAAATTGTTTATCAAATATGATCAAAACTTTTCAATAACTATCAAACATATTTTTTAAAATGTCTCAAACATTTAAACATTTAGATGCAACTATAAAAATAATTGGATAAATTGGATTTGAAATTCCAACCCTAAACTAAAGTATACAAATTAAATTTATACCACTCAACTTTTAATATTAACTCCTAAACCTCTTGAATTGCCAATTGAGCCTAGCAAAATAGTCCAACAAACTCCCTTAAAATATTTTCCCAATTCTTCATAGCACATTTAAAAATTCTTTTTTTCCTACTGGTTGAGTGTTTAATAAGTAAAAGTTCACGTGTTATTATTAACAGATTTAATAACAATAAATATTATATTTCAATTGGGGATGTAGCTCAGATGGTAGAGCGCTCGCTTAGCATGCGAGAGGTACGGGGATCGATACCCCGCATCTCCATTTTAACATTTTTTCTCTCTGACGTCATTTCGTTTGAGCGCGTTTTCAGGCCGTAAACGACTCAGTAGCCATGCGAATAGTCTGCGTGAAGGCCTCAACTACATTGGATTCTTCTGTTATTTGCAGGTCATTATTATTATGTCGTAACAGATGAAACAGATTTTACTTCTCTGGTTTTCTTTGCCAGAAAACAATGTACATTTCAGAGATGTCATTCTCACAGAACGAGCCCCTTAGCGGGCAAACAATTTTAAATTTTTATATAAATTTAAGTATAATCTGGTTCATCAGTTTTTAATATTCAACTTAATGAATTTAATCTTGGAAAACATTTTTAAATAAAAATTATGTTTACATTTTTTCTATTTCCATTTGTTTGGCAGAACCCTTTGGACACAATGATTCATGAAAAGTACATCAAAATTAAAATCTCTCATTGGCTGAGGAAGCCGAGGAAAGTTCTGAGGGGAGTCTCACCCATTTGGAATGGGTTTATGAAAGTATATTGTTGGTTGGCAGATGGCCTTTGCTGGAGAGTTGGCGATGGGGCGGAAGTGGCGATTGGAGTGGACCCGATTTGTGGAATGAATGAGCAGATGGTATTCTCGTAGGGGTTATTAAATATTACAAGAGAGAAAGAGTTTATCACACTGAATTCTATTGTGAAGAATAGTTCACAGGGTCACTGGATGACTGCAGTGGACTTACAGTTGCCTCGATAGATTACTTGGGAATGGAATCGGTTTATTTGTGCATTGAATTCTGCAGGCACTCGATGTAATGACAAGGAGGATGAAATTCGATGGGCTGGAAATGACTCTACAGGTATCATCACTGCGCGATCGGCTTATGATTATATCATAAAACGCAGATGTCTGTTCCCGGCTCATTGGTGGTATAATACTGTATGGAAATGGCATATGCCGTTAAAAATCCAATGTTTCTTATGGTTTGTGCTTGTGAATCGTCTAAAAACTTGGGATAACCTGAGATTGCTGGGATGGATAGGCCCGAATCGGTGTATACTCTACAGGATGGATTTAGAATCTGTCACACACCTTTTTTTGGATTGTGGTTTTTCAAAATGTGTTTGGGTGAAGTTTATTAAATATTTGGGGCTTACTTATCATTGGGAAGGAAGTAATATTGAAAAATGTCTGTATGATTGGGTGAGGGTTGGCAAATCACACATCACATTGCCAGTTTTCATATGTTGGGTGATTTGGAGAGCTCGGAACAGAGCTATTTTTGACAATATTAGTGCCACTGTTGATTCTGTATTCCATGAGACTCTTAGTTTCTACCTGAAATTTCAAGGTGCTGAATTTATTCTTGTTGTACGAAATATTGGAAGGTTTCAACTAGTGGTGGATGATTCGGTTTTATTTTTCGATGGGGCAGCAGCTGCGGGGAAATGTGGCATTGGGGGTGTTATCTTTCTCAACTCTGATCATTTTTACACTCTTCGTATGAATGGTGGTTATGGGACCAGCATGAAAGCCGAGGTTCTAGCTCTTTGGTGTGTCTTCAAGGTTGCTTTATACTTTGGACTGCAAAAAGTTCAAATTTTCGGTGATTCTAGAGTCACTATCAAGTGGGCTCGTGGTGAGTTTGATCTGCAGGTTCTCAATCTTATCTATTGGTGCAACCGCATTCAGCAGGACTTAAGATCGCTCATGTCTTATTCGCTGGATCATATTTACCGTGAATTTAATTCACAAGCTGATAATTTATCCAAGAAGGCGTTGGAAGGTGAAGAGGGACTTCTTTTTTGGGAAGATGTTTGCGGTGATATTGTGGTGGACTCTAGGTCCCTTCCATTTCTTGTCTAAGTTTCCTACAGTTTTTGTATGACTGCATACAAGTTATGGTTTCTGTCTAGTGTGTTAATTTTGTAAGTTTGAAGTGTAAGGAAGTATCATCCTAGAACTCTAAAAAGATTGCATAATCTTTTTGATGAACATCTGTACTACTTGATTAAGCTTTTTATTGAATAATAGTAGTATGCTTTTTTCACGGGATAAAAATAAAAATTATGAAAAATTAAATTGAATTTTTTTAATTATATAATTAAGATTATGAAAAATTAAATTGATTTTATTAAATTATATAAATAAAATTATTATTTTTTCACTTATTTTGAAGCTGGATGCTTATAGGAGAATGAAATCTGAAAATATTGTTAATATTGGAGGTAGGTTACATGAAGATAACATTTTATTATAATTTTCATAATATAATTCATTGAGGAGAAACTCTTTAGATTTATGTTGTTGTGTTTGTGTAAAGGAGTTTTACTAGGTACTTATTATAGGGTCCTATCATAATTCCCTTGATTACATAGATAGGTTGCTATGTATTGATGCCATCCATATTAATAATGTCCATGAAGTAGATATAGTGTGAAAACAATATTTGTAAGAAGATTTACGAGAAATTTCCTTCACTCAGAAGATTTACCATAAGGTTCCACTTACTAGAAAGTTCCTTCAATGGAATTATATAAAGGAGTAGAAATAATATAATAAGATATCTTGTAAAGTATCTTGTAATTGGAGCTCTTTTCATTTGAATGAACATTTCTTTCAAAATAAAGGTATTGTTATTATGCTATTTGGTTATCTACAATTGTCTAATGATGTGGTGATTATGTTCTTTTCATGCGAAAATATTTATTTATTATGTTATTTCCACTCTAAATTTCCTATTTTTCTAGTAAGGTACATAACATTTGGTTTTAGAAATTTTAGATTTGTTTTTAAGGCTAGAGACATGTTCTAATGTTTGTAAATAGCATAGTGATCTATTGTTTAATGGGTAAATATGTGGTTGGGGAAGACTACACATAAAATACTAGAGGTTTTACCTAGTTGGACACTCATGTAACCCTTCTTGGTACCGCTTCGAGTAGTACCACATCATATAGCACTTGGATATGGAATTCGCTTCCACGTACTCTCAAATATATTTGAAATCCTCTAGGTGACTTGAAACTAGATTTAGATAATCCAATTGATAGTCTTGATGTTATAGTGGCGTCGAACACAACACTCAAGATGATTGCTCTCTCATACCTTGGTAGTTAGGTAGTATGACTAAGGACACAGTTGAGCCTCCTTACTCAGTGACATGAGAGATTTAGTCAATTACTAATGTTGGATCCTACAAGTATATCAAACAATTGTAAGTGACCTAGCATTTTCTTGTCCTTATGACCCTAGAAACCATGTCCTTTGTGACAAGTCCATGAAATTCCTACATAATTTATAATATTAAGAATTTGGGAATTATGTCTATGTAGTAATACAACTCTATTAGGAGTATCATAATCCTTGCACCATGATGATTGCATTGGTACCACTCTCTAGTAACCTTTTTGTGGACCCACTTCTTCAAAACCATTATGTCAAACCCGTCTCAATAGATAGCTGACATTGTGTTGATTGCATTGGTACCACTCTTCTGTAACCCTTTTTGTGGACCCATCCCCCCTATGGCTAACACTCAAGGAGGAAATCTCTCCCACAAATTTTCCCACCTAGAAACACTATATCATGAGTTGCAAAACAAGTAAGACCGCAACCACTCTTCTACTTATGAAAATATTGATGAAATTCGTGCCAAGCTTACCAAATCGGAGTCGTTTCCCGACTAGATGAACCACTTCATGACACTCTTTCCTTCATCATCTCGAGATACCTAGAGCCAAACTAGCCTCCCCACAAGGAAGGGGCTAAATAATATAATCCCAATGGGTTCACTCCACTATGTTTGTCCAAGATCTTATGACTCAAATGTGGCACAAACTTCCTAAAGTCGATCTCACCAAACTCAATGAATCAAACCTTATAGGATGTGTCACTCAGATGGAATATTAATTTTCCTAGCATGACATCACATACGATATGATGAAACTCCAAGTGAGTATCATATATTTAGATCATGAACATAGCAATGGTGGATATGACACAAGAAATCCTAAAAGGGTTATATTGTTTGTACACAATTTGTTTTGGATCTCTATGAATGTTTTGAAATAGACACTCATTATTTGGGGAACTAACCAAGCTCAAACTATCTGGCATAGTTGAAGATTTCATCTCATGTTTTGAGCAGTTAGCCATCCACACTAAATACATGTAGGATTAAGTGTGTGAGTAGTTATTTAATTGCATTTAGAACTACTTTGGCTTTGTTTTATGCTTGATTTCCATTTCATGTACCTTTTAGTTGTGTTAGTAGAACATATTTTACTTCTTTTTCAAAGAATAGTGACCATTTTCATTTCAGAATTGTCAACTTTAGTTTACATTCTTCATGATTAGTTAAACTTGTTGTACTTAGTCTCATTGAAAACAGGTTGCATTTTGTATTTGAAGTTGTTGGATTGAGCTTAATCTGAATGTAATAAAGGAATCTAAATTTCAACATCTGCATTGTGACATTGATTCTAGGCAGTAATTTGACAAGCAAGATAGTTTCTATTTTCTTGCAAGTGTGATTTTATTTCCAACAATTCCCTTCAAGTAAAGTGTATTTTATTTCTAGCAAATCCTTTCAAGTAAAGGGCAATTTTATTTCCAGCAATTCATTTCAAAGTAAAGTGTGATTTTATTTCTAGCAATTCCTTCCTAGCATAATATGCTTTTATTTCTAGCAATTCCTTTCAATTTAATATAGATTCATGTTTCTACAATTTATATTTATGTTGATAAATTTATCTTAGTTTACATGTTAGTCGCTTTCCAAGATCTACTAACTGCGTACACCAGTGTTACATGTAAGATTTTAAGCTACAACTTCACATTAGAGAGATTGGTGTAAGAAAGCGTTGTGGTTGAAATATATAGTGCGTGGTAGTCAATTGGGTTTATCTTAGGTGGTTGGGAGGAATGATTGCCATCCTCCCCACCTAGGTTCAATTCCCGCAAGTAACATGTTGATCTCTTAAATGAGAATATTATACCCTCAGTACTTGACCCATAGGGTCTCTCTCCCGTGCTATGGATGTTTGATTCTGGAATTGTTATGATGAATAGTAATCAAATTTTTGGGTCTTTGACTGCAGATCTAGTGACAGTTCTTTTTTGGGATAACATAATTAAAATTGTGTTGCTATAATTATAGAACTTGTGGCTGAATCTTAGAAGAAGTATTTTTTTGTAACTTATTTACTAGAGGTGTCGAGCAAACTTGATGACATATTTTTGAAGAATGTATTTAAATTTCTTCTTGGAAATATAAGTATGACTTTTTTTTAGGAAAAAATAGTGCACGGTTACTTGCAAGTCACCATAGAACCCTGGGTTGACAATTCAATTTATAGACTCTTTATTTGCTTTGCTATACTTTAAAAGGTGATTAAAAATCCCATCACACGTAATTCTAGACACATCCAATAGTTTCCTTCTTTCTCGAGTACCGTGATGACTAGAGAAGAGTAGGGGCTAGTACTAGGATCACTCTACCTCCAACATTTTTTTTTTCAGTGACAAAGGACATTGATAAGGACGAACTTTGGGTATTTTTATACCTAAAATTAGTGATATTCCATGATCATGCTCTCTACATAAAGGGGATAGGCCATGGGGTGTTGCAAATACTTGGTTATGCTTGTTCAAAACTAACTCCATTTCAAGATTAATTTCCTATGTGGATTTATTCATAACTTGGATGGCATTGAAGTGGGAAATAATGCTAGATCACATTTCTTCAGGATATTTTCCATATCGGGAGAGTTACTAATTTTTTATGATCCTACACAGAGACATTTGAGAGTGTGTTTGTGTTCCTCCTTATTGAAGCTCATGTACAACTCGTCATAAAAATAGTAGAGTTTGAGATGTTGACATTCTTCCACTTTTATTGAGGCAACTTGTGGAATCATAAGGTTTGAGAAGAATTTAGACAAGGCACAACATTGGGAAGTGGTCATGGAAAAAAATTGGGTCATTTATTCTAGTTTGTGACCACCATCCACACATGTTTTTCTATATGGAAGGCCTCCAATCAAGTAGTAGGGTAGGACATAAACACTTGTGCTTTGATCTCCTTAAGACACTTGATAAAAAAATCCTAGAAGAAATCATCAATAATACATTTTGTTCAATTACAAATCTCTCAAAGGAACTAATAATGTCTTGCATTTTGTTTTTCAAATGAAACTTGATCAAAATCCCTAAAAATGGCTATCAATTTCAAATATAGCATAGATGGATTTCACAAATTGGTCTTGAGTAATGTACCCCATATATGCTTTATTATATCATTTCCACCATTGCCACCATTCATTGTCCATTATAGAACCCCTGCTCAAATTTTATGTGAAGAAACTGCAACAATTAATTAATGAAAATACACGAGATAGCAGAAATAACAGATCTCATAATCGCTTTATTGATCACAGGCCACTTCAAGGGGGAAACCTCCTTTGAGCAAGCTAAATACATATAACTTCATGGTACCTTCATTGGCCTCAACACACACTTATATACTAAGTCTATGCCCAATACTGTGGGTCAATACCATGGGACATATAATACTATGGGACGACTTGCAAAGCATATGCGTCCAATACTATGGGTCAATACCATGGGCTAATACAAACTATTGATCAACAAATACTACGAGACGACTTACAAAGCATATGCGTCCAACAACAATATACTAACAAAGTAAAGAGAAGGGTTGACACAGGTTCCTAACATCCCCTCTCCATTAGAGAAATATTTGTCCTCAAAGCTTTATATGTGGAAATTAATGCGAAATATGAAGGAGTGGTTCCCCTGGAGCATCCTTGGGTTGCATTCCGTGCCACTGAATGAATACCTCTGTGATAGATTGAGAGAGAAGCTGATGCCTTCTGATTTTCAGGGAGGATTGCGTGTAAGGATGTAGATGAAGAAGAACCATATCAACTGCGTGAAAAGTGCGCTCAGAATGGTGCTAATTGGCTTGTTGTTGCAGTCGAATTCGTTCCATGTGAAGATTGTCTTGCAGAATGAGAAGAATCTGATCGTGGTTTCGAAGAACCGAGTCAATTTCCTGAACTGAGGAACTGCTGAGGGTGTATGGAAGAACAACTGGTGGTTCCTGTCCATAGACTGCTTCATATGGTGTCATTTTAGACATGGTATTTTACCACTGGAGCGCTTCAAGTAAATCCATAGAAATAGTTGTCCAAATCTATGTAGGGATAAGAAAGGGTTCGATAAGTCCCGAAAGGAGTGTCGGGTCACCCTTGTTGACTTGGCAAGTATGACAGTCAACCACCATCTATTGAATTGTCATTTTCAGTCCCTGCCAAAAGAAGTTACATTGTTCCTGGTCATACGTTTTGAGGAACCCAGAGTGCCCTGTCGATGGAGAAGCATGGAGTTCATAGAATAGATAGCCCTGTTGAATAGATTGCAACCAGTTTGGAATAAGCAAAGAAATAGCTGTAAGAGAAATTGGGTCATCCAATGTGCAAGCAGGGGCATCTTCCACCAGATTGTCTTTACCCTTCTTGTAAGTGATCGCATAAGCATAACCCAAGAGTTGGATAACCCATTTCAGGTGTGTTGGGAAGGAGACCCATTGTTCTAGGTAATTTTCCAAACTCTAGAGATCAGTCTTGATGCAGAAATAATTCCCTAATAGGTATGGCTACGACTTCTATACGGCATGCAAAATAGCCATCATTTCCTTCTGAGATGTAGACGCGGCTAAATTCTTACCGAAAAGGTATCTTGAAGGCGACAAGCCTAGTGGTTCAACAAGGACACCTGCATATCTATCCAAGGAAGTAGTGGAGACCATTGATGGGCGCATCGGAATGGAGTGGACCTGAGTGATGACACCATGTGAATTCTTCTTAAGGATATTTTCTAGGCGATGTGAACTGATGATGCAGAGAGACCCTAGTTGTAAGCCTATAAATTTGTGTTGTTTCCCATTGACTGAAAACTGCATCCAAAGTTCAACAAAATCTCATAAGATGGGGCCAAGAGTGCGTAACCATTGAACACCCAAAACCACATCACATCTACCTAAGGACAAGGCAAACATGTCATAGTGTAGGTTATAATATTCCAGAGAGATACGCACATTGTGACACTTCCCCTTGCAAGGTAAGGTGCCCCCATTGGAAACCATGACTTCAAAGTTGGAGCAAGGATGGATAAAACAATCATCCTATTTGGCGATCCGAGGATCAATGAAGTTATGAGTGCTACCAGAATCAATGAGTATTGTAAGAGGAAGCTTCTTGAAATAACCCTTGACCTGCATTGTTTAGGGGGTGGTGATTTCGGCTAAAGCATGGAGAGATATCTCTGGTGGTATTCCTGAGATGGAGGGTCAATAGGCGGCTCCTGAATGTCGACCTGATCATCCATTGTATCTGGAGATTCTTCACCAATTTCAGAGGCAGGCGGAGAATCTGCATCCAAGAGATAGAGCTTTTGCTGAATACATCTATGTCCCCGAGTGAATTTCTCATCACAATTAAAACAAAGCCCTTTTTCTCTGCGTGCCTGCATCTTTGTTTCAGACAAATGCTTGATAGGAGTTGGTCGAGGAGCTGGCGGGATGGGAGGTCATTGAGAACCCATATTTCGGAAGGAAACAAAAGTGAGTTTGGAGCGTTGTTGGGCTACAATCTTGTCTTCTGCCATCTTAGCCAACCCCAGGGATTCCATGATTGTGTTGGGACAGAACATTTTAACCTCTGAGCGGATTTCATCCTTAAGACCAATGATAAAACAATTCCTGTAGAATTCATCGGACAATCCTTCTGTGTGATTGGCTAGTTTCTCAAATTCTATCCGATACTCTCTCACAGTGCCAATTTGGCGAAGTTTAGTGAGGGACCCTGTGAAGTCATCAAAAACACTAGGACCAAATCATTGCAAAAGGAGTTGGCAAAAATTTGGCCATTTTGGATCTCATGAGCCTTGATGTACCAACGGTACCATTGAAGAGCTTCCTATTCCAAATGAAAGGATGCAAGTGGAAATTTGTTGACATCAAAAGTATTATGCAGACTGAAATATTGTTATGCATGATAGATCCATCCAGTTGGATCAATATACCATTGAAGAGAGGAAAATCAAGCTTCGGACCACGGAAATTGCTAGAAGAAGAGAACCCATTGTCTGATGAAGACTCGGACTGTCGTTTGTTGTTCATGGCTGAATGCTCAAGATGGAGGCCAAGAAATTTTTCATCCAGATCCTGGAGTTTGGTTTGGATGGTTGCAAGTGCTTCCTCCATGGTTTTTTCTCCTGCACGGGTGACAACCATAACCAAGAGTTTTTTTTTTGAATGGGTAGAAAAAAACAAACAAAAGCTTATTTAGTAAAGGAAAATTTCGATTTGGGAAAAACTATGATGGGTAATTGGGGCTTGACTAGGTTTTGGACACTTTCAAATGGACAAGGAAGCAGAAAATGAGGATTTCAGAAGCGGAGTGAAAGAATGGGAAAATTTGTCAAAGAGGGACAAAGAAGCAGAAATAGGGAATGAACACGGTGGCAAAATTTGAAGGAGATTGGGTGAAAATTAAAGAAGTTATGGCAAACCCTAAAAATAGACAAATGTGGGATTTTTGGCTTTGGGAAGTGGAATTTGGGATAGGGTCCTCATGAATGAAAGATGAAGAATGGGATTACAGGGGTGTCAAGGAAGTTTCAAGGGAAACGGAGTGAAAACAAGGGAGATATGGCGAAAAAACAGAATTTTATACTTTTTTTTATATATAGAATGGATCTGCTACAATGCAGAAGGGATAGGAAATAGATGGATCTGCAATGGCGCGGAAGGGATAAAAAATAGATGGATCTGCAATGACGTGGAAGGGATTGACAACAGATGGATTTTAAACGACGAGAAAGGGATCGGCAACAAATAGATCTGAAACGACGCGTAAGTGATCGGCAACAGTTCTGTACAGAGGAAATATGTAATTTATCAACTGAAAATAGATATGGACCCCGTATGCTCGGATTCCTAACGGTTCAGGGAATTCACTTGGCCATCAATGTTTTCTAACGACTTGCATATTGGGGCAGTACCCCTCACTCCATGGCTCAGGTAAAACTGATAACCACTTTGCCACAAACGACAGCTCTTGGTTTACCTCATGGGTGGGAACTAGTCAATCAGGTAGGGGTCGGTGCCCTTTTTGGTGGCAGGTCCTCTCAATGGGCCAGCTACTTTGGGGTTCCTGTGGTACTCCTCACAATGAGTTTTAGGGCTTATGCCCAAGTACTCCCCACAATTAAGCGGATATGGATTATTCCCAGATCCGAACCTACAACAGATGCGAAATTTTTTTTGGAAGAAATTTCACCCAATGAGCCCAAGAAAGTGCTCTGATACTAGATGTGAAGAACCTGCAAAAATTAATTATTGAAAATACACGAGATAGTAAAAATAACAGAACTCAGAATTGCTTTATTGATCACATGCCACTTCGAGGGGGAAACCTCCTTTGAGCAACCTCAATACAAATAACTTCACGGTACCTTCATTGGCCTCAACACACACTTATATACTAAGTCTATGCCCAATACTATGGGTCAATACCACGGGACATATAATACTACGGGATGACTTACAAAGCATATGCGTCCAATACTATGGGTCAATACCATGGGCTTATACAAACTATGGGTCAACAAATACTACGGGACAACTTACAAAGCATATGCGTCCAACAACAATATACTAACAAAGTAAAGAGAAGGGTTGACATGGGTTCCTAACAGTTTCAACTACTCAACATCAATACCATGGAGAGAAAAATGTTGTTCCATCTGTCCCACCCATCCTACTAGATCTAAACCACTAAACTTATTCAAATCGATCTTGGGCAATTTGTGCATCATATGGGTTTAATTGTCATGAAACGATGGCATGTTGCAATAATATTTTACCACTAATGATTCCCCATGATGCATCAAATTGATTCAATCATTCAAAATGTTGATTTGGATATCGATGAGGCTTTTGAAGGAGGGCATTTAGGTTTTGAGATCAAGGGAGATGTTTTGAATGAGGTTGGTGTGGCTATTTACTTTTTCTTCCATGCCTAGAATTTTGTTGAGTTTTTCTTCCAGGTTGTTGAGTTTATTCTCCATTCTCATGGTAGTCATGGGACCACATGGGTCCATCGAGAGGGTTACCGAAGAGATACATGAATGCCATTAGCTTCACGTAAGGATTCTTTTGGAATAGATCCTTGAAAAATAGTATCGGTAGACCTCTAGATGATGTTTTTTTATTGTTATGGGATTGTTGTGATGAAGATTAATATTTGCAATTATGTAGGAATTTCATTGGTTGTGCTACAAAGTTGAGGTTTTTACAAGGTCCTAAGGGAAAATGAGTGTCAAGTGTTATAGCTCTCTAATATAACTAAGGGTTTCCAACAATAGAATTTAGCTAATATTTCACAACTATACCTAAGGAGGAGTGACCATACTCTTAGTACGTTGTATTACTCAACTCCTTGGTATGCGAAAGTGATCTCCCAAGTGTTGTGCTTGGTGTACTATAATGATAAACAACTGAAAGGTTTTTGTAGGGGTGGCTTGAAGTATGCATAGGGGCTTCCAATATACCCATGGGTACATGAAATAACAAATACATGAGTATATTTTATCTAATGAAATACTACTCACCAACGACCAACATAGATGTACACAGGAATCCAATGAGGTGACCCCACTTGTATTCCCTATGTGTATGCTTCTCAATCATAGTTTTAGCCATTGAATGACATAACTATATTTTTAAAGATGTTGGAACGTTTCTATGGCCTAAAAAATTGTCTAAAATTTGGGTTTGTGTCCACACTAGAAAGAGATTTTATACCACTTGTAGTGAACTTATTTAGTATAAACAATGAAAAATGAGAAATATAAACTTCCAAACGTAAAATAGGAATAATAAGAATATAAAAATTGTAGAATAGTCACCCTTATATTGATAATTCAAAAAGATAGGAAGGTTCATGATTATCATAGAGGGGATAACCTCCAAATGAGTAGAGCTCCATTACAATGAAAATACTTGGCAAAGCATTAGGTAGCTTCCTACCTCTATAAATAGTTTCTCAATACCCAAACCCTAACCACTCGTCGTTTTATCATTAATGAGTTCCAAGTACCTAGTGCATTTTATTTAATAAACATTACCCTTTTATATTGAGTAACTACACACCAACTAGGTTAATAGTCCTGATTTAAATAAGATGGCCTTCTACATTAAATGAATGACTCCTAAGTACCTAAAGGTAGGGAGTTTAGGGTAGGACCCTAACATCACCTTTCTGAGGTGATTTCAAGCCCTTTATGATCACTACCCCAACAAAAAGTATAATAGTTCATTTCTAAGCATCCATACATGTCATGCTATATCTCAAACAATTAGATTACCATATTTTATAAACGCATATCAATAGTACCTTTTCTAGAGTCAATAAATTTGCACATGTTGATAGAACATTAACCACAATCATTAAGTTGGGGTTTTATACCTAGGACTTTCATTTCATTGAAGAATGTCAAAGGTTAATGGGGATTTCCAATCAAGGAATAACCAATAATGATTGTATTCCATGAGCCAACGTCTCATTTATACATTATTTTTAACAAATTGAGGGCAATGCTAAAATCACCACATTTGTTTATTTATTTATGGATAATTCTATAAGGCCTTGCACGAGTACTTTTTGTAGCCATGAAGGCAAAAATAATGCACCTATTAACCTAGTTTTATGTCATAAGGGAGTCACTCGGTGTTGAACACATTGATGATTAGATGAGTATTTGGGTTTACCCTATGTATTTCAATCACCTATATTATATATTTTGACCATGACCACTCTTTGTGACCAGTTGGGTATTTATAAACACACTCTCATCTTCTACTTGGGATCCCTTTTGATTTGTTCTTTCTCAAGTGTATATTCCATGGGTACATACACTCCCATACACCTATTGTATTTGATGTCTCTTAGTTATGTTGAAGCTAGTTGTGCTCTCTCAGGAACATTTCAGTTGGGTATTCATATACCCACACCCATGTTGTATTTAAGCTTTCTTATTTGTATTTGATATCCCTCAGATGTATGGAGTTGGATCTTCTTAGTATCTTTTCATCTATGGTATATCTTATTGTAGTTGGGTACTTCCATCTCTTTTATCTTATCCTTCTTACACTTTTTTAGATAGATAGAGAAATGGCACTATTCTTCCAATAGATGTGAAGTATGGTTGGGATTTCCCTTTCATCTCTTTTCCATTAGATGAGTATATTAATGATAGTATTTTCTATTACATGAGAAGTTTGACAGAAACACCCTTTTGGTATATGAGTAGTTTAGTGATCACTTTCCTTTAGATAATGAGTAGCTTATAGTTGGTTTCTATATAAGATGTTTCTTCAAGCACGTTTTTTCTTTCTTTTTCCCTTTTTATGATCTAAAATGGATCAATATATAATTTGTCATCTATTTTGGGTGGAAATATTGGATGAATTGGTTTATAGGGCCTATTTTAGGGGTAGGTCTCACTTTGAATATTTGGGGTTTAGGACCTTTTGAGGCTTGTTTGAGGGCTTAAACGATGTTTTTTGGGGTCAAAATTTTATCACTTGCATGATACACCTTGACACTATTCTCTATTTCGATACTTTTCCAATGGTACAAGAATCACCTCAATCGGAGTTTGTATGAGGAAGCTATGCCTCTCGGAAGTTGACCTATCCAGTTGACCACAATGGTACCAAGTGGATTCCACATCAACTCTCATTTCTCTCACATGTGGAGATAGTCACATGTGTACTTTCAAGAATGCTCTAGAAGGTCCAAAAAGCTAACCCTAATCAAGATTTGAGGCATGCAAAAACCATAGAACTGACCCTAGACAGTTATTGGGCTATGTTAAATATTGGGTCATTAGGAAAAGAAGGGGTTCCATCCTTACAATTTTATTGTATTTTTCCATTGTTGAGAAACAACATGGGAGTGGATATTAGAGCAGAAAAGAGGAAGTAGGAGATCCTGTAGTAGCCATTATGGCCGCAGAGTTGTAGGTAACTCCATACTAGAGTACCACTTTCTTTATATTTGCATTGCATATTGGAGAAGAAAAGAGCAAGGCATAATCCTCATTAATGGATGGGTTTTCCCCTTAGTGGGTTTTCCCAAGGTATATACTATGTTATTTATGTCGATGTGTTATTTTTCTTTCAGTTCCAGTTTATTTTAGCATTCAATGGAAATAGGGTAATAAAAAGCACTAAGTTGTAAGATTAATTTTGACGAACTGTTCCAATGGAATATCCATGACAATTTATGGATCATATTGGTATCAAAGTAGTTTTCTTTGGAGTTTTGTGGGAAATTGTAGGATCTAGTGGCAGAATAAAGAAAAAATCTTCAAACCCTAGCCAACGGACAAGTTTGGTGAAGAAGCGAGAGGTGAATATGAGCAACGATTTATAAATATGTAAATACAAGTCGCCAATATCTCACACAACATGTCAATCCTCAAGGCGACTCAAGAGAGAAAATTTGGACCTTTCGGTGATTTTGAGGGCTCTAACTCAAAGATCGGATCAGATGGGAAATCATAAGATAAAGGCGATCCAAAAAGGAGCCAAGGAAAGAGCTCGAGAAATAACAACCAAGTTCGAGTGCCATTACCCCTTCCTAGTCTTTATTTAAGATTGAAATGAAAGTTGATATGAAGTGTACCAAGGTGAGAACAATATTTTAAAGTTAAATCATTGGTTGCAACAATTAAAGGTCTATTTTAGTATCCATCAAATAGATGAGGAGCATAAAATTTCATTTGCTTGACTGAAATTAGAGGGCCATGCATTAACCTAGTGGGAAATTCACACAGAGGAACTTAGGCTGAAGGATGATCTGCTAGTAACTAAGTGGGAGGATTTCGAAACCCTCATTGTGCCGAGAGGCACTCTACAATCCAGTATGAGGGAGATCTTGTAACATGTGTCGAGTTTGTTGAGTGTTTGTCAAGTAACAAAATAATACAAAGTAAATAAAATAGAATAATACAAAGTAAAAAGTAACAAATATTATGTCCGCCATAAACAAAAAAGAATAATACAAAGTAAAAAGTAAATATGAGACTTAAACTAGAAACTTTAGAGCTTAGGATGACTTTACTTTTAATACAAATTAAAATGTAAATATGATATTTTAGAGTGTTTGTCGAGTTTGTCCAGTAACAAAATAATACAAAATAAACAAAAAAGAATAATACAAAGTAAAAAGTAATAAATATTATGTCGGTCGTAAGCAAAAAAAAATACAAAGTAAAAAGTAAATATGAGACTTAAACTAGAGACTTTAGAGCTTAGGATTATTTGGCTAAGGTATTGCACTCAAGGAGCTATTCAAGGAGAGGTTTGCACCTCAGGAGATTTGATCCCTCTCGGTGCTTGATAGAGCCTAGGATTTGGATCTATATTGGTTAAGTACCAGTTCTACCCTATCGAGTATTTGGAGGACCAACACATCTGTTGGAATTAATTTAGGAAATGGTAGTGGCAAAGTGTGCAAGAGTACACCATCGAATTCAAGAAGATACATATAATGTTGGGCATCCCACCCAAAAATACAGATGTACTCCTTAAGTATCTGGGGGGTCTACACAATCATTTAGAGAAGCAAGTGATGCTCTTCAAGCCCAATACAACTGATGGGGCATGTGTGCAAGCATAGTACTTGGAGAATATAGGCCATAAGAAAGGGAATCCAAGTGGTTCCAAATAGAAAGAGAACCAAGATACTTCCAAGGAGGGGAAGAAGAAGTGGAAAGGAAAATATAAGAAGAATACAACCACGACACATCAGTGAAAGGATCTAAAAAACCATTGTAACCATTGTAACATCGATGGTCACACTGGAGAAAAATGTTGGAAGCTACATATAGAGCTAAACCCTAAGAACTGCAAAAAAAGATTCCAAGAAGAAGAACCTTCTATCCATGGATTCAAGCAAAGAGGTAGAGAGCAGCTCAGATGTGGATGAGAATATTTTCTGCACTCCATTGCAAAAGGAGGTGAATTTAATTAGCCTTCATCTTAAGGAAGACAAAGAGATGGAAACACTTTTCCACATCAGATTCAGGTAAAAAATACCAAGGTTGATGCTCTATTTGATTCTGGGTCACAGGCTAATCTCATAGAAAATGACCTAGTAAGTAATATTTATTGGAAGTACATGATCATCCTAGCCCCTATCCATTGGGATGGGTAAATAAGGATGCATAACCTCGGGTCACAAAACGGTGCAAGATGAAATTTTCCATAAGTGCAGATTATATTGATGAAATGGAGGTAGACGTAGTACCCCATGATTTTTGTGGTGTAGTGTTTGAAAGTCCCTACATGTATAAGAAGGATGATATGTTCACGAGGAGAGAAAACCAACATTGCTTCATCAAGGATGGGAAATATTTCGTCATCAACACACACAAAGGTAAGTAAATCGAAGATATCATTGGTAAGTGCCAACCAAGTAAAGAAGTTGATCAGTTCAAGTAGGAAGATTGTGTTGCTTTTCTTAACACATAATCAACAAGAAGGTGAATCGATAAAAGTAAAAGAATCTCTGGAGGGATGTACTAAATAGAAAAAACACCAGTTGGATAACCTTTTGTAGCCACATAGAGAAGTGTTCCAGGAGCCTAGAGGGATACCTCCTAAGAGGGAAGTGGAGCATGAGATACAATTAATACTAGAATATCCACTGTCGAACATCAGATTGTATAAATAGTCTATTTTGGAACCATAAGAACCGAAGAAATAGTTGAAACAACTATTGGAGTAGGAAGTAATCCAACCAAGCACCTCACCTTGTAGGTTACCTATTTTCATAGTACCCATGAAGGATAGGACTTGGAGGATGTGTATTGACTATAGAGCTGTAAAGAATATCACCCTCAAGAATTGATACCCTTTTCCTAGGATCAATGATTTGCTAGATCAGTTGCAGCATACCAAGTACTTCACCAAGTTGGGTCTCAAATTGGGATACCACTAGGTACGAGTGAAAGGAGAGGACACATAGAAGACTTCCTTGAAGAATATGCAAGGTCAATATGAATGGTTAGTAATGCCTTTTGGTTTGTATCATGCACCAACTACATTTATGAATTTGATGAATGATGTATTACCTCCTTGCATATATTCATTTGTAATAGTGTATTTGGATGATATATTAGTTTATAGCGCTACTTGGGAAGAGCATAGCTTGCATCTCAAGTATGTGTTATAGACCTTGAAAACCTATCAACTATTGGCAAACATTAAGAAATGTGAATTTTCTCAACAGTATTTGGTGTATTTAGGGTATGTGATTGGTGGAGGAGAACTTAATATTGATCCTACAAAGATGGAGACTATCACTAAGTGGCTTACTCCTATAAATCTCAGCGAAGTTGGGATATTTTTTAGGACATCAAAATACCTTCAGAAGTTTATAGATTATTTTTTGGTTGTGGTAGAACCTCTGCATTCTATAACAACTAGCAGCAAGGGGTTCAAATGCGGAAAACATTGGCAAAAATCCTTTGAGGAGCTCAAGCAAAATATTAGTCAGGCAGCATTTCTCTCATTTCCTAACTTGAGAAGCATTTCAAATTGGTGACAAATGCAAGTGGGTATGTTATGGGAGCTTTTTTTGATGTGGGTATGTTATGGGAGCAGTTTTGATGCAAGGAGGGAGGCCAATATGATATCATTTTTAAATGTTCCATGGAAGAGTTCTAGACTACCCTACATATAACAAGGAACTCTATGCCTTGGTTCAAGCTATTAATAAATGGAAGCACTATATGATGCAAAAGGATACCATCATTCACATTGATCATCAACTGCTTCAGTATTTGCGGTCCCAGAGTAAGCTACAACAAACACAACACTACAAGTGGTTGGGATTTTTACAACAATTCCATTTAATCATCAAATATAAGAAGAGTAGTACAAACAAGCTAGAATATGTCAAGGATTTTAATACCATTTACGGTGTTTATGCATACTAGTTATAATAGTTCGATATAACAAAATTTAAAAATGGCACAAACACATTCACATAACACACATAAATTTATCCTAGAAAACCCTTTATAGGGAAAAACCAACAAATTAATGAACATTACCGTCCATCTATTATCAACACTCTTAACTAGTGTTTACAACAACAATTAACTAGATCAAAATAACTCAAGCATGAATTCACTATACTCTACTTCTCAACCCATACAAAGACAAGTACTGTACTTATTGTCCTGTTACAATTTCAGATTTCCATCATGTTTTATTGATAGATGCAATACTCTAATTCATGACAACCGAATTAGTTACAACTAACTACTTCATTAATGGTGATCCATAACTTCCTAACAAATTTCATTTATTCTGTTATAATCAACTTGATTGAGTCAACCTTAGGCGACTGCTAGTTGAGCTTCTTTTCATCCAAGTGTTTGTTGAATTCATGTCCTCTTTTGTTCTCATCAAATTCTCATCCACCAGTCATGGTTGTCAACCAATCGACTATTCTAGTTGGCTCGTCGACTAGACTTCCACCATCTTTCAAATTTAATTCCAGTTGACTCGTTAACCAATCGACTATCGAAGTCGGCCATCGATTTACATGTAAAGAATATAACATACCCAACATTGCTCCATTTGTTGTTTTATTTTCATACACATGAGTTTTCAAAACTTCAGTTCACTTAATGAGGTTTGATAAGCCAATCGATTCCCTACACCAAGTAAACTTCTCGGTGCTCACCGATTTGGTTAATTATTTTTGTAGTATTCTTCAATGTGTCTACCTTTTCCAACTACAATTTCTTGTTCTCCACCATTTATCTCACAAAATGGTATTGTACATTAATATGCATTGTCTTTGAATGGTATGGAGGTTTCTTTGTTAGGAAGATTACACTTTGACTATCACAATTCAACCTAATAGATTTTTGTTTAAACCCATTCTCTAAACACAATCTCATAAATCAAACCACCTCTTTGCTTGCATGAGAAGCTTCCATGCATTTAGCCTCAGTATTAAATAGTGCATTAACTGACTACCTCCTACTCATCCAATTAACTACCCCACATAATTATTTGAAAACATATCCACTAGTCGACCTTCTACAGTCGAGATCTCCGACCCAATCAGAGTTGACAAAACCATGTACACTTGTTGTTTTATCATTTTCAAGTTTTCCTTGGTAGTAGATTGTACAATTTGTTGTTCAACGCAAATACATGAATACTCTTTTAACAATGGTCCAATTCTCTTTCCCAGGTGTCGACATAAACCTTCTCAATACTCTCACTATATGGGAAATATCAAGTTGAGTATAGACCATGACATACATCAGAATACCTACATCACTAGCATAAGGAGCATGTGTCATGCACTCTATCCATTCCTATGTCTCGGGACACTGTTCAACAAATAATTTAACTCCTATAGTTATAGGGACCTTAACCGGTTTGCACTCCTGCATGTTGAAGCATTTCAAAATTATCTCAACATGTTTACTCTGATTTAACCAAATCCTTCTACCTACTCAATCTCTCTTTATTTCCATTCCAAGAATGAAATGAGATAATTCGAGATCCTTCATGTCAAACTTGGAGGAAAGTTGCAATTTGACCTACTTGATTAGATCCATCTTGTTTTTTACCAACAACATGTTGTCAACATACAAAGTTACATATAGAAAATTATCACTGACTTTTTTGTTATACTAGTGATCAACATGACTTCTCACAAAACCTAGATGTTGGATATGCATATCAAACTTGTGGTACCACATCCTAGGTGATTGCTAAACCATAGGGGGACTTCTTGAGCTTGCATACCAACTTCTTATCCCCTCACCTTTCACTGTGAATCCTTCAGGTTGCTTCACATAAATTTCTTCTTCAATATCACCATGAAAAAATGTTATCTTCATGTCCATATTTTCTATTTCAAGATCAAATTTTGCAGCTAAAGACAATAGTACCTTGATGGAAGTGAACTTTGCAACATGAGAGAATATCTCACCAAAATTGAATCCCTTGACTTGGGAACATATCTTCAATACTAGTCGAACTTTGTACTTCTTGACTTAAACTACTGTGTTCAAATTTTTCTTGAACACCCACTTACTACCGACAGGTTTCCTTCCATTTGGAAACGCTACTTGATAACATGTTCTATTCTTCCATAAGGACTTCATTTATTCTTCCATGGAATTTTCCCAAAGTTTACCCTCTATCAAATTGATTGCTTCCTTTACTAACCGAGGATCCTCTTCTATATGCAAAAGTAGAGCATAAATATGTTGGACTATACCTTTTAGGTTGTTGCTTTGCTTGACCGGAGTCTATTGTTCCACTTCTTTGTCGGATTGAGTTGACTCATTTGAATCATGAATTTCATCATTCCATTCAAACTCTATCATTTCTGGTTCCTTTTCTCTTTATCCTATTCAATACTAGAAGTACTGATCCAAGAGGATATTGGTGGCCACCCACCTATTCCACTTGGACCCCCACCATTGTTTCTTCAGTTTTTCAGTTTCCTTAATTGTAGCACAATTTACTATTTTTGGTAGTTTTCAACTTTCAGAACCGTTTTGAGGCCCTAAATGACGTTTTTTGGCATCGAATGGTTAGGAAAATATGAGTCCGTTCCAGACTCAGTATTTGTTTTGTATAGATGTAGTCCTTGAATAGATCTTTCTAACGATGTATCATGTGCATCAAACGGAGGTAGTATAACAAAGTTACCCAACGGGGCCCATATTTTGGTGTTTCACCTCCTAGGGTTAGGTTTTTGGATGTGTAGGGTTTCCATTGTTCCTCAATAATATATAGGCCTTCAAGCCTCATTGTAACACAGAGTTCAGAGGCATGTAGCCGCCGCATCTCTTCTCAAAGATAAGCTACCAACACTTTAGCTAGTTTATTTCCATCCTGTATATAAACAAGTTTCAGTTCTTTGATTAATGAAATGAAGTGTTATTTCCGCTGCATCTTTGTTTTTATGGGTATTTGTGTATTCTGTTGTGTTCCTGCATAAATCTGGATCAGTGGTATCAGAGCAATCTGCTCTTTCTCGATCCTTCTTTGCATGTCCCCAACGAGGGCGAGGTATAAGGAGTTAGGGATCTATCTGGTTGAACCTTTGCAAGATCAGCCTCGCAAACCACGACGGTCGCCCATGGGGGACGAAAAGAAAGATGAGGGCACTGAAGATCCTATCAAAATGTTGCTCGAGGAGGCCCTTGAAAAACAAAGGAACGTGATGATGGATAACTTCTCCCATATCCTTCAACGACTTCCCACTGGCGGCGCATCTGCATCTAGCAGCCACTCTGGAGGCGCAACCCCTTTTAAGGTACAAGTAAACTTTGACATTCCCATATTTGATGGCCAAATAGATGCAGATGCCGTAGATAGATGGTTGAATCTATTAGAAGGATATTTCTCGGTTCATGACTTTTCCGACCAAGAAAAGATTACTTTTTCACTACTCAAAGCCACCCCCCATGTCAAGGACTGGTGGGAAACCTACTGTGAGAGAAAGGACGAGGAGGAACCCTCTCTGTTCTCGGTCGTACCCACTTGGAATTATTTCCGAGATGCCATAAAGGAACAATATTATCCCATGGGGAGCTATGAGGACAAGTACATACAATGGACTATGCTGCGGCAGCAAAGAGATCAAGATGTGCATGAGCTCACAAATCTGTTCCATATCCTACGCACCAAGTTGGGTATCAAAGATTTAGAGAAACATTTGGAGCTGAAGTACCACAGTTGTCTGCACAGATACATTCAGGAGGAAATGGAGTTCCTCGACATCTCCTCACTTGGTATGGCATACCGGTATGTTGCCAAAATTGAGCAAAAATTCAAATAGAAGAAGCAAGACTTTGGATCTGTGAATCATAAGCAATCGAAAGGTGCCCCCAAACCGTAGAACCAAGGACAAATCCAAGGCATGGTGACTCAAGACAACTTTCCAAAGCCACAAGAAAAGAGCAACACTGTGAAGCCGAAGAAGGAAGCGTGAAAGTGGTGTGAGTTCCATAAGAGCCCCACTCACAACACAAGTGAGTGTCGGGCCAAGCAGTCACTGGTGTCCGAGATAAAGGCTTCTGAATCAGATGCATACTCTGACATTGAATCAGAACTTGAGAAGGGGAATGACAGGGGGAAGAAGATTATCGATGCAGAGCCCAATGCCACCATTGCCACCATGAAGATCCAAAAGGAAGAACTAGAAGGTTCATAGGAGGAGGAGCGTCTCTTCCACTCCCAGATGTGGGTAAAGGGTTCCTTGCCACAGTTCATTGTCGATAGTGGGAGCCAAAAGAACCTCATTTCAACAGAGGTCATGAAGTGGTTGGGCTTGCCGACCACAACACACCCGCATCCGTACACCATCATTTGGCTTCACCAAGGACGAGATATCTGCGTCAGCCAGCAGTGTCGCCTTCCTTACAGCATCAAACCCTTCACCGATGAGGTATTATGTGACATTTCTCCTCTTGATGTTTTTGATGTATTATTAGGCCAACCATACTTATGGAAGCGACATGCTGTGTATGAGTCCCGACCTCGTGTTGTTATTATTACGTTGGGAAATAAGTTGTATAGGATACTAGAGGTACCACCGCCTGCCGCTATCGCTTTGGTTACTTCAAAACAATGCAGTAAGCTCATTTCCAAAACCGGGAAATTTGTTTTCTTGATGATCCTCCCTTAGGGCAAGAAGAAGATCGTGGCCACGACCTCCAAACAGGGATCCTCCGCTGACATCAACAAATGGACAAGGTCGGGGCGGAGTACTGAGACATATTCACCTCACCCATAGGGGTGCCTCTGCACTATCAAGTCAAGCACCCCATTGATATGACCCCAGGTGCGCCACTGCCCAATGGACCGATCTATCGACGCTTTATTATGGAGAACGATGAAATCAAGAGGTAGATTCAAGAGCTGTTGTAGAAGGGTCACATCCGACCAAGTTCATCGCCCTGTGAGAGCCCGATCGTGTTGGTACAGAAGAAGGATGGGACTTGGAGACTCTGTATTGACTATCAGGCGTTGAACAAGATCACTGTCTGGAATAGATACCCGATCCCCTGGATTGATGACCTCCTAAACCAACTTAAAGGGGCAAAATATTTCAGCAAGATTGACTTAAAGTCTGGGTATCACCAAGTACCGATCAAACCGACTGATGTGTGGAAGACTGCCTTCAAAGCCAAGGAGGGCCTTTTCGAATGGCTGGTCATGCCTTTCGGGCTGACGAATGCTCCTGCAACCTTCATGAGACTGATGGACGAAATCTTGCGGCCATTCACCAATTCATTTGTAGTAGTGTACTTGGATGACATCCCAATCTTCAGCCATACTTGGGAAGAGCACCTCCACCACATCCGACAGGTCCTCCAAACACTGTGGAAGAACAAGTTGTGTGCCAATTTGGAAAAGTACACGTTTGGCATGACCCAGGTTCAGTATCTGGGATACATTTTTGATGAGTGTGGGGTTCATGTGGATCCAACCAAGATCCAAGTCATTCAGGATTGGCCATCCCCAACCAATCTAACAGAGCTTCGCATCTTTCTGGGTCTTGCTAATTTCTACCGCAAGTTCGTGTTGGGATTCTCTCATATCACTTGCCCCTTGAGTCAAGTCACCAAGGGAGGAGTGAAAGCAAAATTATTCTGGTTGAAAACTCAACAGAAGGAATTCGTAGAGTTGAAACATCGCCTCTGTTGTTCCCTAGTGCTCACATTACCAGACTTGCAACAACCATTTGAGATCGAGACAGATGCCTCTGACTATGCTAATGGGGCAATCCTTACTCAACAAGGGAATCCAGTGGCATATCATAATGAGACATTGTCCAACACAGTCCGCAAATATCCCACTTATGACAAAGAGATGTATTCCATTGTACAGGATTGTCGACAATGGAAGCATTACATTTGGGGAAGGAAACGATCATCCACACAGACCACCAACCCCTGTAGTTCATACAGACACAAGGGAAGTTACAGAATTATCCCCATCATAAGTGGTCCACATATCTACAACAGTTTCATTTGAACATCAAGTACAAGAAGGGAAGCACCAATAATGTTGCAGACTGCCTCAGCTGACCACTGATCGTGCCGATAACCACCGTGCTCAACTCTTGTGGGCACAAGACTTCTGATTGTCTGCTTCTCTACAAGAGCAATCCAGAATTCAGCCACACATACAAGAGGCTCTTGGAGGGAAACCAAGTTCCAAATTTTCACCTCCAGGATGCAATACTATGTCACATGGGACACCTTTGTGTTCCTTCAAGTGAGCATTCCAAGATGGTTTGGGAAGCGCACTACAGTCGGGTCACTGGGCATTTTGGGGTCAAGAAAATAGTGGCAGTAATGCAGAATTATTTCTATTGGCCGAACCTTCGATGGGACGTCGGGAAGTACATCCGATCTTGCACTGCCTATGCCATTGCCAAACCATCCACCAAGAAGCAAGGCCTCTCTACTCCATTTCCTACTCATAGTCGAACTTAGGAATCCATCTCCATGGATTACATGTCGGGCCTTACTTATACTAATCACGACAACGACTATGTGTTCATGGTCGTCAACAGATTCTCGAAGATGGCCATAATGGCAGCTTGCAAGAAGAATATCACAGCAGAAGCCACTGCTAAACTCTTCTTTGAACGAGTGTGGGCAGACTTTGGGATCCCACAGTTTATCATCTCAGATTGGGACAACGGGTTCCTTAGTACATTCTGGTCCAGCCTATGTTTAATGCTAGACACCAAGATCACAAAGTCCATAGCTTTCCATCCCCACACTGATGGCCAGACAGAGGTCGTCAACAGGATGATCGTCCACATTTTGCGCATGTACAACTCAAAGAATCCATGCACATGGGATGAAAGCCTCCCCTATGTACAACATAGCTATAACCGGGCCCTCCACAGCTCAACCGACCACAACCCCTTTTAGGTGGGCTTGGGATTCTAACCACTATGTCCCATTAATGTAGCCATGCCATTTGCAACTACTCAGACTGATTCGGCTCATGTCCAGTCTATAGTTTCCAAGGTGAATAGATTCATTGAGCGCATTCAGCACATTCGCCAACAGGTTCATGACATATTGGACAGAGCCAATGCTAAGTACAAGCAGCGACATGATCAGCATCGGGTGCAACACAACTTCCAGGTGGGCGACAAAGTGTGGCTACATTTGCAGAAGGAGCGCCTCGCTGGACCCCACTACAAGCTTCGCCCGCTCCGATATGGGCCATACACCATCACCAAGGCTATCGGGGACAATGCCTTCGAGCTCAGTATTCCACCATTCCTTGGTCTACATCCATTTTTCAATGTGGGTCACCTTCGACCCTACTTTCCACCTCTAGTGGACACATCAGACGTAGCAAAACAACTCTCACCAACAAAGTTAAACCCATACTGCATGGAACAAGCTACAACTGATCGGATTATGGACACACAGATCCAGAACACCCGCTAGCAGAAGATCCAGCTATATCGAGTTGTCAAAGCAGGCCAACTCCTTCACCAGGGAAAGTGGCTCACTAGGGACTAAGGTCAGTAGAAGTTTCCTCATCTCATGGAGGGACTCAACGCAATGGGGACCATTGCTTCCTAAGGGGGGAGGAATGATCCAGGAGGATATTGGTGGCCACCCTCCTATTCCACTTGGACCCCCACCATTGTTTCTTCAGTTTTTCAGTTTCCTTAATTGCAGCACAATTTACTATTTTTGGCAGTTTTCGGGTCCTAAACTTCCGGAGCCATTTTGAGGCCCTAAACGACATTTTTTCGGCATCGAATGGATGGGAAAATATGAGTCCGTTCCAATCTCAATATTTACTACAAATGGATGTAGTCCTTGAATAGATCTTTCTAGCGATGTATCATGTGCGTCAAACGAAGGTAGTATGCCAAAGTACGACCCCGGGAAATTGATGTACCAAGTTACCCAACGGGGCCCATATTCTAGCGTTTCACCTCCTAGGGTTAGGTTTTTGGATGTGTAGGGTTTCCATTGTTTCTCAATAATATATAGGCCTTCAAGCCTCATTGTAACACAGAGTTCAGAGGCATGTATCTGCCACATCTCTTCTCAGAGATAAGCTACCAGCACTCTAGCTAGTTTATTTCCATCCTGTATGTAAACAAGTTTCAGTTCTTTGATTAATGAAATGAAGTGTTATTTCTGCTGCATCTCTGTTTTTATGGGTATTTGTGTATTTTGTTGCGTTCCTGCATAAATCTATATCAAGTACCTATGAATTCTATGAATATCACATCTCTACTATAAATCACCTTCCCTATGACTGGACTCCACAACTTATATCCTTCCATTTCATCTTTGTACCCAATGAAGATGCATTTCTCAAACTTATTGTCGAGTTTGCTTCTTTTCTCCTTTGGGACATGAACAAAGGAATCACACCCAAATACTTTGAGATTTGCAAGAGAGGGCCTTCCACCAATCCCTACCTTATATGGAGTCTTGTCAACTAGATCCCTCGACGATGATTTATTCACTAGGTAACTTGCCGTGTTGACTTCCTCTGCCCAAAATTCTTGTGCAATACCTACACCACTTAGCATGCTCCTTGCTTTTTACATCAATGTTTTATTCATTCTTTCAGTAACTCCATTATATTGAGGTGTGTATGGAGTTGTGTTTTGTTGAGCTATACCATGTTGTATGCAGAACTAGTCAAACACCTTACTACAAAATTATCCTCCATTATTAGTTCTCAGCACCTTGATCTTTCTTCCAGTCTGATTTTCTACAAGAGCTTTGAACTCTTGGAACCTTTCAAAAACCTCATATTTCTTCCTCATAAATTACAACCATGTCAATTTAGAGAAATCATCTATGAAAGAGATGTAATATTGGGATCCCCCTAGTGATGGGACCAATACTAGTCCAAACACATTACTATGTATTAACTCCAATATTTCCTTGGCCCTTGTGGCTCTAAATGGAAGCTTACATGACTTTATTTACAAAAAATACAATGTTCACATAAATATACATCTAAAGAACAATCAAGGAGACATTCGACCATACCTTTGTTGTGCATATCACAAAGACCTTTCTCACCAATATGTCTCATCTGTTGATGCCAGAACATGGTAGATTCGACTAGAGAAGAAGATACACCATCATATTTAGGAAATATTGTATTCCTACATCCATTAGTATTTGTTCTTCCCAATATATTGTACAATGTTTCATTCCAAACTACTCTCATTAGTACCATCACTCCTTGCACCATTTTACATGAATATTTACGAAATACAGATTGCACACCTGCATTTCCCATATTGCTTACAAATATTAGGTTTCGAGCCAAACTTGGAATATGAAACATCCCTGGAAGAGTTCTTATCCTTCCATATTTGATTATCAGATGAAATTTACCTCATTTGACAATCCTATTAAGTGAATAATCTCCTATAAGAACATCACCACCACCATATTTTTCATATTCGTAGAACCCCTCTTTGTGTGGTATCATATAACACAATGCATCAAAGTCGATCAATCAAGAGTCACAATCTGACTGTGTACTTTTCGAATCCAAATACACATCACATTTTTCTTCAGTTGAAGGCTTACCTTTAGTTCATTGTGTTTCCTCAGATCCTTTACTCTCCTCGATTCTCGCCAAATTACAATATTTCTTATAATTCCCGACTTTACCACATTGCCAACATTTTCTCATCATCATACCATGGGATTTATATATGGTATTATATATACCCACCAACTTTGATTTTTTTATCGAAAGTTTTACATTTTCCTCTGTCTACCAATCGACCTCTTACCATCAGGGCATTGTGGATAAATCATTCCATGTTCTTCTTCCTCATCTCTTTTGATTTCAGAGATGCAACCACATCATCAATGTTTAATTTGGTATTATTACTTCCAATAGGCACGACCGAGATATCCCATGAGTTTGGAAAAGAACACATTAGACTGATACATTTATCCTCCTCTATGATTTTGATATCCACATACAACAACTGACTGATAGCAGTGTTGAACGCATTCAGGTGCTTTGTTACTAACTCACCCTCATTCATCCTCAAAAGATATAGCGTCTTTTGAAGGAACAAATTTCTAATAAAAAATTTGGACCGGTACAAGTTCCCCAACTTATCCCATAGTTTCTTTGTGGTTTCTTCTCTTGATCCATTCAACAATACACAATCTAGTAATCAACAAGATGCATGAAATGCATCTAAGATATATGAAATGCATTCCAATAAGTCAATCACATGAGATGCATTGCCAAGATGCCTTTACATGATTTATCACCCAAATTCTTTCCCTACAAGGATGCATGAGATTTACCATGATATTTTACAAATATGCCTTTCAACAAAGGTATTTGATATACCTTAAGGATACTCTAACAAGATACTTTCAACAAATATCACAAATGATATTTTTCTAACAAGGATACTTGTATTAGTATTGGATATATAAGGATACATGAAGTACATCTTCAACAAAGTTACCTGAATCATACTTTAATCAGTCACACGGTTAGTACATACTTTTCAACAAGATATATGAAATACCACTAGGATATTACCAAGATACCTACACATGAAATGTCACCAAGATTGTTACTTTTTCAGAATTTACTTCAATTTGATCTAGGATCTTGACTGAGAGAACAACATGTACAACATATCTTCAATATATCAATCATGGACACAATAATGCAAGCACACAAGAGACACAGAGTTTACTTGGGGAAAACCATAAAGGTGAAAAACCCCAATAACTTCCTCAGAGATAGATAGAGCAATGATACAACCAAAGTACAAGAGATAGTCTTCTCCTAGCAGTAGCTTCTCCTCCTCCACAAGTGTGCCACTCTCCAAAGAGTGTGTGTGAGAATAGAATGATGAAATAGAGTGCCTCCCGCACTCTATTTATACTTGACTTGACTTGCCTAATAACCTTTACTAGGTCGGCCTTAACTTAACCACATAACATAATGCTGACTGGGCCGACACCCAATAGGGTGGTCTAATAACCCTTTGACCCACATGGCCGACCCCCACTAGGTGGTCTAATAAACCTTTGACCCACATGACTTATACAGGGCCGACCCCAACAAGGTGGTCTAATAACCCATCAAATATAAGTTACGACACTTACAATATAAATGACGACACTTTCGTATAGAGGAATAATAAGATCTCTATAGGAATACAAACACTTCCGTATAGAGGAATAATACCATCTCTATAGGAGTACAATATACATATATGAAATACATTCCGAATTTACATATACATCAACACTCCCTCTTAACTAGGAAGGTATTTCTCGACACAGGTCTTCTAGCACAAGTCTTCTTCTCTGGATCATCGTCACTGGATAAGCGTCATCGTCACTGTAGCTTCTATCTCAATCAATCTATCATTCTACTCCTCATAGGAAGTTCTACAGAGCCAGTCCTTTTTCATACTGGATGTAGGCTCGCCACTTGCAGGTCTTCATCATCACTGGCCATACTGTGGAATCCTCAGGACTTATTACGTGCGTCACAAAACCTGGCTGCAGCATCCCAGGCTATTACGAGCACACAGCTCTACCTGTCGGATCTCCTAGGAGCACATTACATGTGACCCATCACAAAACCTGGTTGAAGCATGCCAGGTTATTACGAGCACATAGCTCTACCTGTCTGATCTCCCAGGAGCACATTACATGTGATCTCACCACAAAACCTGGCTGAAGCATCCCAGGCTATTACAAGCACACAGCTCTACCTGTCGGATCTCCCAGGAACACATTACATGCGGTCCACCACAAAACCTGGCTGAAGCATCTGAGGCCTTTTTCATCCTGTCCAGATCTCCCAGGAGAAAATTACATGTGGTCATGGCAAAACCTGGCTGAAGCATCTGAGGCCTTTTTCATCCTGTCTAGATCTCCCAGGAGCAAATTACATGCCATAGAAAAAAACCTCGAAAGAGCATCCCAGGATGTTATGGGTACACAACTCCAACCTAAAGGATCTCCCAGGGCGCTATTATATGTCCTCCCAGAGCAATGTCTCGAAAGAGCATCCCAGGTTGTTACGGGTACACAAATATGACCTATAGGATCTCCCAGACATGCTCATCTACACAACCTGTCCACGACCATAGAGTATCAACCTGATACTCTCCATACATCATCCTGATGTACACATGATTGTTCTGATCATCATCACTGCATCGTCCCGATGCATGTCAACTGTGTTAAATTTTCAGAATTTACTTCAATCTGATCTAGGATCTTAACCGAGAGAACAACATGTACATCATATCTACAACATATTAATCATGGACACAATAATGCAAGCACACAAGAGACATAGAGTTTACTTGGGGAAAACCATAAAGGTGAAAAAACCCAATAACTTCCTCAGAGATAGATAGAGCAATGATACAACCAGAATACAAGAGATAGTCTTCTCCTAGCAGCAGAGCTTCCTCCTCCAAAAGTGCGCCACTCTCCAAAGTGTGAGTGAGTAAATAGAATGATAAAATAGAGATCTCCCGATCTCTATTTATACTAGACTTGACTTTCCTAATAACCTTTACTAGGTCAGCCTTAACTTAACCACATAACACAATGTTGACTGGGCCGACACCCAATAGGGTGGTCTAATAAACCTTTGACCCACATGGCCAACCCCCACTAGGGTGGTCTAATAACCCTTCAACCCACATGACTTAAAAAGGGCCGACCCCAACAAGGTGGTCTAATAACCCATCAAGTATAAGTTACGACACTTACAATATAAATGACGACACTTCTGTATAGAGGAATAATAACATCTCTATAGGAATACAACCACTTTCGTATAGAGGAATAATAACATCTCTATAGGAATACAATATACATATATGTGAAATACATTCCGAAGTTACATATACGTCAACAAACTGAAGAAGCTCGTCATCCATGATCATCCTGATCATACAATGTATCCACCTGATGCATACCAACTATCTACCTGATACATATCAACATATACAATGTATCTACCTGATACATACATAGATACATGATCCACACAATGTATCCATCAGCATACATGATCTACCTGATCATACAAAGATACATGATCCACACAATGTATCCATCAACATAGATGATCTACCTGATCATACAAAGATACATGATCCACACAATGTATCCATCAGCATCCAACATGATGCGTACACACATAAATGATCCAACTGATCATATCCAACATCCAACATGATGCATACATACATAAATGATCCAATGGATCATATAGAGTAGAAACTAGAACATCATCCTAATGCTCATCATCTAGCGCTTACATCCACAGCCATGTGAAGGATCCTCCTTCCAACATGCTTGGAATGGCTACAACAAATGTCTCCATCACTTCTTCCTCGAAGCGTCGTCGATCTGAAGAACACCAAGCCTCTCTCTAAAGTATTCAAACTTCACTCTGGCCAACAGCTTGGTCAATACATCTGCAACCTGCTCATCCATCGCAACATACTCTGCTTCGACTGTACTCAGTGCTACGCAGGACTGCTTCCTGCTAAACCAAGAGATCACACCTGATCTCATACTGAAGCAGCACCCAGATGTGCTCTTTCTATCTGCAGCACTGCTTGCCCAATCTGAATCAACATAACCCTGTAGGTTCAACTTTTTATTCGCATCATACTTGACCCCATAATCAACTGTACCCTTTAGGTACCTCAGAATATGATTTACAACAACTAGGTGAACACCCCTCGGATCTGTCAGGAATTGGCTCAATGTGTTCACCGCAAAGCAAATATCTGGTCTCGTGTTCGTTAGGTGCATCAAGGACCCAATCATCTAATGATACATAGTGATATCAACCGGCTCAGATGAAGCATCACACAGAAGCTTTAGGTTTGATGCCATAGGTGTGGCCATGGCCTTGCAGTCCATCATCCCGAACCTCTTCAGGATCTCTACTGCATACTTCCCTTGTCCAAGGAAGATTCCAACTACACTCTTCCACACCTCCATACCAAGAAAGTAGTGCATCATACCCAAGTTCTTCATCTCAAACTCGGCAGCAAGCTTCCCTTGCCTGTCAACAATCAATCTATCTTCACTTGTAATAAATAGGTCATCCATATACAAAAGTAGTATCACTGGATTGCCTTCCTCAACCTTGTAGTAAAGGTTGGAATCTGCTTTACTCTTGGTAAAGCCCAAACTGGATAGAAAGCTTTCTATCCTACCATACCAAGTTCTGCACATATATGACTCCCTGTCATGTGTCTCAGAACCAAGTGGCTTCTCCACATACACTTCTTCTTCAACTACACCATTCAAGAAAGTTGTCTTGAAATCCATCTGGTGTATCTTCCATTTCATCACTGCTTCCAGAGCAAGTACGGATCTAATGGAAGTGTATCTGGCTACAGGAGCAAAAGTCTCTATGCTACCACCTGCGGCATGCTTCATCTTGTAGATCCTCTTGGAAGTCACTACAAACTCTCCTTCAGCTCTTGGGACTGCATCCCAAACATCTTCATGATTGACTGGTACTCGTCGATCATGGTATTCTTCCCAGATCCTGGGAACTTCAATATCTTCAATATTTTCAATAGACAACTTTGTTGCTGAACAAATGTTGTAGTCCTTCTTTTGTAGGTGATGATATACGATCTTTCCTACACAACAAGTTAAATTGCATGATTAGAAAACATCTCATAGTTTTCAGAACAAATTCTTACACAAATAAATATGTCATACAGTCATGCAATTATCTTAGCCAATGCTTCAATACAACATTTATCCATATCCCGTAACTTTCTAGATGCCTTCCAATCTCTACCAGAACATTTTTAAGAGTGTGCACAACTCCCAACATGTCAACAAAGAGGTTTCATTCTAGATAAGTAGTAATGGAATGTTGTACAGTACCATAGGCCACTTACCCATGTATATTAGTAGTATACTGTTCATCAATGCAACTATGCATAATACACAACCTAATTCTAGGAACATGAGTATATACATTATTGAACAATATTATTTAAACAATAAAATATGCAAGGAATGATAATTCAAATACTTATCTTTGTTTGTTTGTTGGGTTGACTCTCTCTCAATCTTTGCTTCTTTTCTACAACTTCATTCTGATGTGGATTGTGAGAAGTGGTCAACTCCCTCTGAATATCTGCAGACTTGCAGAAACTACTGAAGTGTGCTCCTTCTTGATCTTTGCTTCCTTGCGGGAACAACTAAAGTGCACTCCCTCTTGATTTTTGCTTTCTTGCAGGAACAACTGGAGTGTGCTCCCTTAATTACATGTCCTTGAACTTATATCCATCCTTAATCACTATGCATGCTGATTAGTATCATCATTGTGTTATCCTCGAGGTCTCATACATAATCACATTCATTAGTATAATCTTAATACTATCAAAACACAATAATCTTAAACATGTATAGTCATGATCATTTCAAACATAAATAATAAGCATTAGTATTCCAGGACTCTTATGGTTAGTCATATCATAAATTAAAGTAAGAAACATAATATTCCTACACCCATGATTACTCAAACCCATGAATAATCATTATCAATCATGCCATGTATACTTATATAAGAGATCCTATCACAAGGTAGGATTCTAACTTGATATTGGAAAAACATACCTGGATTAGTATGTTAGCTAGTTATGTCTAACATACTCACATGATGTCTTCTTGTTCTTCTTCAATGACTTGTGCTAGTAACCTGCATATCTCATAGGTTAAACATTATAGAACCAAGTTATACATACCTCGTAAATGGATCTTCTATGTGATCCATGACAATGGATGAATCTTTGTCTTCATGTCACCATGATCATATGTTCTTGAACTAGAACATGATTTGTCTTTATTGGTGTACCTTTCATGTTAGCGGACAACATAAACCTCATACACCACCATAATGCATTAGTACAATAATAAGTGTCAACACCCTAATCAATGAATATCTTCTATCATGCATTCATAATTTTATTAAGGTGATACGACAAGTCTAAATTTAAACAAGATTGTACTAACCGTAATAATATGAAGACAAACATACCATAGACTTAATCATGAACAAATCTTGAAACATACCTGGATAAGTCATACCTGTCGAGATTGATTGTAATCTTCTTATGTAAGGGCTTAGCCTCATCTCCCTCTGAAACAGGAACTTCCTCACTTATGCAATTGACCAATCCATTCTCTTCTAGGATTAACCCAATCCACTTGATTTGCAGGAACTGGATCTTGAGATGGATTAGGGTTTGTTAGAGAAACCCTAAAAATTCAAACTTTGAATTTCAAACTTCCGAAAGGATAGAAATATGCACCTTGATGAGCTGATCAAACTGGTATACTCATAATTTGAAAACTGCAAAGTTTCACCCCTCAAATTTGTCTTTGAAACTTCCAAATTCACTGGACATGACCCCAAACTAGGGTTTGATAAAGCCCACCCTTCTTCCCAATCAAAAGGTTCGACCCAAAGCTCTAAGCTTCTATTTTTCTGAGGATCTTCTAGCCGTGGTCACAGATTTCAAAAATTCCCATTTTTACATAAGCCCTAATTTTCCACTTTCCTGATCAAAGTCCCGAACTAGGATCTGATCAAGCCCGACCTTCTGCCCAACCAAAAATTATGATCTTGGTCTCTAAATTTCTATTTTGATGAGTATCATTCAGCTGTGGTATCTGATTACAATAATTACAACTTTCTTCGAAACCCTAAATTTCGGAAGCCATGAATGAAGGTGCTCAAAAATAATTCTGTTTTGACAGAAATATGTACTTGATTGTTTCTGGTGTAACTCCGAACTTTTCGATCCACAGGGTCTGAAACATTTTCCTGTGATAGATCGACCTGTCGTCTTTCTAACCCCATAGGTCTGACCTCAAATGGATTCTCTGAGAGAGAGTTATGCCAAGTGTCGCAACATGACCTGTTTATGGGATAAAATAGGAGAGCGAACTTGTACGGTGTGCCACGTGTCACTGGTTCCATTTCGGCCTTTGAAAAAGTTACCTAAAAAAGTACTGAGAAAGTACAGTCCGTGCACTACCTGTCTCCTTTTATAAAATTTCATTTGGAGCTTCCTAGCCCAAGTTATGACCTTTTTTCCAAGGTCACATATTTATGACTCAGATCTGGAAGAGGCAGAAACCCTTTATTGTACAGATCATAAAACACAAATTACAATGAATTAGAAGTTGTCCTTTGGACACAAAATACATGGTGATCTTATCTTCGACCTGTAGAAGTTTCAAATCCGAATTTTGTTTCAACATGGATTTATAGTGAAAGTGCTACGATGACTGGTTTTTGCTATATCAATCCCAAGCATCGTAAGTGCAACAAGTGTCATACATGCCATACCATGCCTTCTTTCAGGCTAGCTCTGATACCATGTTAATTTTTCAAAATTTAATTCAATCTGATCTAGGATCTTGACTGAGAGATCAACATGTACATCATATCAATCATGGACACAATAATGCTAGCACACAAGAGACACAGAGTTTACTTAGGGAAAACCATAAAGGTGAAAAACCCCAATAACTTCCTCAGAGATAGATAGAGCAATGATACAACCAAGGTACAAGAGATAGTCTTCTCCTAGCAGTAGCTTCTCCTCTTCCGCAAGTGTGCCACTCTCCAAAGAGTGTGTGTGAGAATAGAATGATTAAATAGAGTGCCTCCCGCACTCTATTTATACTTGACTTGACTTGCCTAATAACCTTTACTAGGTCGGCCTTAACTTAACCACATAACATAATGCTGACTAGGCCGACACCCAATAGGGTGGTCTAATAACCCTTTGACCCACATGGATGACCCCCAATAGGGTGGTCTAATAACCCTTCGACCCACATGACTTATATAGGGCCGACCCCAACAAGGTGGTCTAATAACCCATCAAATATAAGTTACGACACTTACAATATAAATGATGACACTTCCGTATAGAGGAATAATAAGATCTCTATAGGAATACAAACAATTCGGTATAGAGGAATAATACCATGTCTATAGGAGTACAATATACATATATGAAATACATTCCAAAGTTACATATACATCAACAAAGATACCACTAAAATACCTTTCAACAAAGATCGCAAAGATACCTTTCTAACGAAGATCGTAAAGATAAATATCACAAAGATATTTTTCTATCAAAGATCGCAAAGATCACCTGAACATTTCATGCACTTAATGTAACAGGTAAGCGAACTTATATGCAACAATTCTAATCTAACTAATAAACCAAAAAGGGCCATAATGACTAGTAGTTAAACATACTACCTTTCATCTCTACACAAAGCATACGTCTTCTTTAGATAATAGTCAAAAATCCAATATACATCAACTAATAGTAATTAGTATCAAACAATAACATAAACTAATATCAATTATAAATTAGTCATACAGACGCTAATCCATAATACATCAATTCATAATACCTCAACCATATATCAGTCATATGTGGATCATACATCAATCATACACAAATATAAACCAATGAAAATCATACATGTATCAACTAACCATACAAACATCAATCATAGTACAACAACCAGAATACATCAACTAGAATACATCAACCAGAACACATCAACCAGAGCACATCAGAATACATCAATGAGAAGCAAAAACATCAACCAGAATACATCAAATAGAATACATCAACCAGAATACATCAACTAGAATACCTCAACTAGAACACATCAACCGAAACACATCAATTAGAATACATCAACGAGAACTAAAATACATCAAACGGAATACATTGAATGGAATACATCAATCAGAACACATCAATCAAAATACATCAATCAAAATACATCAACCATACATCGATCATCAATATAAATCAATGACAACCAATAAATCATCAACAACAACCAAAGATAACATTACTTTCATTAATCATACCTTGATCACCCATAAATCACCATGACAACCAAGAGAAACCAATAATAGCCATACATACAGTAATGACAATATCATACATGTATCAAACATTAATCAATGAATGTCAATCATTAACAACCAATAGTATCAAACAACATACATCAACCATCAAACATCATACATCAACCATAGCAATCATTTTGAATATTATATATAATTATTAGCACATGACGATATTTTTTTATTTTTTTTTCCATGTGGTTCACTTTAATCAGCTTAGCCGACCGCTACATCCACGAAATAATTTTCGACGGACCCGCCCCGAAGGGGTTTCCGCCCTGCGGCCGCTGCATGCCTAACCCCAAGAGGGCCTATGAGGATGGATCCCGTGACCTCGCATGCTGGGAGGCCTAACTTCCGAGAACACAACCGATCGAGCTAACTCTTGGGGCTCACACATGACGATATATATAACATATGTATATTAATAATACATGTATACAACCAACATCATCACACAAACACTACTAATGTGACACTCATGTAAACACTCAAAACATACACAATCATACATCTTGCCTGCATACATACTCCGTTAATAGCAATATTATACATATTTTGACGACAATCCCATCTAATCTCCATATACTAACCATACATTACGTTACTAATTATTAGTCCCTGCTCCGCAGGGATTATAGCGATCGGTTGGTCACCAAATTTCTTTGACCAACCTTTGTTGCAAATATTTTTACCTAATGTTTATTAAAGTTTTATAAATTTTTATTATTAAAATGAATTTGCTAAAAATTAAAATATTTTTTAAAGTTTTCAAAATTAGATCAATTATTTTTCTGATTGGTGTCGTACAAGAATTTGACAAATTTTCCCTGTAGATATAAAACAAAAAATATAAACTTGCCAAGTGTTGTCAAGTATTTAATACAACACACGATCATTCATTCAAAGTATTTAATACAACACCTGGCAACCATCATTCAATCATTTAATATGATATATCGAATATTTGACAAATGTTTTAAAAAAACCACTCAGGTCTTGCCCATCCGCTCGAGTCATATATTTAATATGACACCTGGCAACCATCATTCATTCATTTAATATGATATATCGAATATTTGACAAATGTTTAAAAAAAACCACTTAGGTCTTGTCCATCCACTCGAGTCATATATTTAATACGACACCTGGAAACCATCATTCGTCTTGTCCATCCACTCTAGTCATAAATATGGTGCAGCCCTGCATCTAATTGTAGTCAAACATTAGTTTTAATATGATATATCGAATACTTGACAAATGTTTAAAAAAAAAATCCACTCAAGTCTTGTCCATCCACTCGAGTCATAAATATGGTGCAGCCCTGCATCTAATTGCAGTCAAACATTATTTTAAACTGGCATAGTACGATCTCTCTACCAGGGATATTTGCATCAAACTAAGATATTATTTCTTATGATTTTTTATTTCGTATGATTTTGTATTTGCCTCAAACTAAGATATCATTTCATATCTAAATCGTATCTTTACAATGTCTACCTTTGTAATTATTGACACTCACTGCCTCAATTACTAAATAATCATTGAATAGTGAAGAGTGAATGTGAAGTTCTTAGTTACAAAGTATATCTACGCCTAAAAATTCCTACCCTTGTCTTTCAAGATTTAATGTCTTAACCAGGCTTGGTAGTGTTGGAACATTTAAAAAACCCACTATGTCATTCTAGACTTAGGATAAAATTAATTAATCATTTATGATTAATTTCCTGAGTTTTGACTAGGTAGAATAGGCCAGTTTTGTCTTTTAGTGGACCACATGCTATCCTCATTCACAAAAAATAATTTGTATAGATTCTAGATAAGATTTCCTTGGATTCTGTCTGATTTTATTCCATTCATGAATTAGAAAGACACTATCCAGTTTTAGTTAGCTTTGTCCTGTTTTTTCTGCTTTCTAGTGGAAAAGATAAAGCTAGTTTACTTGGAATCTTTTGCCACTTGACCAATTCTACCTCCACATCATATCTAAAATTCTAAAGCCATAATTACATTCCATTTACCTCACTCATGAGCTTCCATACCATACTTTCCAAATTCGTGAGCCTCTAGCACAGTTTTGGAAACTGCTTTTGCCACCTAGGTGTTTTTTTGTCTTTTCTAAGCCTTTCTTTTTGCTCTTTCCATATTGCTTCAAAGCAATTCAATTTTCTCCATGGAGGATGTATTATATATTGTTATCATATCAATGAATAAGATACAGAGTGTTTTCCATAATTTATTCTCTCTATTCTTCTTCTCTCATTGCCTAAAATATTCCATGGTGAAATTGTCTTATGAATCTAGTTCCTAGTAATTGAAAATCTCACATGGTATCAAAGCTAGCTTGATTCAAAACAATTTCCAAGAGTGTTTTTTGCAGGTATTACCATTACCAGGAGCGCATCAGTATGGAGAAAAATCAATCCAAAGCTGTGACTCTCACTCCCTTCAATTTCTTTGACTGGAAGGCGCATATGATCATCCAGCTTTGGAGCAAAGGATTGTATAGAGTCACTATGGGGCTTGAAACTGAGCCAGGAGCTATTGCATTAAAATACAAATGGTTCAATAGGATTGATGAAGCTTATGGGTTAATTTGTCTCTTTGTATCTCCAGATCTTCTATTCCATATCGATTCTCTATCAACTCCAAATGAAGTGTGGACAAAGCTAGAGTCTCTCTTTGGAAAACAGGATGAGCTTAGAGGTCATTTGTTGGAGATTGAGCCGATCTCTCTTAGTCCAAGTAATTTCAATTCTATGGAGTAGTTCATAGCAAAATTCAAGAACCTAGTGCTTCAACTCAAGCAATGTGGTATAGAGAAGAAGGATGAGCAATTAATGCTTACCATTCTGTCAAAACGGAGCTCTGAATACTCAATATTTGTGTCTACTTTTCATTCTACAAGACTTGCAGTTCCCAAGTGGAAGATTCCAACCTTGGATGCATTCATTGATTCGCTCACTCAAGAAAAGGACAAGTTGGTCCAAATGAGGGATCAATCACCCTCCAAATACTTTGCACTTGTTGCTCATGGAGCAAAGAGTTTCAAGAATGACAAATCCAAACAGAAGATATTGTCAGATGAAGAGGATTCTGATGGAGATTCCAAATCCAAGAAGATGAAGAAGGAGAATCCCAAGTGCTCTTATTGCTGCAAAGGCACTCATCCTGAGAAATCTTGCTTCAAGAAGAAATTAGACATCATGGCCAAGATGCTTGAAGAGCATAACATAGATGTTCCTGACTTTGCAAAGAAAGAACAAGGTAAGGTTGATGTAGAACAAGAACTATGTCTCTAAGCCTCTCCCAAAGGTAATAATGTTTATGCTTTGAGTTCTAGAGTGAAATATAATTCTGATGTCTCTGATAATGATTCACATTATGATATATCAGAGTCAAAAATCTCCACCTCTTCCTTGGAACAATCTTCAGTCAGTTCATCCAAGTCTACTCTCAAAACTAGTCATTTTTTACTAGCTTCTGACTTGTCTTCTGAAAGGTCTTTCCACCATCATTCAAATATTTTAGATTCTGATTTAGAAGATGATTTACAGTCTCATATGCAGGTCATTACATATCCCACATCATATTCCCAACCTTTGGATGGAAAAAAGACCCTACAAACCCCAAGTTCTCCAGTTAAGAAACTACACAATTCTATGTTTTCTTACACTGTGTCACTTGCCTTTGTTACACTTTTGTCTTGCATATCTTTCATTCGTTGGACAACCATTGTTTTGGAATTATTTGGACTGATATTCCACACATCTGGACATGACCCCATCAATCATGGTTCAAAATTCAAGTCCTCACACTCTCCAGGCTCGCTCAGCTGTCTGGGTGATCTAGTTTCTCAAATTTTTTCTACTGAAATTATGTTCGATCATGGAGACTCCACATATTTAATGGTTGCTGCTCCATATGAATTACCTTCTGATATTTCAGAGCTGCATGATCTCATTTTAAATATTAGAAAGGTTCTACATCAATTTGAGAATAAAGTACAAGAACTAGTACACCACATTGCAGCTACAAAAGAAATTGATCCTATTGAGTTCATTGTTTCTCCTTGGGAAGGAGTATGCATAGATCTTCTTTCCATCATTGATTATGTTTTCATATTTGATTATGTATGCTACAGCAGCAAGAAAAATTCATTTGATGCTCCTCCATCATCAGAAGATGAACTTCATAGAGCTTCAACACATGGATCTTGCCTACACAACATCGATGCACTGATGCATGATCATGACATCCACAATCTCTTCATCAAGTCAGTTACTCGGAAGCAGCTCATTCAGCTCATTCAACTCATTCAAATGAGCAACATGAAAGTATGAAGACATCAAGCATGTCCATTTTTGAGGGAGGGTTTTGTTCCCATGAGGTTTTCCCTGTTTCCTCGGTTTACATGGACTAGTTATTTTTGTATTTGGGTGACCACAAGCCTTGTTGCTTGGGCCCTATATTTCTGATATTTTTCTAATTCCCATCACATAAAGTCAGGCTTAAGGGGGGGTGTTGGAACATTTAAAAAACCCACTATGTCATTCTAGACTTAGGATAAAATTAATTAATCATTTATTATTAATTTCCTAAGTTTTGACTAGGTAGAATAGGCTAGTTTTGTCTTTTAGTGGACCACATGCTATCCTCATTCACAAAAAATAATTTGGATAGATTCTAGATAAGATTTCCTTGGATTCTGTCTTATTTTATTCCATTCATGAATTAGAAAGACACTATCCAGTTTTAGTTAGCTTTGTCCTATTTTTTCTGCTTTCTAGTGGAAAAGATAAAGCTAGTTTACTTGGAATCTCTTGCCACTTGAAAAATTCGACCTCCACATCATATCTAACCTTCTAAATCCATAATTACATTCCATTTACCTCACTCATGAGCTTCCATACCATACTTTCCAAATTCGTGAGCCTCTAGCATAGTTTTGGAAACTGCTTTTTCCACCTAGGGGGTTTTTTTGTCTTTTCTAAGCCTTTCTTTTTGCTCTTTCCATATTGCTTCAAAGCAATTCAATTTTCTCCATGGAGGATGTATTATATATTTC